>JAOTOL010001263.1:57500-495759 GCA_034440575.1 Imbricaverruca yamaguchii | reverse complement strand
AAGGTCAAGTGATATCACCTCAAAAAGTTCAGCCAGTCGATACGCTTTAAAGGATACATATAGTCAAATGAAACTTTCAGCGTTTGATTATCTTTAGGGATGCAACAAACGTACGAGAGGAGCTATTTAATGTTTTCTGTTTTTGACTACATATAAATTTTGCATATTTGCCTATTGGAGTTCAAATCAAAGACTGGATAAAGTAAGCATTTTGTATTAGTGACAGTTGACCTCAACAACGTTTCTCAATCAAAAAGCTCTACCCATTAGAAATGAAAATTAAAGAAAACGTGAAAACTCAATTTTTAAAACAAATTCCTTTTTTGGGTGGGGTGGGGGGGTAAAGGTGAGTGGCCTAGTCGATTTCGTTGTCCCTTTCTGATTCCATTTTTCCTCAAATATTCCACAAAATGAACTCCACAGAGCCAAAAAACATAATGTAGGTCGTTAAAGTCGTTGAAAATCTATCCCCTGGTGGCGTCACTTTTGAGGAAATGTGTTGGGGGTGCATTCGGACCCTACTCGTCGAGTGCTCTCCGATGACACCTTTTTCGTTTTCGTGCGACGCTTAATTTGGATTTAGAAGGGTACTATCCCCCACCGAGACGGGGTGTGAGGATCGGACAGGAGAGACGACGTGGGTTAAAATTGGAAATTCTTTCATCCAGACGCTAATTTTTTAACCCTCGTGCAAGGCTACTGCATTTTATTTTTGGTTGCTTCTGTTGGTTACGGGAGGCAAAAATATTACGAAAATGTGACAAAATTGTGTTCACCTGAAAGATTGAAGTATCTTCTGCTCGAATATCAGTCTTCATGTCCCCTGAAGCCGGCGCATCTTAACTGGACCCACGCTTACTTTTTCCTGTCGAGCGTCGCATGCATCATGAGTGCTACGGATAGGAGCAATATGACGAGCATCTCGTCATATTGCACCTCCGTCCTATGATAGGTCGATCAGGCTGATGTTTACCTGGTTAGGTAAAGATCACCGTTATTAAGGAAGGATAGGAAGAAACGACAGACAACTGCTACAACATATTTCATCCATGACCAGGTGGTGTCTTCCCACCCGAGTGGCACACTGAAGTGGGAAATAAACCAAAAAATAATCCCCTCAAAGAGGACGCATCCCCCAGAAAATCGTGCCGCGACCTCGGAAAATTACGCCGGGGACACCAAAGCCTTGCACGCAGCTTCAAACATGGTGCCGGCATCAGAGAACGATGAAGGTCCCCCCATCCGAAGAGAGAGTCCAGGCTTGGAACATCATTGTGGGGTACGACAAAATAACACGGCAAACGCTCTCCCCCGCGCAAAAAAGTGAATCGGACCCCGAGAAAAAACATTCCGATGTCTGGAAAATCATGTTGGGTCAAGAAGAAACATCTGTTCAAGGCCCTGCGAAAAATGAAGAGGAGAAATTTGGCCAAAACTTTCGGCACGGGGCAAAAATATCACGCAGAACACAGGCATATTGCCCGCAGGGTGTCTGAAAAACGAGCCGGGCCCTACAGGAATTACGCCGGGGTTGCGCAAGTTAAACCGGACTTCGAGAAGTCTTTCGAAATAGACCCCAATAAGTCCATTCGAGAATAAGAAGTTCGCATCAGGGTTCCGAAACTTCGCGCTCGTGACGTTGCACCGAAAAATATCGCCGGACCTGAATAATTGATCCGGACTGGGAAAAAGTCAAAGAGAACCCGAAAGAATCGTGGAAAACGTTTCTGGGCCCAAATACTGCCAATAGCAAGACCCAATATCAGGTACAATTGCCCGGAAACTCGAGCTTTCCATGACGTTTATAGCACGTTTTCAATAATGGTAGTCTATATTGCCCGCCATGCTTTTCAGGGGTGACTTATATTGTGGTTTGTAATAAAAGAGAGGTATAACCACGAAACGAAGAGATCATATGATAAGACACCTTTTTCTCAGTGAAAATTTTTCATCCGTTGCTACCTCAACTTACCGTTCAGCTACTATACGAGCCGGATCAGGTTATCATGTCACGCAGGTTTCGTGTCCAGCGGGCATTCATTGCATGGTGTCTGACCACCGACGAACGTCACTAATGAATGAATGTGGGAAGTGGAACATTTTGACAATTCTGGGAGCGAAGTTAGGACCCATGATGGCTGTTTTGTGGCTGCCGGCTCGACTGAGTCACAGCTCGGTCTGTTGTAGCCTCTGAGCAGGTGCACGGCGAGCCGACCCGGCCGGAGTCGGCCGGGGTCACTCACTGTAGGGGCCGACGGCCGGCAGGTAGTGGTCTGGTGTCGGACCAATACAGGCCGTGGCGACCGGATCGCTGGCTCTCAAGATTGAGGTAGAGACGCAACAGTAGTCACGTCATGGGCCTAATGTTGAATTCTGGTAAAAGAGGGGAGGGGGTGGGGGCAACTATTGCGGGAAAATATCCCACTCCGACAATGAATCATGTTCCTGGGGGATGGTAGGGCGACGATACCATACGAACGTGTTGAATGCATTTTATACTTGCATCAAATTTTGTCCCTTGGTCAACCGATGGCCTCGCAGGTCGCGAGGGCCATGTTTATGCAAAGTTTGGTTTGCAAGGATGACGCGTAAACTGTGGAAGCAATACAGATATCTGATTAAGTATGGAATTGTCTAAAAATGATTGTGTAGCAGCCAGCGACGAACTTAGGATTTGCGCGAAAGCGAGAAAGCGAATTTGGTACGGTCTATCTACTCCCACTTTTTGAAATCGCAGGATTTCTAACGCTCTTTTTCAAAGGGGCCTATTTTATTTTTTAACTTAAATGATTAGGAAACAACTTAACACGCGCCCTGGAGAGCATCGTAAAATTATGCGCACTGGAGGGTGCGGAATCTGCTCCGGAAGATCTCGGCTCCTACTAAGGCTAGAGCAATACAATTCGCAGGGTGGATGGACACCATAGTGAGCACTATTATGTGAAAATTTAATGACCTTAGGTCAATATCTTCAAGGTCAAATGAGGTTAAAATAGCAAAATGTTCCGGTCTTCCATGGATTGGCTTGTCATTGTTGTGGATCGCTGTGATTGTGTTTAAGTGCTCCAAAATTGGCATTAATGATGTTTTCAACATTATTAATCATGCAATACAGATGCCAGATCCGCCATTTGACCTCAGGTCACCTATATAGGAGCTCTTTAGCAGATCATTACCTACTCCTGTTACCGGAACCGGGCTGCCCACCCGACTGCTCCGTTGGGCGGTTCGGCACAATCAGCTTCGCAAATAAAGGAGTGAAATGCATCAATAAAGTATGAAAACCCTAAGGCACACAATGATAAACAGTAGGTTTCCGGATGTGTAGGGAATAAGATGTAAAGTGACATCAATCGCATGACAGTCATTTGCATTTTTGACAACATTCCAGTTGACCAAGTTTGATTCTATTAGCCTGTCATGAACTTGACCTGACTTGACCTCCGCGACCTAACATGACTTTTAAATTATATTGCGTAACAAAACTTGACAACTTGACAACTTGACAACACCAGCAAGTCGCTGGTGTTGTCAAGAACAGTTCCCTTTTGCCAATATACGAGAAGCGCATCAGGGCCGATTTTTGTCGTCTGGAGCTGCGAATTGATTTTATTTAACGGCCCTTAACTTTAAAAATGTTTGGCCGATTTTCATATTTCTTACTGCAAACAATGTGCCGGTCATTTCTAAGCAGGTGCGTAAAAATAGCGTATATTGGCTAATACAATATGGAGTTATGGATGAAAAATCGGAGGGGCTGATTTCACCATCCCCCTCCAGGATGTGTGTTAGCCTGTCATGAACTTGACCCGACTTGACCTCGGTAACCTGACATGATTTTGAAACAATATAGCATAACAATATACATAAAAAAAGTCGCTAGTTTTGCCAAGAACACTTCATTTTTGCCAATATACGGGAAGCGCATCGGCGCGAATTTTGTGGTCTGGCTTTGCGAATTTGTTTTACTTTAACGGCCGCTAACTTCAAAAATTTTCGGGCGATTTTTTTCCTTCCTGTATGCAATGCGCCGGTCATTTATAAGCAGGTACACAAGCAATGGCGTATATCGGCCGATACAATCCTGAGTTATCTATGAAAAACCGGACGGGTGGGCAGATTTCGCCCCCCTTCCAGGGCGCGTGTTAATTGTCCTTTTGTGGGGACAAATATGTACCACAATTGTATTTGAGCCATCAGATGTCAACCATATCTCGTTTGAAGGTTAACCATATCTTGTTTTGTTATCTCCTGATCAGTCACGTCACAGTGGTGACATTACACCTGTGCAAATCAATCAAAATGGTTATGACTTCCTATTTCAGGCATTCCAGCTAATAACGCCACGTCACAAAAGTGCCAACGTTCGTGCACTCGTACCCGCCTTGCACATGCGCCCACAGTCAGTGCGGTTCTCCGGTTTCTGCTAGGCCTCCTACGTTTTGCTAAACGCTATCACATCAGCCTTTTGGCATAGTTGACATGTGAAATGCTTCGTATCGGCTCGCTTGAAAAAAAAAGTGAATTCAATTCGTAGATTAGTTCTCTGTTTCTCACAACTTCCGGTGGTTAAGAAATCCGGATACCCGCTGAGCTTTGGTGCACCTCATCTCTTTGGTTGAATATGCTCCCAGATTGGCTCCCAGACTAAGGTACTAGCTATGTGTTCTTTTTTTGGACGTGTTGCGTTTTTGTCGTCTCCAAATGGCGCCGTCCACCATATCTCGAACACGAATTTTCAAAATTAACACCCTCATGTCTCATATTTCGATGAAAATTTGTATGCGAGGTTATCTGAGGTCCTGAAGCGATTGCTGATCGTTTCAGCTCAATCCAAGCAGCGGTTCACGAATTATAGCCTGCGGCGTTTTTCTAAGTTTGCACTGAAGGTCAAACTTCGAGAGCCGATATCTTAGTGTAGTGTAGATATGAATTATGCGAACTATAGATTGTTGAAATCGCAATTATCTCGTCTTTCCGATTCCTGTGGTCAGTTTTTGGTTTTGTGGATATTTTGAAAATATGACCGCGTGACCTCGGGTAAAGTGACCTGTGGTGTCCCCTAGTACAACGATATTAATATAACTATTCATAGAAAACGAAAGCCCCATCATTTGTCTTTCCGATGAAAACACAAAAATAATGTATATTTGAGACCTAATACCAGTTTCTGCAACATATATTTGGTGACCTATGCGAAAAAGACGCCTAAATTGACTGACTATTAAAATCAGTAAGATTTGTCTCGCCGGTGCCTCTAAAGCGTACGATGCCAAGTATGGTACGGAGGAATTTTGCATATGTTGCCTAGTCATTTGCTTCTCATATTCAGCGCTGACATATTTTGACTAAGCATGGCTGATATAGCCAAAAGCAAACATCGTTTAAGGATATTACGCAAAGGGGATGAATGGTTGCCATTTTCCTAAGTTTGTGTCCGCTTCAGAAAGCTAGGCATAAACACTATGACCGGAAATTCCCTGCATAAACGCAAGAAAGATCAAATCTTGACGCTGTATTATGTGTTAATAGTTTGGCGAAACAACGAGGAGATGCCGTTTTTGCAAATCATCAGATTGGCGACGTAATTAAATCAAACACAAATATGCTCATTTCCTGCATAGTTCACTCAGCAGAACTACATTTAACAAACATATTGAGACATGTGAACTTGTCACACTTTGTACATGCTATGCAACCACAAAAAATCTAGATAATTCATAGGACAATGGCATTGTGACGCACTAGTTTATTTCGTTTATTAATTGCATAAAAACCACAGGCAAAGACGCCCAATTACGCTTGTAGTTCTAATACCTTTTCCTGCTCACACACGCACACACATGTTGGCAAATGAGCGACTTTGTTATTCATTGCATAGTGCATGCATATGCACCATTGCACATGTACAGTTCAGAAGGATAGCGTTCTCTCATAGCACTTAACTTCTTGCTCACCCTCACGACACGTCCCGGGCACTGGAGAGTTCGTGCACCGCGATGGACGTGAGGTCTGAGGGAGAGAATCTGTGGAACCGCTGTGTACCTTTCACTGTAACTGCTCTCGAGAATCGCTGTCGGAGATAAGACGCTACTTCTTTCATTTCCTGAGAGCTGACAAAGACGAACTTGACAGAGCTGACATACTTCACATCATACTGAATATAATATATTTATATTATATAACCACTCTACACCAAAGAGGTATAGAGGTTGATGTATCTTCACTCGAACATCTGACCACCAATTATTAACCAATGCACGCAACAAGCAGGTAATTCATTATATATTTAAGAAGCCAATGGAATATAAGATATATAAGAAGCCACTTGTCCTCAACGGCCATACGTCTAGATGGGTAAGGTCACGTTGGCATCAAGATGGCTTGCTGCATGGTCGGTTTCATCCGATGGTGCGTAGTTCTCGCCAGACACAGGACTTAACGCATTTCCGCTGGATGTTTGGCTACTGGAGCCATTTAACTGAACCGGCGATTACTCTTGCACTAGGCTAATTTTAGGATCCTTAAGCAATCCTTAAGCAACCTTCCAATGCAGTTCGTGCACAGGAAAAACGTCCTTCTGAATTCGACTGTCATTCACCAGTTCGACTAGTTGCTCAGATGGTGGCCTCACACCTTTAGATATACGATATTTATGACACTTATACTGTATCAGAACAGCACCGCCGTGCCATTGCTCCGGCTTTGCGAAATACCAGGATAAGCCAGCATCGTTTCACTTTGTTAAGAACCAGACCTCTTCACCTCGTGCCTGGCGTCGACTAAGCACACGATTCCTATTCCACGCTCACGGTTTCATGAGGGATCTCATCGCTTCGCTCGAGTCAGCCTGATCGGTTTACGTGGCGTAACTGGACGCCCTCTCCCCCTAGACAGCAGGAAAAAACGACAAGGCAGCGTAAACTGGGATCGAAGTTCACAGATAACGCTATCACTTTTCGTACAAATTGGGATCTGGGTGGATGTCGAGTGCCGAACGTCCACTGTCCTCTGAAGCCCGTGCGTACTTACCGTTGTGTATCAGGTAATGCTGCACATCTGACATTTAATCGTATACCAGCCTGGTCTAAATATGAGTTTAGTGTTGGAAATAAGATTAAGAGAGTTAGCGAAATTTGCCAAACACATCCGTAGCACTCTACGATGATGCACTCTTTCGAAGAACCGGAAAAACAACGCTTACCGAACGGCAAGACTATTTAAGCGGCATTTTTTTCGCATTAGTCAGGAATTATTTGTTACAGAAACTGATATTAGGTGCCTAATGTACATGGCTTTTATGTTTTCATCAGAAAGATAAATGATGAGGCTTTCGTTCTACATCAATAATTATTTCAATATCAATATACTAGGGGTCACCAGACGTCACGTTATCCGAGGTCAAGGGGTCATATTTTCCAAGTTTGCACAAATAAAAACTGACCTCGGGAATCGAAAGATGAGCTCATTGCGATTCCAACAATATATAATTTTCATAATTTATCTCTACATAATACTAAAATATTGGCTCTGAAAGTTTGACCTTCGGTGCGAACTCAGAAAAACGCCGAAGGCAATAAATCGTGAACCGTTGCTCAGATTGAGCTAAAAAGCTCAGGAATCGTTTCAGGGCCTCCAATAACTCTGTATCCAAATTGTTATCAAAATCTGTGGCAGGAGGATGCTAGGCCATGTTCGAGATATGGTGGACGGCAGCAAATGTGTTTTAGGACCGCAGCAAATTTTTGTTAGGGGACAGAAACCGTTTTTAGGCCCCGCCTTTTTAGAGCTTTGTTGATTGTTTAGTATTATTTATCTAGGCGATTAGCTTATTTAGTACATGGTATTTTTTGTTCCTGCTCAAGGACATGTCGTTTTTTTAAGGCTCCAGCCTGTTTTTGAGGCTCTTGTTTGATAGAGCTTCCGGCTTGTTTATTTAGAGTTTTAACGCACGATTTAAGGCCGTGTCCCTTTTGCGAAACACGGTACGCCTTGGAAGGCCCGGTGAGTTTTCAGCCGCCTGTCGTCGTGTACTTAGAGACCCACTGTGTTTATGTGGGGTTCCTGATCGCATATTTGTGGGCCCCCACTACAATTTTTGGGGTTCGGGTATAATTTCTCGGGGTCTCAGCCCAATTTTTCCGTCCGTGGCGCGTTGTTCCGGTGTGACGAGATGCAATTTTTATGGGCTTCATGCAATCTTTGGTGACTTCCTCTGTTTTTTTCTTAACACGCGCCCTGGAGGGGGGAGGGAGGGGGGGAATCCGCCCATCCCTCCGGGGTTTCGTATATAACTCAAGATTTTGCCTTGAGATATACGCCATTGTTTGTGTACCAGCTCAGAAATGACCGGCGCGTTGTTTAAAGCAAGAACAACAAAAATCGGTCGAAACTTGTTCGAGTTAGGGGTCGTTAAATAAATAAAAGATTATAAGCGCCAGACCGCAAAAGTGGGCGCTGATGCGCTTCCCGTATATTGGCAAAAGGGAAGTGTTCTTGGCAACACTAGCAACTTGTTTGATGTATATTGTTATGCTTCATATTTTGAAAGTGATGTAAGGTCACCGAGGTCAAGTCAGGTCTAGTTCATGGCAGGTTAATGGAACCAAACTTTGTCAACTGGAATGTTGTCATAAATGCAAATGACTGTCATGCGATTGACGTCATCTTGCATGCTACTCCCTACACATCTTGAAAACTACTGTTTGTCATTATTGTCGGAGTAGTCGGGCGGGCGGCCGGTTTCAGTAACTGGATCAGGTAATCACCTGATAAAGTGCTATTATATTGGTGAACTGAGGTCAAATTCCAGGTCTAACATCTGTATTGTATCATTCGAATTGTCCAAAGCATCATTGATGTCAATTTTGGAACATTTAAACACAATCGCATCGATCCATAACAATGACAAGCCAAGCCAGAAAAAAAAACATTTTTTTCCATTTTTACCTTATTTAACCTCAGAGATATTGACCTGTCATGACATTTGCACAAAATAGAGTTCACTACCGTACCCATCCATACTGCGAATTTTGTTGCTTTAGCTTTGATAGGAACCGAGCTCTTAGGGGGCGGAATCCGTCCCTCTCCTCCAGTGCGTGAATTTTTTTTCAGAGACCCTCCAGGGCGCGTCTTAAACTCCAAATCCCTGAATGATTTTATCTCATATTTATGAGTTTATCTCATATTTATTTATGTCACCCGATATCCGGTGAAATATTTGTGTTTCGCCGCGTTTCTGCGAGCTCCGATATGCTCTTCGAGAGGGAACTCTATTTTTAGAGCATCTGATAGCATGTTTGGGGCTCCGAAGCGATTTCTCCGGCTCGGAAATTTATTTTTTCGTTCTCTCTTCATTTAGGAGTGCTCCGGCTTGACTTTTGTCAAGTTCAAATGCGATCTTTGGGGCCATGCTGTGGTTATTTGCGCCCATCGACGCAGATTTGTGCTAACCCTCAAAGAATCTTTCCATGCCCCGACCGTAATTTTTGGGACTACCGATGGGAACTTTGGTTCGCGAGCGCAGTATTTCGGGGCTTTCCGGCTTTATTTCGGCGCGGGTTCGCGGATTTTGTTGTACTTAGATGGCCCCTGCGCTATTCTGGCGGGCCCCAGCGCAAATTTTCGGGCCTGGCGCTAATGTTTTTCTTGGTGCTCGCTGGATTCATTTAGGAGCCATATGCAAATTTTGGGGATTACGAAGCGAATTTATAGAGTCCCGACACGAATTTATGGGTCCCGACACGAATTCATGAGGACTACCAACGCGATTTTTAGGGACACTGGCACGATTCGTGGTAGCCCGCTCTTTCACGGGGAATGTTCCTCTTTGACATGCCACTGCGTGTGCTTGTTGAGAGTTTTCAACTCCCAACAAGCACCCTTTATAGTAAAACGGTCCCTCAGATAATTTATTTTCGTGATCTGTTGGTAATTTTCCCGTACTATGGTCGATTAGAGCCCCTTTGTTATTTTTTTTTGTGTGTGTGTGGTTGAGTTCTTTTTTTTCTGAGCGGCCTGCGCGATATTTGATGGCTTCGGTACGATTCTTCGCGCTCCCGGTGCGATTTTCTTCGGTGCACTCAACACGTTCCCTTTCGCATGCCCAACGCGCTTTCAGGGTGCGGTGGGGATCTTTGACGCAATTTGTGTGGCCATGGAGTAACAGTCGGAGTATGAATTGATTCGTGGGAAGCCAGATGCGGCTTGTCGGGCTCTGGTGCTATTTTGTGTCCCTCAGTGTGATTTTCCATGGCAGCGGCGTGAAGGGCACGTATCGAATGGCACGCATGGCATCTTTCGCTCGGATGGTCGCCAATAACGGGCAGTTAGACGTGACTAGATACGTGTGTACCCTCCCGACGTAACAATTGATACTTTACGCATGATGGTTGGATATTTACCTGGAATCAAGTTAAGGTATGAAATAAGTTTATATGCGAGGCAGCCGACCTGGAAGCCGTCCTCCTATGGACCAATCGCTCCCGAGTAATGGTAGAATGGCCAAAAGAGCTAAATTTGTACATAGCATGAATATTCCAGTTTGAGATTTGCATTGGTAAAACATGTAACTGCGGGAGCGAGCGATGAAGTGAACACTGCGGAGTATTTACCTCAAATTAAATGGTTCTTTGACCGCAAAATCCCGCTGGCCTCTGTGACCCAGGGACGCTGATGGGCTTCGGGCACGGTGTGCACATGCTTCCGTTAAGGGAGACACTGCGCTGCGGTCGCTGGAAGTCTAGCTCTGGACATCGGATAACTCCAAGATACTGGCCGGTAGTTAGTCCACGTCTGTTCTCTGTGCGTTGGGTACGAAATGTGCAGTGGTTCGGGGGATGCAATGACCGGCTTGGCATCCCGTAAGCCCCGGGGCTGAAAGAGTAGGTCCAGCTATGGTATATAGACGACCAGGGCACGTAAACAATGTGGTTTAGATACGTGATCACCCATTAGATGCGTAGGGCTGTTCGCACATTATTGAGTGAATAAGACGAGGTATCGTCTGCAAAAGCTTAGGCTGGTTGGCCATAGACACCAGCAAACGTATATAAGCCCTCGGAGCCAGTAAATGATCCTCATCGTAACATTAAGGCATTATAAAGGTGAGGAACGCTGTCAATAATGGCGAGGCCAGCTACGATTGTCAGTGAAACTTATAAATATTTGGCCCACAACTTTTAAAATTAAAACAATGGTCAATCGACATGTGTGGCTGTGCACCACTCAGTGGGGGGAAGGGGGGGGGACCTGGAACCAAATTGGGACCAAGCAATTTATTAATTAGAAAGAAAAGTGAATTGGACGGGCGAATGTGAGCGAATGAGTAAAATTAATGTATGTTAGGTAGCTTTAAGACCAGCGGAAGCAGCTTGGGACTCAACACAAGTACCTATTTAGTACTGCACACAGCTCTATTTCTGTTACCACCCAAACAACCCTAATTGGGAGCAAGCAATTGAAAATGCTTTAACCCTCTCAGGGTCTCGGGGGTCTTCAATCGTCCCCCCTAAGGTTTTTCGCGGATAGCGGACGAACCGCGCGCGGCAGCGCGCCCAAATTTGGCATACCTTTTCCCACATCAATTTGACATGCTGAATCGAAATGTTAAGGTCAGATCACCTAGGGTCAACGATATAGTCAAGGTCAAGTGAGGTCACCTCCAAAAAGTTAAACCAGTCATCACGCTTTAACGGATACAGATATTTTAATGAAACTTTCAGCGTTTGCTTATCTTTACGGATGCAACAAAACGTACGAGTTGAATTCTTCATTTTTTCGTTTTTGACTGCATACAAATTTTGCGTATTAGCCATATTGCAGTTCAAATACAGGATTCTGGCTAAAGTAAACATTTTTTGTTCGGGCAAGTTGACTTCCAAAAGGTTTCTCGGCTTGCTCTACCCATCGGAAAAGGAAAATTAAGGAAAACGTGAAAACTAAAAATTGTGAAATAAATAATAAAAAATTGGGGGACCAAAAAAAATCATAGCCCTTGTCGATTTTGCTGTCCTTTTCTCATTCCAAATATTTTCTTTCTTCATGTATCTCCCAAAATAAACTCCCCAGAGTCAAAAACATAATGCAAGTCGTGAAAAGTCGTGAAAATCTAGCCACCCTGGTGACGTTACTTTTGGGGAATATCTTTTTTCGGGGTGGACCCGGACCCTACTCCTCAAGCGCTTTCCGATGACACCTCTTTCGTTTTCGTGCGATGCTTAGTTTGGATTTTAGAGGGGGTCTTCAACCGCCTCCCCCCAAGACGGGGTGTGATGATTTGACCGGAAAGTCGGCGCGGGTTAACATTTCATACTCATTAGTTTTCTAAGACAATTTCTTCATTTTATTTTAGCAAGTAACACTTAATTTCCTATATGGTGTTCCCAAAACGTCGATATAGCACAAAATATAAATACGTTCAAGGAAGGGTAGTTCACATAACACGAAGCTGGCTGGGGTTGGGAAATGGATTGCGGAAGTGCTTGGGAACCAAACACAACATCAACACATTTACCCCGTTTACATGAGCAGCTCAGCCGTAATCGAAAATTTCTGATCCGGTCGATTCGCAAAAGTTCCGATCGCGCCAAAAGTTCCGATCCGATCCGATTCCGGTCGTTTACAAGAGCAAAGCAGCCACCCAATCGGATTTATGCGATTTGTCGACTGACTCGATGTGGTGAAAACTTTCGAATATTTGGCGCATTTTTTGCGCTTCTGACGCACCTGCTTCGAGAAACGGCGCATACAGCAAAAAGTATCGTCAGTGATATAAGTAGTTAGAGGTTGTTGGGCGGAAAGGTAGGGGGCCAGCGAATCTGTGAATTCGAAGGATTTTGGTGGCAGGAGCATTGACGAGAACGACAGGTATCGAGCTGATGCGGAGATGGATGTTGAAGCAGGATTGCAAGTGGCCCAAGCTGCATTCATGGTTTGGGTTTGTGGTCAGCACCTAATTGAATGCCAGAAGAGCTTTACGGTATTCATGGAAGGTACGACAGAAGGAACCGCAAACTTGGATTATCGAGCCTTCAGGCACTTGCGCAGGAACAGGCGGCGCATCATGAATCATCTTGTGGATCTTCAGCTCTCTCAAAGTCAGCTGCTGTATGGAGGAAGGAGGTGGCGCCTGCCAAGGGTTCGCAAGCTGTGGTTCCATCAGGAAGTGATGCAGGTTGGTACCTTAATTATATGCTTAGCTACAATTCTGCCCATTTACGGTGAACGTATAGAACGCTACTGGGGAAACTTTTGGCTGAAAGTGTTTCGTTCTGCTTTCTGGTGTGCTTTCAATGCATTTGATGACCATTTGGTGGATGAGAACACATCTAGATATAAACAATTCAGGTTAGAATACTTAAATTTCAAGAAGCAATAACTTCAAGAAAATAACATTGAGGCCATTCAAATAACCTGAAGGACAAATGCACACTTATGACATTGCAATTCCCACTCCCACTATTCCCACTTCCTTGAAATATTGAAAATGTGCAGAAAAATATAATCTTTGGGAAGCGAAGATAATAAAGCATGATGTAAGATTTAAAAAGAAACCTAACCTAGCCTGATGTTGGATCACCTGAAACATATTGATTTGGATCATCTAGGTTTTATTACTCAATGAGTCTACATTATCTGTTGTGCCAATACTATCACCATGACATAGTTTCAAGCAGTGAATATCTTTTTGACATGTGATTTATCAAAGAAATGTCAGTTGCCAAGGAAGCTTCAACGAGCCCAGTCCTTGCGTTTTTCTTCTTTGCACTGAATTACTCAGGGGCTTCTTCTATAGACAATTGCCTATATAGGTACATATCAACAGGATAAACTATGGATTGTGTTGGTTTCTGGACAGGAATTGATACCCTGACAAAACAACCAACCAGTGTGAGTGGGAGGTAAATAGGCAGGAACAACAACCCCCTCAAAACTGAAACCTCTTTGATGGTGGCCCTTTTATTTTGAGTTTCCAAACATATTGGATTATTCTCATTTTTATTGCAAAGAATGGTAATGATCAAGGATGCCACACTTTCCAGTAACTATAGCAAAATCAACAGCATGGTGTTAAAATGCAATAAATTTTGTATTCAAACCTAAGCTAATCACAGATGACTTCAGCAGCCCCTGGTGACCTGAACCTTTGACTTGTGTAAGACCTGTACCTGAAGTTGATTAAAACTAGCATTTTTGTTTCTTTCAGGAAGCCACGTCCCAAATGACAACTTGATCCTCCTTACTCATAAATGTGGCAATTGTAGAATGTATCCACATGCTCCTGGCTACATGGATGCAATCTGCTAAGTTATGTGGTGATGTAGGATGGTATCTAAATTATTTGCTTACCTACATTTCTGCCCATTTACGGTAAATGTATGGAATGTCACTGGAGAAGTTCTTGGCTTAAAAGCTGTTTTTTATTTGGGCCATAGCGTGTTTCCGCATGTATTCAATCATTTTCGCGCCCAGGGTCTGGGTCCTTGTGGGCCGAACACTGACTGCGGTGGCGACCACTTCCCGTGGCCTGAGGTACCTCCTTCCCAGTGATGCTTATTCTTTGTGGCTGGACTTCACAGCACCCTCATGCACCAGGAAGTATGTAAAAAATATGTAATCTTGTTAAGGACAATTTTATGGACCCTTTTAATTTTGTGACCCGAATGGTTACAGTTCGCTTGGTGTGATTAATTTTTCATTCGTACTTTTAGTGTGTACCTTTGCACGCTTTGATCCATATAAGGTTTCTGTCATATTTTTTGCAGGAACTTAGAATGATAGAAGGCGTACCAGTTCAGCTCAGCCTGCTCGGTGACCCTGCATACCCGCTGCAACCATGGCTCATGAAGCCCTACGCCCAGGCTGTGGCTTCTGCGAGAACCCGGGATCTGACTGCTGAGCAGGAGCGCCTGGAAGCCGAAGAAGAACCTTTTAATGTATACCTTAGCGCTGGGCGCATGGTGATAGAATGCTCCTTCGGGCGCCTGAAAGGGCGGTGGCGGAAGTTGCAGAAGCGTATCGACGCCGATGTCTCGCACGTGCCACTTATTGTAACTGCATGCTGCATACTTCATAATTTTTGTGAATCACAGAGGGAGAGATTCAACGACGTCTGGCTGCCTGGTGTCAAAGTTACACGTGAATACCCCCAGCCAAGCATCCGATCTCACACTGCGACGTACGAGCGTGGCGCAAGGGACGCTAGAGAAGCTATTCGGCTTTACTTAGCGAGACATTACCCTTTGAGGGAGTCGAGTTTGCGCTTCCGTCGGCAGTGAGTCTGCCGTAGGGGCAGGGCAATAGCAACTTGCTGTGAAGCGTATGCATCAAACTTGGAACCTGGGACGGAACTTCACCATTTTCAGCGTGATTGGGGGCCGGGGTTGAAAGATTGAATGTCATCATGAGGTCATTCTTTCCCGTGGAAGCCCATGGGTCTGATGCTAGAATGTCAGCCGTAAGTGAGTCTTGCGACGCTCCAAACATATATGGTCCCATTCCTGTACTAACCACAAGCGTGAGTTTTGCAATTTTCCAGCAGCAAACCTTGCGCCGAGTAGGAAGCGATGTGCGCGGTCGTGTCGCCCAAGCATCGTGTCACAGTATTAGGTGCTGCCATTGAAACACTGGCGCAGCCTCCCGCGCCCTGCAACGGCCGCGTGTGTCGTTTGTACCCACGCTCGCATCGTCAACGCCGCATGATCGTCGTTTCGCAACCATGAATAGAAAACTAACAAAAAAATGAACATGAACGTGTATTCTTGGTTATGCGAACCAACAAGCTCGGATAAATGAGTGGGGCGTTGAGTGGATCACTCGGATCTTGAGAGCGTCGTGCCTACAGTGGCGACCGAGAGCGGGATCGGCAACGGTGGCGACCATGTTCGTGTCGGGGGGCACGGCCTGCAATCGCCTGCATAGCTTCCACTGCAGCGCTCATGCTGCGCTTGATGCTGAAAGCAAATGAGGGATTCAGTCCGGTTTGGCTTCGTAGGTTCTCACTCACACATACAGATAATTCGCAAAAAAACACGACCACAGCTACCATAGCTCCCTCTCATATCCTCACAACCCGCCTATGGCAGACCCCCCCCCCCCCCCCCTACACTTGTTCTAAACAAACATCCGACACCTCTAACCATCACATAAATACATAAAGACATAAAGACATAAAAATTAGTGCAACTATGAGCCACAAGGGCCCTTCTTGGTTGCACTCTGTACACTGAATCAGTTGCCCACCAAATCTGTCAATCAGCCCTCCCTGTAATACTGAAAAGCAAGCCCTCTATTCTTATGATTGTCTATGCTGTTTTTAAAGATGTTCAATGTGCTGTTACTGACAATGTTTTCTGGCAGCTGGTTCCAGTGTTCCACTACCCTGTTGGTGAAGAAAGTCTGCCTTAACCTTGTTCTGCTGTGGTTAACTTTAATTTTGAATTTATGACCTCTAATTGCATAATTTCTGTTCAATTCAAAATTTCCCCAAGATATCCCCTTTCCAGACCATGGACAGATTAAAGACTTCTATGAGATCTCCTCTCAGCCTTCTATATCTTAGTGAAAACATCTTCAATTGCTTCAATCTTTCCTCATATGCCAGGTTGCTTATGCCATTAACCATTTTTGTAGCCCTCTTTTGTACTCTCTCTAAAAGCCAACAATCTTTTTCATAGCTAGGAGACCAAGCTTGGATGCAGTATTCCAAATGTGGCCTGACGTATGCACAGTAAAGATTCCTGATGACTTCCTCACTTCTGTATGATACATTCCTATTTATTGCCCCGAGCATTCTCAGTGCCTTCTTCTTCATCACATAATAATATTAAAACGGTGCTCCAAGAAAGGGCTGGTTGATAGGCAAAAGAGCTTCACAAATTTTTATTTTAACTTAATGTTTAATCTCCCAAAGGTGTGACCATATGTGTGACCATGTGACCATATGGAGGACGAACACCACGAACCCATTGCATTTGTTTTAGCAGCGTATTTGCGGATCCTTCCCTATGTATGATTTCCGTCCCGACGTGCTACGTATGCTGGTCTGTTCTGATGTGTAGCGTGTGATGATCCGTCCCGACGTGCGATGTATGCTGGTCTGTTCTGATGTGTAGCGTGTGATGGTCCGTCCCGATATGTGATGTGTGATGTGTGACGGTCCGTCCTGATGTGTGATGTATGATGGTCCGTCCTGATGTGTGATGTATGACGATCCGTCCCGATGTGTGATGTATGACGATTCGCCCTGATGTGTGATATATGATGATCCGTCCTGATGTGTGATGTATGATGATCAGTCCTGATGTGTGATGTGCTACTCTCCGTCCTGATGTGTGATGTGTGACGATCCGTCCCGATGTGTGATGTGCGATGATCCGTCCTGATGTGTGACGATCCGTCCCGATGTGTGATGTGTGATGATCCGTCCTGATGTGTGATGATCCGTCCCGATGTGTGATGTGTGATGATCCGTCCTGATGTGTGATGATCCGTACTGATGCGTGGTGTGTGATGGTCCGTCCCCATGTCGGCGGTACGAGCCAGCCGTAGCTGGGTACGCTGGTGCACATCACTCGACTCAATACCACACCAATCAGCACCGTAGTACAATGTATTCTGCATAGAAATCGGGGAAGAGCCCAGCAACAAGCAGGTGCGAATACGCAAATCCTAGACATAAGATACACGACCCAGAAATATAAAATTGTTATCCTACAAATGATTAAACTGTAACTAAATAGAAGTTCACTCAGAGGGGTTACAGGTACTGGAGGAGACGTGGACCCCAGACCTGTATTGCGCCCGATGCTGCGATTCCACTGCGAAGTAGTGTTACATTGAATTGAATTTTGCTATTGTTACGACTATAGGCAAATGTAAATGTAAATATAGACTATAGGCGGCAAATGTAAAGACAGGAAGCCCGGACGAGACTGGCAGACATTTTCACCGTTCCTTGATATATATATAATATATATCTAGCATTTCATTGGTCACTTGCGAACTGAAAGTGAAGTATCAGAACCGAATAAGCAAGGGTTTAAACATCCTAATTAAAGATTGCTTAGCAGACGTCCATTTAACTGTAAAACATAGTAGCATTACATTGTATGTCCACAATCATGTTGATCTACCCCTCTGGGCTTCAGAGAATAGTTGGCCGAGTTCTAGCCGGGTCTAGTCATGGCGTGTAGACAGGTCTGGGCACAGCACATTGGCCGGGCCTGCGGTCCCACATATGCCACCTCTAGTTCTGACTGGCCACAAATCAGCGCACACCCGACAAAATCCAACCTCTTCGTGAAATATCACATTCCTGACTATTAGCTTGATACACATAATGCTGAATCACACCCGGTGACCCTACGTGGCGCTGAAAGACGAGTACATGTCATCTGGAGCGAGCGCTGCTGAGCGCTTCCCACGTGAGCACTCTGTTCTAAGGTCATAGGCATTAGCAGCCCCTCAAGTCATCGGGGTATGACCTGCAGCCCGCGAGGAGTATGCCCAGGCCAGGTTAGGATCGGTTCGGTTATCATAGGTTAGACTAGGCTCTGAGCCGCGCCACTGGCGACGCTGCCCCGCCACTCGCGCCGCTCCCGCTCCCACAGCTAGGGCAGCATGGCGACCAGGCTGTGGCCGCCACTCGCGCCGCTCCCGCTCCCACAGCTAGGGCAGCATGGCGACCAGGCTGTGGCCGCCACTCGCGCCGCTCCCGCTCCCACAGCTAGGGCAGCATGGCGACCAGGCTGTGGCCGCCACTCGCGCCGCTCCCGCTCCCACAGCTAGGGCAGCATGGCGACCAGGCTGTGGCCGCCACTCGCGCCGCTCCCGCTCCCACAGCTAGGGCAGCATGGCGACCAGGCTGTGGCCGCCACTCGCGCCGCTCCCGCTCCCACAGCTGGGGCTGCATGGCGACCAGGCTGTGGCCGCCGCTGCCGCCGCTCCCGCTCCCACAGCTAGGGCAGCATGGCGACCAGGCTGTGGCCGCCGCTGCCGCCGCTCCCGCTTCCACAGCTAGGGCTGCATGGCGACCAGGCTGTGGCCGCCGCTGCCGCCGCTCCCGCTCCCACAGCTAGGGCAGCATGGCGACCAGGCTGTGGCCGCCGCTGCCGCCGCTCCCGCTTCCACAGCTAGGGCTGCATGGCGATCAAGCTGTGGTCGACGTCGAACATGCAGGTGTACTTGAAGTGGCAGCAGGCGGGCGGCTGGCGCACCGGCGTGCACCCGGTCCGCACGTTCGGGCACGGCAGCTTGTTCTGCAGCTCGACCACGACGCCGTAGGGCTTGCAGAGGTACTGGACGCACTGCCGCTGCGGGTCGTCCCACCAGGTGCTGCCGATGGCGTGCGGCTGGCCTTCGTAGGAGCAGTAGTCGGCTGGTGGACACACTTCCGGTCAGGTCATGCGCCACTCAGACCCATGCGCTCCTTCACTCTCAGCTGGTGACGAGTGCAGTACGTGGACGGTCGTACGCGTCCACCCCTCAGGTGGTGCTGCACACAGTATGTACACTAGCCTGTGTCAAGGATTTTCAAGTGGTGTTATCAAAAATGGCTACGGTTTTTATTTTGCCTTGATATGTGCCTAACAATTTGGCGTAAAATTACATCGCTGTGCAATCGGTATTTTTCTCAAAATGCGTTTGAAAAGGACTGTTTTCGACATACGGCGCCATATTGATTGTGAGAACCAATCCAGATAAGTGTGTCAAATAGTACCTCTTTTTGATCGTCTCGATGAGCTGAGTCGATTGAGATGACGCAATATTGTGGGAAAAATCGACAGTTAAGAAAATATCAGCGGTCTAATGTCTTCTAATATACCAGCAAATGTCCATTTCGGGGCATACAAGGAACTCTGAGGTTTAGACAAGTAAAAATCATAGTACAGCGCGGTTTCCGCACTTACTCATTTAAAGACTTCAGCATCACTCACTGGGCATAGAAATGTAGACAAAGCTTCATGTTTATTCGTTGTTTGAACTACATAGCAGCATGATTGAGGGACGCTGCTTTGTACGTACGTGCATCATATACCAAATACCTACCTATTCGTTGCATATTGAGACATTCAGATAGCTTTTTCACATCACGTTCAAACGAAAGTCAGATACGTTGGTGATAAAAAATTATTAAACTTCGCCGTGATCACCATGGGACCATCGATGCCAATTTTTCCCCAAAGGGACACATGTCAGACATCAATCAATGAACACCGGTATATCCAAGGCAAGCATCGCGCGTGAGCATTGCTCACAGCGAAATGGTGTTCCAGACACTTTTTTGTAACGATGACAGAGTAGAGCGCCAGTTCGCTGTTGAACGTATCAGGTGCATCCGCGGCAAAAATGAGCGTGGAGACCCCAGTGTCCGTCCCAGAAGAATTCCGAGACTACATGAGGCCGCGGAAAGTCTGCGGGAGCTGATATCCTGGGACAGCGCCTTCGAACCAGCCCTCACGTGCCACACGCCAAGCTCCGAACTTGATGGCTATGTGGACATGCCAATGTCAGTTCCACAGTTTCCCGTGCACGGTCAGTCAGTTGAACGATGCGTGAAACAGGTGTCGCTAGATGCAAAAATCGTACACGGGAAGGAGAGGAGGGACGGCTACATTCAGGCTGGCTACATGCACCGGCAGCTTTTGCCCGTGTTAGCAACTAAGAGGAACGTGGAGAATATGCTAAAACAACTGTGAGTTCCATGAACAATAGAGCTGGGGCACTCTATGCCGTCCAGTCAGTTGTGCTCCGCACCTTCGCGCGATGTTTGCCTTGGATATATCAGTGTTCATTTATTGGTGTCTGCCATGTGTCCCTTTGGGAAAAATAGGCATCGATGGTCCCATGGTGATCACGGCGAATATCAATATAAGTATGCTAACTCATAGAAACTAATGAAACTAGTGAGTTAGTTGACAGCTTCAAATGAATAAGTGCAGAAATCGCGGCGATATCATGATTTTTACTTGTTTAAGCCTAAGAGTTCCTTGTATGCCCCGAAATGGACATTTGCTGGTGTATTAGAAGACATACGATAGGCGATATTTTCTTAACTATTGATTTTTCGACATTTGTGCGTTGCTTCAACCGACTCAACTCGTGAAGACAATCAAAACGAGGTACTACTTGACCCACTTATCTGGATTGATTCCCACAGTCAATATGGCGTCGAATGTCGAAAACAGAGTATTTGTCAAACGCATTTTGAGAACAAATGCCGATTGCCCGGCGATATAATATTTACGCCAAATTATTACGCACATATCAAGGCAAAATAAAAACAGTAGCCGTTTTTGATGACACCATTTTGAAAATTCTGGACATCGGCTAATGTGTACGCTCGTACTCTCAGGTGGTGCTACACACAGTACGTGGACGCTCGTACTCTCAGGTGGTGCTACACACAGTACGTGGACGCTCGTACTCTCAGGTGGTGCTACACACAGTACGTGGACGCTCGTACTCTCAGGTGGTGCTACACACAGTACGTGGACGCTCGTACTCTCAGGTGGTGCTACACACAGTACGTGGACGCTCGTACTCTCAGGTGGTGCTACACACAGTACGTGGACGCTCGTACTCTCAGGTGGTGCTACACACAGTACGTGGACGCTCGTACTCTCAGGTGGTGCTACACACAGTACGTGGACGCTCGTACTCTCAGGTGGTGCTACGCACAGTACGTGGACGCTCGTACTCTCAGGTGGTGCTACACACAGTACGTGGACGCTCGTACTCTCAGGTGGTGCTACACACAGTACGTGGACGCTCGTACTCTCAGGTGGTGCTACACACAGTACGTGGACGCTCGTACTCTCAGGTGGTGCTACGCACAGTACGTGGACGCTCGTACTCTCAGGTGGTGCTACACACAGTACGTGGACGGTCGTACTCTCAGGTGGTGCTACACACAGTACGTGGACGCTCGTACTCTCAGGTGGTGCTACACACAGTACGTGGACGCTCGTACTCTCAGGTGGTGCTACACACAGTACGTGGACGCTCGTACTCTCAGGTGGTGCTACACACAGTACGTGGACGCTCGTACTCTCAGGTGGTGCTACACAGGTACGTGGACGCTCGTACTCTCAGGTGGTGCTACACACAGTACGTGGACGCTCGTACTCTCAGGTGGTGCTACACAAGTACGTGGACGCTCGTACTCTCAGGTGGTGCTACGCACAGTACGTGGACGCTCGTACTCTCAGGTGGTGCTACACAAGTACGGGGGGTGGACGCTCGTACTCTCAGGGGTGCTACGCACAGTACGTGGACGCTCGTACTCTCAGGTGGTGCTACACACAGTACGTGGACGGTCGTACTCTCAGGTGGTGCTACGCACAGTACGTGCACGCTCGTACTCTCAGGTGGTGCTACACACAGTACGTGGACGCTCGTACTCTCAGGTGGTGCTACGCACAGTACGTGGACGCTCGTACTCTCAGGTGGTGCTACGCACAGTACGTGGACGCTCGTACTCTCAGGTGGTGCTACACACAGTACGTGGACGCTCGTACTCTCAGGTGGTGCTACACACAGTACGTGGACGCTCGTACTCTCAGGTGGTGCTACACACAGTACGTGGACGCTCGTACTCTCAGGTGGTGCTACACACAGTACGTGGACGCCAGGGCAC
The DNA here is from genome assembly GCA_034440575.1 of Imbricaverruca yamaguchii. Classification (NCBI taxonomy): domain Eukaryota; kingdom Metazoa; phylum Arthropoda; class Thecostraca; family Neoverrucidae; genus Imbricaverruca; species Imbricaverruca yamaguchii. The sequence continues at coordinate 473,120 of JAOTOL010001263.1, read as the reverse complement.
GGGGCGCGCAGGGGGCCGAAGACGGGAGCCGACAGGGCAAGAGGGCGGGGGGGGGGAGCTGTGCTAGGTGGTGCACGCAAGTACGTGGACGCTCGTACTCGGTGGTCACGCAGTACGTGGACGTCGTACTCCAGGTGGTGCACCACAGTACGTGGACGCTCGTACTCTCAGGTGGTGCTACACACAGTACGTGGACGCTCGTACTCTCAGGTGGTGCTACACACAGTACGTGGACGGTCGTACTCTCAGGTGGTGCTACACACAGTACGTGGACGCTCGTACTCTCAGGTGGTGCTACACACAGTACGTGGACGGTCGTACTCTCAGGTGGTGCTACACACAGTACGTGGACGCTCGTACTCTCAGGTGGTGCTACACAGTACGTGGACGGTCGTACTCCAGGTGGTGCTACACACAGTACGTGGACGCTCGTACTCTCAGGTGGTGCTACGCACAGTACGTGGACGCTCGTGCTCTCAGGTGGTGCTACGCACAGTACGTGGACGCTCGTACTCTCAGGTGGTGCTACGCACAGTACGTGGACGCTCGTACTCTCAGGTGGTGCTACGCACAGTACGTGGACGCTCGTACTCTCAGGTGGTGCTACACACAGTACGTGGACGCTCGTACTCTCAGGTGGTGCTACACACAGTACGTGGACGTCGTACTCTCAGGTGGTGCTACACACAGTACGTGGACGCTCGTACTCTCAGGTGGTGCTACACACAGTACGTGGACGGTCGTACTCTCAGGTGGTGCTACACACAGTACGTGGACGCTCGTACTCTCAGGTGGTGCTACACACAGTACGTGGACGGTCGACCCAGGTGGTGCTACACACAGTACGTGGACGCTCGTACTCTCAGGTGGTGCTACGCACAGTACGTGCACGGTCGTACTCTCAGGTGGTGCACACACAGTACGTGGACGGTCGTACTCTCAGGTGGTGCTACACACAGTACGTGGACGCTCGTACTCCAGGTGGTGCTACACACAGTACGTGGACGGTCGTACTCCAGGTGGTGCTACACACAGTACGTGGACGCTCGTACTCTCAGGTGGTGCTACACACAGTACGTGGACGGTCGTACTCTCAGGTGGTGCTACACACAGTACGTGGACGCTCGTACTCTCAGGTGGCTACGCACAGTACGTGCACGGTCGTACTCTCAGGTGGTGCTACACACAGTACGTGGACGGTCGTACTCTCAGGTGGTGCTACACACAGTACGTGGACGCTCGTACTCTCAGGTGGTGCTACACACAGTACGTGGACGGTCGTACTCTCAGGTGGTGCTACACACAGTACGTGGACGCTCGTACTCTCAGGTGGTGCTACACACAGTACGTGGACGTCGTACTCTCAGGTGGTGCTACACACAGTACGTGGACGCTCGTACTCTCAGGTGGTGCTACACACAGTACGTGGACGCTCGTACTCTCAGGTGGTGCTACACACAGTACGTGGACGCTCGTACTCTCAGGTGGTGCTACGCACAGTACGTGCACGGTCGTACTCTCAGGTGGTGCTACACACAGTACGTGGACGGTCGTACTCTCAGGTGGTGCTACACACAGTACGTGGACGCTCGTACTCTCAGGTGGTGCTACACACAGTACGTGGACGCTCGTACTCTCAGGTGGTGCTACCACAGTACGTGGACGGTCGTACTCCAGGTGGTGCTACACACAGTACGTGGACGCTCGTACTCTCAGGTGGTGCTACACACAGTACGTGGACGGTCGTACTCTCAGGTGGTGCTACACACAGTACGTGGACGCTCGTACTCTCAGGTGGTGCTACACACAGTACGTGGACGCTCGTACTCTAGGTGGTGCTACGCACAGTACGTGACGGTACCAGGTGGGCACACAAGTACGGACGGTACCAGGGGTGCAGGGGGCTAATCGGCTAGGTGGTGCTAACAAGTACGTGACGGTCGTACTAGGTGGTGCTACACACAGTACGTGACGCTCGTACTCTCAGGTGGTGCTACACACAGTACGTGGACGCTCGTACTCTCAGGTGGTGCTACACACAGTACGTGGACGCTCGTACTCTCAGGTGGTGCTACACACAGTACGTGGACGCTCGTACTCTCAGGTGGTGCTACACACAGTACGTGGACGCTCGTACTCTCAGGTGGTGCTACACACAGTACGTGGACGGTCGTACTCTCAGGTGGTGCTACACACAGTACGTGGACGGTCGTACTCTCAGGTGGTGCTACACACAGTACGTGGACGGTCATACACGCAGAGGTGCACACGTCAAGAATGTCACCTACGAACATTGGAACCCATACATCTGTCATATTTCGAAATCGCAGTCGAAATCCTACCAACGCATGATGGTGAGTGTGATGATCACGATAGATTGCCACGATTATTTACGGTCATATTATAGCACAGAAAGGCTGGGTGTCAGCGTCTTCAGACGTTAAATACCGAATTATACCATCAAAATGATGAATTGTGCCCACCAAAAGTAGAATAGGACAACTCCGTAGTGGATATGTATGTTAGGAATGTACGGAAATTTTCATTGATAAGTGCAAGCTAGATATTGGGTATTTTTCAGGGTTTGCTGTGTATGGCGCCCTAACAAATAATTAGATGCCGTGGCATAGTTCCGATTGAACCCCAATAGTTTGTGTACTCCCATTGTCCTCCCAAGTCATGAGATCCTGTGGAATCACTCCCTTCCCCTCTCAGATGCTGGGATCCTCATTTCAGCAACACATGCATTTCCGGATATTTGTTTACGTCTCCCTTCAGTACAGCTGAACATGCCCTGTTTACCCTAGTGTCCACAATCAGTCGATGAAAACTGCAGATCGCGAGTCATTTCAGAAAGGTCCAGTTGCACTGTGCTGGTGGCGATCCGTGGTGACGAGAGGTCGCAAAACCTCACCTGCATACATCACACCAGCTGCACTGATAGCATCCGCTACACCCGTCAGTTCAGTCACACCGGCGAAACCGGTCACATCCACCACAGCAGTCGCGTCCGTCACATCTGACACAACCGTCAACACATCCGTCTCTCGCATCAGTTTCGGTGGCATACTCGGGCTGCAGTGTCACCCGTGAGTCCCTCAGATCAAGTTGTGGATTTCTCAATGGGCGCGTCTTGACTCCAACTGCAGTTTGAATCCTTGATTTTGCCCCTCCCAGCCACAAATCTGTCCTGTGCGAGGGTAGGGCTCCTTCCTTCAGGTGCCTGGACCCACGGCTGTCACCCCCTCCCTCGGCGGTAGGGGGCCGGACCCCGGCTGTCACCCCCTCCATCGGCGGGAGAGGGTGACAGCCGGCTGTCATCCCCACCCCGGGCACTAGGTGGCCGGACCCCCGACTGTCACCCCCTCCCATGGCGGGAGGTGGCCGGACCCCCGGCTTTCATCCCTTCCCCCGGCGGTAGGGGGCAGGACCCCCGGCTGTCATCCCTTCCCCGGTGGTAGGGGGCCCGACCCCGACTGTCACTCCCTTCCCCCGGCGGTAGGGGGCCGGACCCCAGGCTGTCACCCCTTCCCCGGCGGTAGGGGGACGGACCCCCGGCTGTCATCCCTTCCCCGGTGGTAGGGGCCCGACCCCGACTGTCACTCCCTTCCCCCGGCGGTAGGGGGCAGGACCCCCGGCTGTCATCCCTTCCCCGGTGGTAGGGGGCCCGACCCCGACTGTCACTCCCTTCCCCCGGCGGTAGGGGGCGGGACCCCCGGATGTGACCCCTTCCCCCGGCGGTAGGGGGCCGGACCCCAGGCTGTCACCCCCTCCCCCGGCACTAGGTGGCCAGACCCCCGACTACCGTCGGACCACTTACGGCAGTCGTAGATCGGGCAGCAGTCGTAGACGCCGGCGTGTGTGCAGGCGTGGTTGTCGGGCGGCAGCTCGCAGGTGGTGGTCTTGTCCAGCAGCGTCACCTCCGTGTTGTCCTCACACCGCACCACCACGCACTGAGCCGAGTCTTTGTAGTAGATCTCACCGTTGCCGCGTGGCAAGCCGTTGTTGTCGAGACAGAAGGTGTCGGCTGCACGTGCAGAGATGACCAACATTTACCACATGTCCAGGAGCGAAACATTGCTGGCAACGTCAGCAGTGCCAAGTGTCACTTTTGTCCTGGCGCCAAAATGATCAAGACAGTGCATGGCGGGAAGGTTAGCTTATCTCGCTGCAGAAAGACTTAGACGAACTTGTGAAGTATCCGAAGAATGGCAAATGAAATTTAACTTTGGTAAGTACAAAATCATGCATATATGTACGCAGCACATGAAGGCTCTATATTTGATGGATGGCCAAGTGTTATCAGTGACTGAACAGGAGAAGGATTTAGGTGTTATTCTAAACACAAAATTGGGGACATCAGAAGTGACCAACGAAGCCAGGAAGAAGGCGCTGAGAATGCTTGGTGAAATAAATAAGAATGTATCATGCAGAAGTGAGGAAGTCATCTGAAAGCTTTACGGTGCATGTCAGGCCACCTTCGGAATACTGCATCCAAGCTTGGGGTCTCCTAGTTCTGAAAAAGATTATTGGCTTTTATAGAGAGTACAAAAGAGGGCTACACAAATGGTTAATAGTATAAACAACCTTGCATATGAGGAAAGTTAACCACACCAGGACAAGGTTAAGACAGTCTTTCTTCCCCAACAGGTGAATACATTTTTTTTGGTATAGACAGTTATTCAACAACAGGTTTTCAGCTAAAGTGTGGTTGATCAGTGGAATAGGCGGCCTGCTAATGTTGTAGAATGCATTTAAGAATAGGTTGGACAAATGCTTAGGCTCGATCATTTTCTTCTTTGAGTTCCAATTAGTAGTTGATGGGGTGAGATTTATGCTGATATGTATATACAGTCCAGGCACCTTTAAGCAAGCATGAATGGAGTTGTAAAATTATTGATAGGGCACTGGACCTACGCGTGTGTTACGTAGAAGCGAGTGAATAGGGCTAGGTATATACATATATATATATATATATATATATATATATATATAGTATTGATAGGTGTGTAGGATGTTGGCGGACGAGTCCCTTTGAATTTAGCATGTGGTACTAATTGGAGTGGTGAGAGCTTTTTGTCCATGTTGACCATCCCTTTGCAGACTTGACCCAGATTGGCCCCTGTACCTGTTATTAAGTCTGAACACTTTGAAGCATTATGACTTTATGATTAACTTCACGACATCATGCACTACTTGCACGGCCCGAGGACTGACCCAAACATCATTGGTAGGACACTCGGTTCACGCGGGTGCTGCGCCGGAGAGAGCGAATAGGGCTGGATAGGCAAGGTAGGCTGGCATTGATGGGTGTGCTGGATGTTAGCAAATGTTTTTTTTTATTTAAGAGATTTAGGATGTGGTATTGGTTGGGCTTATCAGTGTATTTTTGTCCAGGTTTATGATATCTTCCCCCGAATGGCCCCCTGTGACTCTTATTAAGTCTGAACACTTCATGGCTTGACACCCCTGAAGCAAGTACAGCACAGAGGACAGGGTAGATGCAAGTAGAGGGCATAGGAAGAGGCATAGGAAGAAGGGGCGCGGTAAACTGAGGGACAACACAAGGCAAATAGGGTCCATGCAGAGGGTAGGATACCGCAAGATAAGGGCAATGCAGAGGGCAGATTACAGCAAGGTAAGGGTAATACAGAGGGAAATGTAGGTAAGGGTGAAACGTGCTGGAGAGACGAAAGGAAACGGGCGTGTAGAGTGGGATAGGATATATCTATTGACGTCCAACGTTTGTAACTGGGCCCGATATGTGACGCTCCAGGTTATGTCAAAGATAACATTTTTTGCAAAAATCGCGACTTCACAATTTTGCTGCATGCGCTTCCTAATTGTAGCAGCTATGCGTACTTAATTAATATCAGGGTTTTCGTCGGTACTTTACGGATGCAATGACCCATCTCAGACTCCATTGAAAGCATGGGGAACGGGTCAGGTCAGGTAAAGCACCGATCCCGCATTTGAAGACTTGATAGAATATTGGTTAAAACCAATGCTTCCACCCATCAGATTCAGAATATAAAACAACCTTAGATAACTTTATAATTGTTAAGCTATAAAACGGTCCGCTGCGGTCAACTTAGGTTACTAACCTTGAATAGCCTTGGAATGGAACATGGACAATGCTCGAATATCAACTCAGTCATCTATTAGTATGAGAAGCACAACATGCTTTATTTAGATCACATTGTCAGGTCGAGATGCAATCATCCGAGATTTCGTTTTAAAAAATGTTCGGAAGTGGCAGCATAGCTCCGTGACCTGGCTTGGTGGAAAAACAAAATCTTACTGAAAGTCCAGCAAAAAAGACGACCCAGAAGGTATGGAACATTTCGCTGGGTTCCGTCAAGAGGTTTGGACGTCATCCATGAAACACCTTGGGGAGGTTGCATTACCCCCTCCCCCCTCCGTCCTCCACTGGCGAGGGCTAGCGAGATGTCAGACAGGTGAGCGAGCCCCTCGGCTAGCCCGCCGCGGCCCATTGTGGCACTGACCGCCACAGAGACACCCAGGCGGTATCGTCACAGAGACACCCAGGCGGTATCGTCACAGAGACACCCAGGCGGTATCGTCACAGAGACACCCAGGCGGTATCGTCACAGAGACACCCAGGCGGTATCGTCGAGCGGGTCCACACACCGGGTTCAGATGTCGGCTGATCCAGGAGCTGGGCAACCTCAGGAAAGCAACGTGTGTTCCGGAGACCTGCCACTTATCTAGGTGGGGCTGAACCGCACCAACGCAAATATCAATGGGATCTGGACCTAGAGGACTGCGGTGATGGCGACGTCCACGAGCCGCGGCAATATAGGGCGAACGATGAGACAACAGGTACGGGCAAGGGCACAACGGAGGGCAGTGCAGGACGGTGATGGGACAGGGCAAAGGGTAAGGGTAAGGCTACGGCAAAGGGTAGTTGTGGGTGGTGGAGGTGCAGGGCAAAGGGTAATGGTGCGGACACAACAAAGGACAATATATGGTGGATGGTGGAGGTGCAGGGCGAATGGTAAGGAAACGCTCGGGTCGACGAATATTGCGCCGCCGACAGTCGCGAGCTGCCAGACTGGGTAGTGGTGGACGGTGGCGGAGCAGGGTAAAGATACGGTAAAGGGTAGTGGTGGACGGTGACGGAGCAGGGTAAAGATACGGTAAAGGGTAGTGGTGGACGGTGACGGAGCAGGGCAAAGATACGGTAAAGGGTAGTGGTGGACGGTGACGGAGCAGGGTAAAGATACGGTAAAGGGTAGTGGTGGACGGTGACGGAGCAGGGAAAAGATACGGTAAAGGGTAGTGGTGGACGGTGGCGGAGCAGGGTAAAGATACGGTAAAGGGTAGTGGTGGACGGTGGCGGGGCAGGGCAAAGATACGGTAAAGAGTAGTGGTGGACGGTGACGGAGCAGGGTAAAGATACGGTAAAGAGTAGTGGTGGACGGTGACAGTGCAGGGCAGGCGGAAGCACAACTGTAGCGATGTGCATATTTATGCCCACAATATCTTCTGTTATTGTGTGTTTGTGGGTGTGTGTGTGTGTGTGTGTGTGTGTGTGTGTGTGTGTGTGTGTGTGTGTGTGTGTGTGTGTGTGTGTGTGTGTGTGTGTGTGTGTGTGTGTGTGTGTGTGTATGTGTGTGATCCGACTGGTGAGTCTGCGCCTCTCGGGGGCTCAGACCTTCCGCTGGCAGGTCTGAGCGGATCTGGCAGTGGCGCGGCCGCTCCCCCAAGCGGCCGCGCTGTTGTGCTAGGATGCACTTCTCGGTGCGAGCGAGTTCTCTCTTCTGTTCATGTCAGCATCGTTCTCAGCAGTGACAGTCGTGTGATGGTCGAGTCATTTCCGGCACGAGCCTGAATGGCTCCACCACACTGCACTGTCGCCTGAACCACTGCTGACAGGCATCTCTCGAGGTGACCACCTCGAGAGATGCCTGTGAACTCCCCTCCCCGAGCCATTGTCTCGGTGGCGACGGCCTGGTAATGTTGACGTCATCTCCGGCAGAGGCCAGCGTGGCACCACTGGTGCGGTGCCTAGATCGTCAGGTACAGTGGGTAACACCAGCCGCCACACCACCTCCGCCAGATCTGTTCCAAGTTGCATTTGAGACCGTATGCAGTCGCGAGAAGGCTCTTAGCTTCTCTTTGGCACGCATGTTTCAGTGCGAGCTATGATCGACAGCAGGACCAGTCGCTACGGCGACCGCCGCTGCGGCTAGTCGGCCAGAGGGGCCACGGGCAGGGCTGCTCTCGCTCGGGTCGACGAATATTGCGCCGCCGACAGTCGCGAGCTGCCAGACTGGACGCCGCCGACAGCCGCGGGCTGCCAGACTGGACGCCGCCGATAGCCGCGAGCTGCCAGACTGGACGCCGCTGACAGCCGCGAGCTGCCAGACTGGACGCCGCCGACAGTCGTGAGCTGCCAGACTGGACACCGCCGACAGCCACGAGCTGCCAGACTGGACACCACCGACAGCCGCGAGCTGCCAGACTGGACGACGCCGACAGTCGCGAGCTGCCAGACTGGACGCCGCCGACAGCCGCGAGCTGCCAGACTGGACACCGCCGACAGTCGCGAGCTGCCAGACTGGACGCCGCCGACAGCCGCGAGCTGCCAGACTGGACGCCGCCGACAGCCGCGAGCTGCCAGACTGGACGCCGCCGACAGCCGCGAGCTGCCAGACTGGACGTCGCCGACAGCCGCGAGCTGCCAGACTGGACACACGTGTTTGGCTTGACTATGCACGCGCAGGGTCGCCACAGGCGCCTTGTGCCGGCGCCGGCGGCGGTGCACCACTCACGGCAGGTGAAGACGGGGCAACATTCGGCCACCCCGGAGACGAAGCAGTTGGGCGCCGGCGGCGGCTGGCAGCACTGGGACAGGTCGACCACGGACACCTCGGTGGTGTTGACACACCTCACCAGCAGGCAGTGGGCGGCGTCCTTGTAGTAGATGTCCCCGTCCAGCCGTGGGTTGCCGAACTCGTCCCGGCACAAGGTGATGTCTGCCGACGGGACAGTGTCAGATGGTGTCAGATGGTGTCAGTATCACAGGGTGATGTCTGCCGACGGGACAGTGTCAGATGATGTCAGATGGTGTCAGTATCACAGGGTGATGTCTGCCGACAGGACAGTGTCAGATGATGTCAGATGGTGTCAGTATCACAGGGTGATGTCTGCCGACGGGACAGTGTCAGATGGTGTCAGATGGTGTCAGTATCACAGGGTGATGTCTGCCGACGGGACAGTGTCAGATGGTGTCACATGGTGTCAATGTCACAGTGTGACTGCAGGGATGAATAAATAAAAATTGTAATTTTAGTTAACTTGGTTCCTTCCGGTTAATCGATAGGTGAAAATTATGCATAGATTATACATCCGCGTTCATAGGTTTACGATACCTATTATACGACACGTTACAATGTTCACCGGAAACCAATTTTCCGTAAAAATACATCTTTAAAACATAGCAATCGCTTTCATATTGTATTTCTTTCGCCACCTTGCATGATTATCGCACCACCATATGACCGTACAGTATATGTAAAACTATTTTATCATGGACGCATCTTTACAAACTTTGCTAAAAAGCCGTATGGTAAGTCACTGCCCATAGACTGAGAAAAGCGAGCGTATGTAGTCTTTAATGCGAACATATATTGTAATCTACCAGTCGTACCTTCCTTCATTTTGACTGCGAAAGCTTTTTCTCGTCCGAACGATTCAAAAGATGTTGATCAGCTATTTATATTCGTTCTCAAGATACTAAAGTAGCCGAACCATAAAACTGCCATTCCAAGGCGTCGTGCGCGACCAAGTCCGAATTCCCAACTTTAAAACGTTGGTGCCAATGGATTCCAATTGCTGGAATATTTGAACTAACTTGTTGAGGCTAAAGCTTTCCACACCTTTGGCAAAATGAGCATAACTACAGTGCAGGCTTGGCACCAGAGACCAGGTCGGCACCCCGTAACGGTCTGACCGTCTCAGTGGGGGTGGCTGACCGACCCACCTGAGACGGTACAGGTGTGGCAGCAGTGACCCGGTCGGGACCCCGTAACGGTCTGACCGTCTCAGTGGGGGTGGCTGACCCACCTGAGAAGGTGCAGACCTTGCAGCAGCTGCCCAGGGGTCGCTTGGTGATGCAGTCGGGCGGGTTCAGCGGCGGACACGACGTCACGTTGACCACCGACACACCCGTCCTCAGGCACTGGTACCACTTGCACGGATGCTGTGGGTCGTCGACCCACACGTCGCCCTCCTGGTACGTGCGATCCTTGTACGGGCACGTGACTGTGGGCAGACCCCGGAGGACGACGTCGGACCCGGCACGTCTCGTCTGCTCCCACTTCGTCCTCGACAGAACACATGGTGCCACTATTACCACTATTACCTCATCGGGACGGACGGTGCCTAGGGCGATTATCACAAAAGGTTGAAGCGCCATGCTAAACGTCACGAAGGTTGAAGGAGCGAGTCCCTCCATCGCCCACCCTGGCGGCGTCTCTGGTTACAGGATAGTGTGGTGAGTAGGACTAGCGGACAAGCATAGTGTCCTCGGTGAGAGCGTATCGCACGGACACGGTCTGGGGCGACAGCAGTGAGCAAACTATCACATGCAAGCACAGGCAGGCGCTTCAGCCAGCTCTTCGGCAGCATCATCAGCAATGTGTCGTCACGCCAACACACACAACACGGGCAATTCGCGGCAATCAGATCCACTGACAGGATGACTGCCGGCCGATCAGCCACCAACAACAGCTGCAGCGGCTGTGTCTAGGCAATGCAACACGTGCACATCCCAACCCTACCAACGTGAGCATCGGGCTGAGTGTCGCCAGGTCAGCGTACGGATGCCGCCCGTGCGCGAGCCGACACATCTGCACCGCTCCGCCAGTGACTGACGACACTGACCGCCATGGGGACACGCAGGTGTTCAGACGTGGTGGTGCAGATGCACCAGCACGTGCACGATCACACGGTGCACACAGTAGACCGCTTACAGTTTAAGCAGTCGTAGGCGGGGCAGCACTGGTAGGGCACCTCGCGCTCCAGGCAGTGCGTGCCGGGACTGGGTGGGCAGTCGGGCTGCTCGTGCTCCACCTCCACCACCGAGTTGTTGCACCTGTAGATGATGCACGGCCGCAGCGGGTCGTCCGGCCACGTAGTGCCGTGCTCGTGGGTCGCTCCGTTGAACTCGCACGGGCCTGAAGCCGCACCGGCCAACAGTCGTTATCGTGGCATTGGCGGCCAGGTGCTGACTTACAGGCGCCAGGGCACTGCTCCGGGATCTAGGAGAAGGGTAGAGGGCCACAGGTGGCGGGGCGGGCCACAGGTAGGGGCCACAGGTGGTGAGGCGGGCCACAGGTAGGGGCCACAGGTGGCGGGGCGGGCCACAGGTAGGGGCCACAGGTGGTGGGGCGGGCCACAGGTAGGGGCCACAGGTAGGGGCCACAGGTGGCGGGGCGTCCGAATTTGACGGGCAACATCGGCAGTCGCCAGATCGACTATTTCCAGTCAACGCCATGGGTCCAATGGGAAATGTTCGGATTTAAGGGATGGTCTGTGTGCTGGTGACGCTGCACGTTCCGCCGCCGTTATGAGGGGCACCTTCACTCCAAAGTAATCGATGTTGAAGAAAAATTGGCTTTAGTAGGGTTTGAAAGGCTGACACGTCTCAAAAACACGATGTTGGCATACAGCAACTTATGCCAAGAAATTCATGTGAAGTGAGCAGATGTTCCCGTTTTCAGCAGCAAATCATTTTAAACTGAATGTATGCATACGCCAGCGCACGTACATTCCGCCGCCGCTGTTCCCCAGCCGCATGTTCCAACCAAGCCATTACAGCGACATTTATATATGGTTGCTTGGCAGCAGGGACAGCTTTTGACAGCATGTGGAGCTGGAGTGTCCCGATTTGCCCAGCATTGTGAATTAGTAGTAGTCTCCTGTTTGCAGGGAATTGGGTCAACCAATATTTGACCCGGCTTTATAAAGGCAGATTTTTCATGTTATGCATTGGATCAGTATCTGCACGATTTTGTGAGCTCATCAGCTTCACCATTGTTGTTTCTTCCTGAACCAATCATTTGTTAAAAATTCCGCGTCTGGCAACGTTCAATTATAGCAGCAATTGTACCACCACGTGCAGTATCTAGACTGTCTGTGCTCGACTGGATACGACAGAAGTACTGCAGATGATTGTCAAACGTGAACTGAAATGGTGACCAACCTTGTGCACCAGACTTCATGCGCCGCCGCCTGCACATGATGTGTGTCAGACTGGACACATGTCCACTTGTGTCAGACTGGACACATGTCCACGTGTGTCAGACTGGACACATGTCCACTTGTGTCAGACTGGACACATGTCCACGTGTGTCAGACTGGACACATGTCCACTTGTGTCAGACTGGACACATGTCCACGTGTGTCAGACTGGACACATGTCCACGTGTGTCAGACTGGACACATGTCCACGTGTGTCAGACTGGACACATGTCCACGTGTGTCAGACTGGACACATGTCCACTTGTGTCAGACTGGACACATGTCCACGTGTGTCAGACTGGACACATGTCCACTTGTGTGTCAGACTGGACACATGTCCAGACTGGACACATGTCCACGTGTGTCAGACTGGACACATGTCCACTTGTGTCAGACTGGACACATGTCCACGTGTGTCAGACTGGACACATGTCCACTTGTGTCAGACTGGACACATGTCCACGTGTGTCAGACTGGACACATGTCCACTTGTGTCAGACTGGACACATGTCCACGTGTGTCAGACTGGACACATGTCCACTTGTGTCAGACTGGACACATGTCCACGTGTGTCAGACTGGACACATGTCCACGTGTGACTGACAATGTCCACGTGTGTCAGACTGGACACATGTCCACATGTGTGTCAGACTGGACACATGTCCACTTGTGTCAGACTGGACACATGTCCACGTGTGTCAGACTGGACACATGTCCACTTGTGTCAGACTGGACACATGTCCACGTGTGTCAGACTGGACACATGTCCACGTGTGTCAGACTGGACACATGTCCACGTGTGTCAGACTGGACACATGTCCACGTGTGTCAGACTGGACACATGTCCACGTGTGTCAGACTGGACACATGTCCACGTGTGTCAGACTGGACACATGTCCACGTGTGTCAGACTGGACACATGTCCACGTGTGTCAGACTGGACACATGTCCACGTGTGTCAGACTGGACACATGTCCACGTGTGTCAGACTGGACACATGTCCACGTGTGTCAGACTGGACACATGTCCACGTGTGTCAGACTGGACACATGTCCACGTGTGTCAGACTGGACACATGTCCACGTGTGTCAGACTGGACACATGTCCACGTGTGTCAGACTGGACACATGTCCACGTGTGTCAGACTGGACACATGTCCACGTGTGTCAGACTGGACACATGTCCACGTGTGTCAGACTGGACACATGTCCACGTGTGTCAGACTGGACACATGTCCACTTGTGTCAGACTGGACACATGTCCACTTGTGTCAGACTGGACACATGTCCACTTGTGTCAGACTGGACACATGTCCACTTGTGTCAGACTGGACACATGTCCACTTGTGTCAGACTGGACACATGTCCACGTGTGTCAGACTGGACACATGTCCACTTGTGTCAGACTGGACACATGTCCACTTGTGTCAGACTGGACACATGTCCACTTGTGTCAGACTGGACACATGTCCACTCACATGTCCACTGTGTCAGACTGGACACATGTCCACTTGTGTCAGACTGGACACATGTCCACGTGTGTCAGACTGGACACATGTCCACGTGTGTCAGACTGGACACATGTCCACGTGTGTCAGACTGGACACATGTCCACGTGTGTCAGACTGGACACATGTCCACTTGTGTCAGACTGGACACATGTCCACGTGTGTCAGACTGGACACATGTCCACTTGTGTCAGACTGGACACATGTCCACTTGTGTCAGACTGGACACATGTCCACGTGTGTCAGACTGGACACATGTCCACGTGTGTCAGACTGGACACATGTCCACGTGTGTCAGACTGGACACATGTCCACGTGTGTCAGACTGGACACATGTCCACTTGTGTCAGACTGGACACATGTCCACTTGTGTCAGACTGGACACATGTCCACGTGTGTCAGACTGGACACATGTCCACGTGTGTCAGACTGGACACATGTCCACGTGTGTCAGACTGGACACATGTCCACGTGTGTCAGACTGGACACATGTCCACTTGTGTCAGACTGGACACATGTCCACGTGTGTCAGACTGGACACATGTCCATGTATGTCAGACTGGACACCGGTGCACGTGTATCAGACCGGACACACGTACACGTGTGACACTGCACATGTGACACTGCACATGTGACACTGCACATGTGACATTGCACGTGTGACACTGCACATGTGACACTGCACGTGTGACACTGCACGTGTGACACTGCACGTGTGTCAGACCGGGCCGACAGTGTCTCATCTGTCAGACCGGACCGACAGTGTCTCATCTGTCAGACCGGACCGGCAGTGTCACATCTGTCAGATCGGACCGATAGTGTCACATCTGTCAGACCGGACCAACAGAGCCACATCTGTCAGTGTCACATCTGTCAGTGTCACATCTGCCAGTGTCACATCTGTCAGTGCCACATCTGTCGGACCGGACCGACAGTGTCTCATCTGTCAGACCGGACCGACAGTGTCAAATCTGTCAGACCGAACCGACAGTGTCTCATCTATCAGACCGGGCCGACATTGTCTCATCTGTCAGACCGGACCGACAGTGTCTCATCTGTCAGACCGGACCGGCAGTGTCACATCTGTCAGATCGGACCGATAGTGTCACATCTGTCAGACCGGGCCAACAGTGCCACATCTGTCAGTGTCACATCTGTCAGTGCCACATCTGTCATACCGTACCGACAGTGTCTCATCCGTCTGACCGGACCGACAGTGTCACATCTGTCAGACAAGACCGACAGTGTCACATCTGTCAGTGTCACATCTGTCAGTGTTACATCTGTCAGTGTCACATCTGTCAGTATCACATATGCCAGTGTCACATATGTCAGTGTCACATCTGTCAGTGCCACATCTGTCAGACCGGACCGACAGTGTCTCATCTGTCAGACCGGACCGACAGTGTCACATCTGTCAGACCGGACCGACAGTGTCACATCTGTCAGACCGGACCGACAGTGCCACATCTGTCAGACCGGACCGACAATGTCTCATTTGTCAGACCGGACCGGACCGTGCCATATCTGTCCAAGGACAGCGCTCACCCTCAAAGCAGTCCCACTTTGGACAGCAGACGCCGCTGTTGTACCAGGGCGTGCAGCTGGGCCTGGGTGCTGGCATGCAGGGGACCACCTCGATCGTCACCACCTGGCTGTCGACACACTGGAACGTGGTGCACGGCCTGTCGGTGCTGTCCACCCAGGTGGAGCCCTCTTGGTACCTGACACCGTCCACCACACAGCCAGCTGTCGGTACAGAGCGGCAGGTCAGGGGCAACACCACACACCCATCTGTCGGTACAGAGTAACAGGTCAGGGGCAGCACCACACAGCCAGCTATCGGTACAGGGCGGCAAGTCAGGGGCAGCACCACACAGCCAGCTGACAGTACAGGGCGGCAGGTCAGGGGCAGCACCACACAGCCAGCTGTCGGTACAGAGTAACAGGTCAGGGGCAGCACCACACAGCCAACTGACGGTACAGAGTAATAGGTCAGGGGCAGCACACCGTCCACCACACAGCCAGCTGTCGGTACAGGGCGGCAGGTCAGGGGCAACACCACACAGCCAGCTGTCGGTACAGGGTAACAGGTCAGGGGCAACACCACCCAGCCAGCTGTCGGTACAGGGAGGCAGGTCAGGGGCAACACCACACAGCCAGCTGTCGGTACAGAGTAACAGGTCGGGGGCAACACCACCCAGGCAGCTGTCGGTACAGAGTAACAGGTCATGGGCAACACCACCCAGGCAGCTGTCGGTACAGAGTAACAGGTCGGGGGCAACACCACCCAGGCAGCTGTCGGTACAGGGTAACAGGTCAGGGGCAGCACCACACAGCCAGCTGTCGGTACAGAGTAACAGGTCGGTTGGTTATTGGTTTTTACGACACATCGACCGTTGAGTCATGTAGCGTCGCCAATCTCTCACGCCGATTGGTCGCGGGCGAAGAGTAGCGGCAGGTGAGACGCGAACACACAACCTTTCGATTGTGAGACGAGCAACCTACCACTAGGCCACTCGTCCCCACAGAGTAACAGGTCAGGGGCAGCACCACACAGCCAGCTATCGGTACAGAGTAACAGGTCAGGGGCAGCACCACACAGCCAGCTATCGGTATAGAGCGGCAGGTCAGGAGCAGCACCACACAGCTGTCGGTACAGGGTAACAGGTCAGGGGCAACACACCGTCCACCACGCAGCCAGCTGTCGGTACAGAGTAACAGGTCAGGGGCAACACCACACAGCCAGCTGTCGGTACAGAGTAATAGGCCAGGGGCAGCACCACACAGCCAGCTGTCGGTACAGAGTAACAGGTCAGGGGCAGCACCACACAGCCAGCTGTCGGTACAGAGTAACAGGTCAGGGGCAGCACCACACAGCCAGCTGACGGTACAGAGTAACAGGTCAGGGGCAACACCACACACCCATCTGTCGGTGCAGAGTAACAGGTCAGGGGCAGCACCACACAGCCAGCTATCGGTATAGAGCGGCAGGTCAGGAGCAGCACCACACAGCTGTCGGTACAGAGTAACAGGTCAGGGGCAACACCACACACCCATCTGTCGGTACAGAGTAACAGGTCAGGGGCAACACACCGTCCACCACACAGGCAGCTGTCGGTACAGAGTAACAGGTCAGGGGCAACACCACCCAGCCAGCTGTCGGTACAGGGCGGCAGGTCAGGGGCAGCACCACACAGCCAGCTGACGGTATAGAGTAACAGGTCAGGGGCAGCACCACACAGCCAGCTATCGGTATAGAGCGGCAGGTCAGGAGCAGCACCACACAGCTGTCGGTACAGAGTAACAGGTCAGGGGCAACACCACACACCCATCTGTCGGTACAGAGTAACAGGTCAGGGGCAACACACCGTCCACCACACAGGCAGCTGTCGGTACAGAGTAACAGGTCAGGGGCAACACCACCCAGCCAGCTGTCGGTACAGGGCGGCAGGTCAGGGCCAAGGTAGGGCAGCACCACACAGCCAGCTGACGGTATAGAGTAACAGGTCAGGGGCAGCACCACACAGCCAGCTACGGTATAGATAACAGGTCAGGGCAGCACCACACAGCCAGCTATCGGTATAGAGCGGCAGGTCAGGAGCAGCACCACACAGCTGTCGGTACAGAGTAACAGGTCAGGGGCAACACCACACACCCATCTGTTGGTACAGAGTAACAGGTCAGGGGCAACACACCGTCCACCACACAGCCAGCTGTCGGTACAGAGTAACAGGTCAGGGGCAACACCACACAGCCAGCTGTCGGTACAGAGTAACAGGTCAGGAGCAACACCATACAGCCAGCTGTCGGTGCAGGGTAACAGGTCAGGGGCAACACCACACAGCCAGCTGTCGGTACAGCGCGGCAGGTCAGGGGCAACACCACACACCCATCTGTCGGTACAGAGTAACAGGTCAGGGGCAACACCACACAGCCAGCTGTCGGTACAGGGCGGCAGGTCAGGGGCAGCACCACACAGCCAGCTGTCGGTACAGGGTAACAGGTCAGGGGCAACACCACACAGCCATAGTTATAGTCATAGTCATAGTCGTATATTGAGTTCTCCATATTCATGGCTTTTCAGCACACGTGTCAATACATGTTTCGATCATAAAAGAGAAGCTCGAATTATGAAAATGACTAAATAACGCAAAACGTCAATGAAAAGAGATAAAGTGATAAAACATGCTACCAAATACGCCCCTGAGCATCAATCCTATTATTCCACGTGCTGGCCACCCGAAAGCTACAGAAAGCTGCGCCTCGCAGCTTCCGTGTTAATGCGGGGCAGCTCTAATTTGTTCGCGTCAGTTCCTCGAATGCTCCTATTAGAGATTTCGGAGCGGTACTTAATACTCCTAGTCAATGTAAGGGGGACAGATGTCACAAGCAGTCTTCCAACCATGGCCAAATCGCGCTGCTGAAGCATGTTGTCGAACTTCAGACAATCCAGGGCCTGTAGCGTCGCTGTAATGTGCTCTCGTCGACTTAAGCCAGAGACGATATGTGCGCCGAAATTGATGACCTTTTCAATTCTGTGTTTCTGAGCTTTGTTGCAGCTCCCCAAGCTATCATGTTGTAATAGATATGGGGGAATACCAATGCCTGAACCAGAAACTTTCACGTTTCGGGGGGAAGTTTTGTGCCGTAATTTTGACAACCCGACGAGAATACAGTAGCAGCGGCGAGTTACTTGGGATATTTGTTTTTCCCATGACAAAGCTGAATCTACATAGATGCCGATAATTTTGCCTTGCAGCGAGGGCTTGATTTCATTGTCCCCAAATATGAAAGAGAAGTTTTCGCCCAGTTTCAGACGATGAGATTTTACAACTATTATTTCCATTTTGTCAGGGTTGATTTTGAGCCGATTTTGTGTAAGCCATGTTAGAGCCATACTCAAGGTGCACTCTAGTTGTTGTTTTAATACTTCCAAATTTTCCGGGATGTCTGAGTCCAAAAACTGGTGTTGAAACAACACAAGATGTGGGACGTCTGGTCTGGTGCTGGCACAACACCAGATGTGGGACGTCTGGTCTGGTGCTGGCACAACACCAGATGTGGGACGTCTGGTCTGGTGCTGGCACAACACCAGATGTGGGACGTCTGGTCTGTTGTTGATACTCACCGCACTCTCTGCAGCACTGGCCGTCCGGCCAGATTGTCTGGCTACAGTCGAGTGGCTCGCACTCGATGCTGTTCACTGTGGTGACGGTGAAGTTGGTGCAGAGCATTACGTGACACGGGTGGTTGACGTTGTCTGGGAACATGGTGCCGTGCTGGTGCACCACGCCCTGCACCATGCACGGGCACTCTGAGTAGACGTCGCAGCATTGTGCGGACGGCAGGCTCTCGCGGCATCCCTCCAGAGGCGGCGGCAGGCACGAGTCACGCCGGTCCGCCACGATGTACACGGTGCCCAGCACGCACACGTACTTGATGCACGGGCGCTGCTCGCTGTCGTACCACTGCTCCAGGTGCTGGTACGCGACGCCGGTCGGCTCGAACAGACACGGCCGCGTCTCGTGCTGCACCACCGAGCAGTTGAAGTTCTGGCAGCACTGGCCGGGCAGCCGGTAGGGCACGCACTCGTCGTTGGGCGCCGTCGAGCAGAGCGGCCGCATGTCGGACAGCACCTGCAGCTGGCCGTGCGTGCACACGTAGCTGACGCACGGGTACTGGTCGTTGTCGTGCCACACCTCGCCGCCCTGGCGCACCACGCCATTCTCGTCGACGCAGGTGCCGGCGTCGGTGTCGGTGGTGAGCGTGCAGTTGTAGTTGAAGCAGCACTGGTCCGGCCGCTGGTACGCCACACACTCGCCCAGGTCCTGCGGCTCTGGCATGCACATGCCGCTCAGGTCGATGGTGGTGGCGCCGTCCTCGGTGCACACGTACAGCATGCAGTTGGAGGAGCTGGTCGTGGTGCTGAACAGCGGTCGGATCACGCCGTTTACCAGGCAGCCCTGCATGTCGGCCGGTGGCGGAGCGGTCGGCAGCGTGGTGGCAGTCGGCGACACTGGCGTGGTGCTGGCCGGGCTTCCGCTGGTTGGTGCAGTCGAGGTTGTTTGACCTACGACTTCGGTAGTTGGTGTTGTCGTGAGATACGGTTGATGGACATATCCCGGGACACGCTCACTGGGATCAGTGGGCGACACCACGCTCTGCCGTCCCGCAGCTGAAGCAGAAACACGCACTGGTACACGCGCAGAGCTCAGCACGGGTGTACACCTGAGATCATGTGACACCGGACAGTGCCTGCTGGAAGGAAAGGGAGATGAAATGTCTACAAAATTATATAATTGATTTGATTCTCCACTGGGGTGGATTTTCTTGCAGGCTTTACCCAAGAGTCCTTCACAGCGTTGACAACCCTCGGGCTATGCGCTGCGGACCACGGGTCAGTGACGTTGCAGTTTTGTGTTGTGAACTCCAGGTCAGCTACGCTATACCTCGCCACTGGCACTGCGATTTGCTGGGGATTTATCGACCTGGACACACCGCTACGCCGCTGGCTGGGTAAAGAGTCGCCGAGCTACTGCCGAGCAAGCAAGTCGCTGGTGGTCCGTTCTGCGACAGATCGACCAATGCACTTCACTGCATAATTTTTAGTTCAGACCAAAATTTGCTCGGGCATGATAGTGTTTGGCTATGAATACGGCTGTGTAAATTTCAGCCAGATTTGGCCAACGGTTTTTGAGGTATAGCCTCCGTGATTATGTTTAGGTCAAATAACATGGGTTGGTTTGACAATGCATATCTCAAGGACATGTGTAGACATATGGTGCGGCGATAACACTGGACATAGGGAAAATTTAAACCAGGGCGAAGTTGAAGAACATGGCAATGCAATACCGTCTAACAAACTGTACAGTGCATATGGCGTGATAATTTCAATGGCCAAGTGGCGATGAACTCTTCATGGGTTTCAGGTTTAGAGAGTGGGTTTCAGGTTTCTGATGTGGACTGATTCTGTTATTTTTGCTTCGGCACAGTCTGCCTCTGCTGAGAATATCTATCGGGAAGGGAGTTTTTCTTCAAGCTCCTCACGACAGCCGACGATGTGTTCCCCTAACGACGCATCTAGTTTACGTGACTGCACCCATGAATCATCATCTTAAATTATGCATCTGCTCATCCGATGTGCACTAAAAAAGTTGTCATGAACGATGAAATGAAATGCTCATTGCGTGTTTCATCGGACAAATAAGGCATAGATAGCAGCTCGGCATACAACTTTACAGGGAAAGTAGGCATCCAAACGCCATTATACCACAGCCAGTCAAAAATATACAAATTAAACCAAACAGCAGAAGCAAATCGTCACCCACAGACCCCACCCAACAAAAGCACACACTTACATGCGCCAAGCGTACATCAATGAAACTACAGTAAGGAGTGCCAATGGTATACTTCGTGGCTCAAGGTAGCTTCGGTATGTGGGAAGACTGTAAGCAAACAACTCATCACTTCAGGCCTCTCCCGCCTCATGCCCATCGGGGCATAGGCACTGTTGTCATGCTTGTGACAGAGGGCTTCAGGGTAAATGTACGGGACATAGGCACTGTTGTCATGCTTGTGACAGAGAGCTTCAGGGTAAATGTACGATGAAAAGCGTGATATACAAAACCACGTGTAAGCTGTGTGAAGCCGAGCAGCGTCACGAGTTTTGCATGGGTGAGTGCAATCATCCCGTTCGTTACGGGTTTAATGAGCATCAGGGTAACGCTCGTCTACGTAAACAAGATGCGACGTTAGGGGAGCACATCGTCGGCTGCCATACGGAACTTTAGAACGCTAAAATAAACACTTCCTTTCGGATACAAATTATCAGCACAGGCGAAAACTGTGCCGAAATAAAAATAGCAGAATCAGTCCCCACATCAGAAACCTGAAGCCCACTTTTAACACTATGAAGAGTTCCTGGCTGCTTGTCCATTGAAATTGTCACGCCATATGTACTGTACAGAGTTTTGAACTGCATTGCATTGCCATGTTCTTCACCTTCGCTCTGGCTTAAATATTCCCTATCTCCAGTGCTCTCTCCCCATCATATATCTATACTTGTACGATATCTTCATCATCAAGGGTCTGCAGTACCGAGTGTGTGCTCGTTGTTTTATATGTGGAAGCTTCAAATTTTAAAATGGTGTCAAGCCGAAAGCTCGTTCATTGTTCAGGCTGCATTTCTTCCTTTAAGCAAATACACGGTACATTCAGGACTGTGACGGTACAGTCAGGACTGTGATGGTACAGTCAGGACTGTGACGGTACAGTCAGGACTGTGACGGTACAGTCAGGACTGTGACGGTACAGTCAGGACTGTGACGGTACAGTCAGGACTGTGACGGTACAGTCAGGACTGTGACAGTACAGTCAGGACTGTGATGGTACAGTCAGGACTGTGACGGTACAGTCAGGACTGTGACGGTACAGTCAGGACTGTGACGGTACAGTCAGGACTGTGACGGTACAGTCAGGACTGTGACGGTACAGTCAGGACTGTGACGGTACAGTCAGGACTGTGACGGTACAGTCAGTACTGTGACAGTACAGTCAGGACTGTGACGGTACAGTCAGGACTGTGACGGTACAGTCAGTACTGTGACAGTACAGTCAGGACTGTGATGGTACAGTCAGGACTGTGACGGTACAGTCAGGACTGTGACGGTACAGTCAGGACTGTGACGGTACAGTCAGGACTGTGACGGTACAGTCAGTACTGTGACAGTACAGTCAGGACTGTGACGGTACAGTCAGGACTGTGACAGTACAGTCAGGACTGTGACGGTACAGTCAGGACTGTGACGGTACAGTCAGGACTGTGACGGTACAGTCAGGACTGTGACGGTACAGTCAGGACTGTGACGGTACAGTCAGGACTGTGACGGTACAGTCAGGACTGTGACGGTACAGTCAGTACTGTGACAGTACAGTCAGGACTGTGACGGTACAGTCAGGACTGTGACAGTACAGTCAGGACTGTGACGGTACAGTCAGGACTGTGACGGTACAGTCAGGACTGTGACGGTACAGTCAGGACTGTGACGGTACAGTCAGGACTGTGACGGTACAGTCAGGACTGTGACGGTACAGTCAGGACTGTGACGGTACAGCCAGGACTGTGACAGTGCGTAGACGACCCTGGTGCGTTGTGCGTCTAGGAGGTTGGTTTTACTGACTTGCGGGATCTTTGTTTTCATCGGGAAAATTGAAATGCTGGAGCTATATTCCAGTGTCAGACGTTTTCGTCAGTATTTCACCCTGACAGTTTCATGGCATTGACGCTTGGGTCAGAGTCTTTCCTATACGTAGAGTTTGTACCTTGTGGCATCATGCACTCTAACCCCACCACCTGATAGCATAGTTCCATTTCAACAACACAAATTTAGAACCAGTGTCAAGTGCCATCAATGCCCTTACAGGAGCATAGTTTATGACATATAACACCCTGACATCGATGATGATGCTATGGTTTAAAACAAATTAATTTATGCTATGCATTCAATATGGGTTGGAAGTGCTTCGCATAGTGAACCAGGCCCAACAACATATTCTACCAAATAAAACTACCTAACTTTGCATCTGAACTCATTGGCCAGATTTGGAGAAAAAAGTTCGAATACCATGTTTCCTGACGTTTTTAAGACGACGTAGGAAATTGTCTCTTTTGTAAATACTTATTTGTCAGTTGGTGAACGAAACAATGCCAAACATGGAGGCATTTCCGACTTAGCCTGACATCCTTCTTTCTCTAGAGAGGCAAAACGTATGGTAACATATCTCGTGGACGACCTAAGCTGAAATCATATCCCCCCACAACAGAGCACTACAGAGTGAAAACTTGGAATGCTAAAGTGCATCAGCCAGCACCAAAAAGTATTCATTAACTATATCCAGAACTTAAAAAAAAACCAGAGCTGGCAATTGCCTGGTCGCACATCAACAAAATGCTATCAAAGCCTGCATATTTTGCATTTTGCCATTTTTTTGCCGTTGGCATTACAGTATTGTATGGCAAAGAAGTGCATGAAGTGTGTTTCCCTCCACTTTTTAACATCCTGCTCAGTTTTTGCACTGCGCCTGCTATCTGATGCTTTTATGCACCACATAAACTTGGTGCTATTACGATTTAACAACGCTCCTGAGTGTCAATTGCCAGGTCTTTTTCTTCATAGTTTGGCCCATTAGGTAATGGAGCAGCTTATTTGCTCCCATGCGTCCACGTCTTCTATATCCTGATTACATTTTTGGGCTCAGATACCCCGGAAAATTTGGAAGTATTAAAACAACGTGTAGAGCACACCTTGAGTATGGCTCTAACTTGGTTTACACAAAATCGGCTCAAAATCATCGCTAGCAAAACTGAACTAATACTTGTAAAATCTCGGCCTCTGAAACTTGGCGAAAACTTCTCTTTTACATTTGGGGACAACGAAATCAAGCCCTCGCCCCACACCAAAATTGGCGGTATCTATGTAGATTCAGTTTTGTCGTGGAAAAACAAATATCCCAAGTAACTCACCACTGCTACTGTGTTCTCATCGGACTGTCAAAATTGCGGCACAAAATTCCACCCAAAACGAAAAAGTGACTGGCTCAGGCTTTGGTTTTCCCCATATCTATTACAATATGATTGTTTGGGGAGCTATAACAAAACTCGGAAACACCGAATTCAAAAGGTCATCAATTTCTGCGCACGTATCATCTCTGGCTTAAGTCGACGAGACACATTACAGCGACGCTAGAGGCCCTGGATTGGCTGAAGTTCGACAACATGCTCCAGCAGTGCGATTTGGCCATGGTTGGAAGACTGCTTAGACATAAAAACATAAAGACCTAAAAGATTAGCGCAACTATGAGCCACAAGGGCCCTTCTTGGTTGCACTCTGTACACTCAACAAGTTGCCCACCAAATCTGTCAATCAGCCCTCCCTGTAATACTGAAAAGCAAGCCCTCTATTCTTATAATGATTGTCTATGCTGTTTTTAAAGATGTTCAATGTGCTGCTGCTGACAATGGTTTCTATCAGCTGGTTCCAGTGTTCTACTACCCTGTTGGTGAAGAAAGTCTGTATTAACCTTGCTCTACTGTGGTTAACTTGAATTTTGAATTTATGACCTCTAATTGCATCATTTCTGTCAAATTCAAACATTTCCCCAAGATATCCCCTCCCCAGACCATGGACAAATTTAAAGACCTCGATGAGATCTCCTCTCAGCCTTCTATATCTAAGTGAAAACATATTCAATTTCTTCAATCTTTCCTCATATGCCAGGTTGCTTATACCATTAACCATTTTTGTGGCCCTCTTTTGTACTCTCTCTGAAGGCCAACAATCTTTTTCATAGCTAGGAGACCAAGCCTGGATGCAGTATTCCAAATGTGGCCTGACATATGCACAGTGAAGCTTCCTGATGACTTCCTCACCTCTGTATGATACATTCCTATTGATTGCCCCAAGCATTCTCAGTGCCTTCTTCCTAGCTTGCAACATCTGACCCCCTTACACTGGCCAACAGTATTAAGTTCCGCTCCGAAATCTCCAGTAGGAGCACTCGAGGAACTGACGCGAATAAATTAGAGCTGCTTCGCATTAATACGGAAGCTGCGATGCGCAGCTTTCTGTTTCTGGCAGCCAGCACGCGGAATAATAGGGTTGATGGTCAGGGGTTTATTTGATGGCATGGTTTATCATTTTGTCTTTTTCCATTGACGTTTTAAGTCTTTTAGTGTTTTTCATAATTCGAGTTCCTCTTTTATGGTTGAGCCATGAGTTGAAGCGAGTGCTGAAAAGCCATGAATATGGAGAACTCAATATACGACTATGACTATGACTATTACTATGACTATGACTATGACATGGAATTTATCCTGATTATTTCTGAATTCTCCACCACTACGATTCCATGGTCTCTGTTCAAATTAGTTTGTTCAATATAGCCAGGTGGAGGCAACACTTAATGAAACGAACACCTCCATCCTCTCGTAAAGTTTGCTTAAGGAATTCCTTCATATTCGGATTAGATTATGAACATAATTGAGTCCCTTTGCGATCTGAAGTTGCATTTTGCAAGTTTATTCCTGCTTACGTTTGAAATTGTTTTCACAGTGCAATGCAAGCAAAGTAACTTCGCGTAAATCAGGGGTAAATTAAGATCGCATGTTGGATGTCGCCTACAAGTGACATGAAGATTACAAGTCTCCATCTTTTTCTCCGGGTGGCTCGGTCAAGTGGTAAAATATGCACGGTAGAAAGTCAAACTGCACACATTTTGTCTTATCAATTAGCATGGAAAGTGTATTTTGAATTCGGACTCGGCTGTAGGATATCGAAAGCAGTGAAAATTGATCATTTAAGAGGAAGTAAAACGTTGGAAAATTACACGAAAAATGTAACACAGGAATTCAGAGCCAACCATGAACTCGTAGCGAGATCCAGTACATTTTAGAATATATAGTCGGAACAACACATAAAATATCAATGCAAGAATAATTGCGATAGCTCGTCGATAAAAAAAAAATTGATTCTAATGCAGGCTACAACTACACAAAAATACACTTGCTCAACACCGGAAGCTCCCTCGATATGCATACTCCATCAAACTCGTCGCTGTATACTCCGATATGCATACTCCATCGAACTAGTGGACCTAGGCACGCTGCTTGCTTCTTTGCCATGCTGCAACCGAGAACAATGTACATGACGACGATTTGGAAAGAAGGTTTTTTTTTCTCAGAATCACCTCATCACGATCTGTATGCATGCCTTGCTTGTGTTTTCAACGAAACCATCAAAAAAAAATTCTTGAATTGAAAAAACAAGCTGAACAGGATTTCGCATTTCAATCTCGCGCCCCATCAGCTGGTTTGAGGCCGTTGTGCTGCATTCGACTGGCTGGAGCCCCATTTACAGCCAGTTTGGGGCCCGTTATGTTGCAGTCGACTGACTGGAGCCCCATTTACAGCCAGTTTGGGGCCCGTTATGTTGCAGTCGACTGACTGGAGCCCAATTTACAGCCAGTTTGGGGCCCGTTATGTTGCAGTCGACTGACTGGAGTCCCATTTACAGCCAGTTTGGGGCCCGTTGTGTTGCAGTCGACTGACCTTGTGGGATGCTCTTGCCATGCGCCATAGCTCCACCTGAAACAAGAGCATTGTCGATTATCTGTAGCCGGATGAATTACACGACCTGAGAACAAATTACACCGAGCAGTGTGAGCAGAGCTGAACGGTACCTTTAAAGTACCCGAATTTATACCTTTAAAATAAAACAGCCTAAAAATCTCGAGCCAACGTGGATACGTTGGCTCGAGATTTAATTGCGGAACCAGCCGCATGAACGCGTACCATAAATGCACAGGGAGTTATACGGCTGCAATGATAACCCATTTCATAATGGGTAGACATCTGCAGCCATTATATTGGCTGGTCAGCATCTCTTCTTAATCCTTTGCAGTCACAATTCGCTTATAATCCGCATTTGGCACTCGCATTGGTTCTGCCTTAACGCGCCATATGGCAATTAGCCCGATAAATGAGTGACACTTGACACCTGTAAGGTGTAATGACACCATGTCCGTAGTTAAAGCCAAATGGATCCATTATGATTGCTTGTATGCATCGCGCATGCGTCAACAGAAGTGGCGGGTAGCGTGTTCGCCCCGCCATTGTTCCCGAATACAGATGGAAGGACGGCAGGCGAAATATGACACAGTTGACTGGAATTTGCATTGTTTCTTAAATACTATGAAAGTATGGCCACATATGAGCGGAATTTCACAGCAGCTGACTTGCATAAGTTTATGCCTATAGAGTTCGTGTGATTCCTTCACCCGCGCCGTCTTTCCGGTCAAATCCTCACACCCCCGTCTCGGGGGTGGGGGGGCGGTTGAAGACTCCCTCTAAAATCCAAACTAAGCATCGCACGAAAACGAACGAGGTGTCATCGGGAAGCGCTTGACGAGTAGGGTCTGGGTCCACTCTCCAGAACAATTTCCCTCCAAAAGTGACATCACCAGGCGGATAGATTTTCACGACTTTTCACGACTTACATTATGTTTTATTTTACTCTGGGGAGTTCATTTTAGGGGATATACGGAAAACATTATTTGGAATGAGAAAAGGACATCGAAATCAACGACGGCTATAATTTTTTTGGTGCCCCCCAAAATACAAATTTTATTTTTTTGAAATTTCGAAGTTTTGAGTTTTAAGTATTCTTTAATTTTCCTTTTCCAATGGGTGGAGTAGACCGAGAAACGTTGTTGGAAGTCAACTTCCCCTAATAAACAAATGCTTACTTTAGCCAGAATCCTGTATTTGAACTGCAATTTGAAAATACGCAAAGCATATGTAGTCAAAAAACGAGAAAAAAAGAAAAATTCCACTCGTACGTTTTGTTGCATCCTTAAAGATAAGCAAACGCTGAAAGTTTCATTAAAATATCTGTATCCGTTAAAGCGTGACGACTGGTTGAACTTGTGTGGAGGTGACCTCACTTGACCTTGACTAACTCGTTGACCCCAGATGACCTGACTTAAAAATTTTGAATCAGCATGTCAAATTGATGTGGAAAAAGGTATGCCAAATTTGTGCGCGCTGCCGTGCGTCGTTCGTCCGCTATCCACGAAGAACCTGACGGGGGGTCGGTTGAAGACCTCCCCCGAGACAGGACAGTTTATAAAAAAACATGAGTAATGTTTGGAAACGTGTAGCCTGTCGTCGAATCTGACCGTGGGATCTGATATACCGCAGGACCACGGGATCTGACTTCAACCACAGGACCTGACCCACCACAGGACCATGGGGGTCTGACCTACCGCAGAAGGATGGGATCTAATCCCAGCCATGAGATCTAACATACCGCAGGACCATAGGATCTGACCTACCGCAGAACCAAAACCTAAAGCCCACCCAGAATATTACTTTGCGGCCACATAGATTTCGTTTAAGAAACGCGTCAACCTCGGAAAAGAGGCGAGTTGGGACACCAAGATATGCAAAGAAAACCCGAATAATCGTACCGGGCCCAAAAATGTCGCACAGGGAGCCTAGAAAAATAGAACTCGACATGAAAAGAAATCACAAAAGACTCATCGAATCGACCCGAGCAGCAGAAAAATTCAGAACAAGTCCCGAAAGAAAGTTCCCCTAAGGGCCCTTCTACACTTAAGGTGCTATCGGCTAAAGAAATATACTTGTTGAGGAAGCCGAAGTGGCGTACCAAAAAGAAAATGCTGCTCCCTTCCTGAACAGGTGGGGTCCCAAAGATCGCGCCGGGGTTCGCCAAACCGCTCTGGGGCCTCATAAGTTCGTGTTGAGTACCCCATAACTCGTGTATGGGGCAATAAATAAATACAGCGAGCACGACAAATTCGCATCGGGCCCGCCCAAGTCGAGTTAGGGCCCAGCTAGGTACAATTCGCCCATAGAACCTGCGCGCCAGAATTCCTAGTATCGCGCTCGGGGCCTACAATTCCCGTCGATAGTCCCAACAATTCTGGTCAGGACATCAAATAATTCCCTCAGTGCTAAAAAAAAACTGGCGTCGATGACCCCAAATATGAGCAGCGTGTCCATGCAAATTTCATCGGGACCTTAAAAAACAATCTAGAGCCATAAAAAGAGAGATTCCGTGAAATAAATGTCCGAGTCAGGAAAATCGCACCGGAACTCGAAACGTTATCCCTAGCTGCCATCAATAATTGCGTACGGCTCAGAAAAAAAAGTACTGGAACTTGAACAATAGCGACGGGAAAAATATGGCACCGGGGGCAAGAAAAATCAGGATTCGGAAACTAAAATATTCAGAAGCAAACATAAAATAGCGTCTAGCGCAGAAACCTAGCGTCGGATCCCCCCGAATCTCCTATCTGGGCCCGAAAAGTCGCGCCGGCACCCAGATAAATTATACCGGAGCGCACAACATCGTGCTGGCTCCAACAAATGTGCACCAGAATCCCCAAATAAACACAACAGGACACTAAGAGCACAACAAGGGGCCGAAAATGCGCCGAACCCTCCAAGGCATGGTGAGTCATGGACAAACGGCAAGGTTTCAAACATACATTGCAGATTCAAATAAACAAACCGGAAGCTCTGAAAGAGCACAACGGAGGCCCTCAAAGCACACCGAGGCCATGAAACCGCTTGGGGCTCAAAAGCCGATGGGGCCCTTAAGAAGCGATATAATTATAAAAAGGAACAAGAGAACCGAACAAAGAAAATAAACACATCAGTGTCTTCGAAACGCATCGCTACCCCCGAAATACTATCGGTGCATAAAAATGCAACGAAACTCTTTTGAAAAACTAACCTGGGTCTAAATTATATCCTATGCCCTTAACAAGAATTGTCTGAAGCCCCAAAACACATCCGAAGAGGAAGACAAACGCATCTAATCCCAAGCAAGAACGCCTTGCTAGGGCCTCGGTTCGGTGGCCAATCTGGGAGAGTATCTAGCCAAAGAGATGTGGTGCATCAATGGTGTCTCAGCAGGTGTCCGGATTTCGTAACCACCAAGAAATGTGGGAAGAGGAGAACTAATCATCGAATTTACTTACTCGAACGTACCCACTGAGCCCCTATACGAAGCATTCCATATGTCAAATATGGCGCAAGACTATCATACGGCAGCAATTAACAAAACGTAGGAAGCCTAACAGAAACGGGAGAATCGCACCAAGTGTTGAGAATGTGCCAAATATGGCGCAAGGCGAGTGTACAGCTGCAGGAGCGTCGGCATTCTGGCTAAAGGACACTATTAACTTGGATGCTTGAAAGGAGAACATTTTACGTTTTTTATTTATTTGCATGGGTGTAATTTCAGCTGTATGAGATGACTTATCAAGCTATATCAAAAGAAAAACATTCGAACAAGATGGGGAATTAGGGTTAAAATACAGTGA
The DNA here is from genome assembly GCA_034440575.1 of Imbricaverruca yamaguchii. Lineage (NCBI taxonomy): Eukaryota > Metazoa > Arthropoda > Thecostraca > Neoverrucidae > Imbricaverruca > Imbricaverruca yamaguchii. The sequence continues at coordinate 442,432 of JAOTOL010001263.1, read as the reverse complement.
CTCAGGAACGATGGTGGTAAATTGGCCGCCTTCACAAGACAATTATGTTTGCCACTTCTATTGTATTTAATAATGGTCACCTTGAAAGATAGTGATCGAAATCCGGGGACTTTCTAAATGGGAGTAGGTGGACCCCATAACATTCCTTTTGCCCCTAGTACAAGTCCCAGATACGCCACTGCATACGTACATACACGCATACTGTCCACCTACCATAAAAAACATTCATAATTTGCACCAAATTAACCACCACGAGACATTGCAAATTACTGTACCACGAACAACATCGCCACTAAGAATCACCCACTAAGTATCACCACTCTCATCAATGCCGAACACTGCACAGACACCTCTTCGCTTTCTTTCAACTGCGCGCCTCATTTTTGAACTACGAAAAAGGAACGAGAACAGGATATGAAAAGTAAAGATTCGTTAGGCAAGAAACGCTAACACAAATAAAAAGAAATAGAGGACAAAAGATCCGTGACAAGGGAAAAGGAATGTAAAAAAGAAACAGTGAAAAAGAAAAGAAAAAGAAGGTCCTTGAAGGGTATACAGGGGGACAGATAAAACGTTCAAAGAAGTGCATATATATATATATATAAATAAATGTCCATGCATACATCCATATGCATATATCCCTGTTACTGTACATGTATACCCTGGGAGATGAACCATGACCCGTCCCCTATCCACCCGCTCCACCCCATATCATTGCATACCATCGTCCAGACTGGCCCTTCAGCTCTACCTAACCATCTACCATTTCTCATCACGTCTGCCAGCCAGCTCCGGACTTTCGACTCAGCCCAGTTCATCTCTGCTATTGTCAAAGCTGCCTTCCTCGAGTCTATTCATCTACAATCTTCAAGCTAGATCTTATCGTCTCTTTTCCTCGTCTGCTGTCACCAAGGCAGCCTTCAACATCTCTCAAGCATTCTCATCAGCATTCTCATCAGCTCTCTCAAGTCCGCTCTCATCATCATCTCTCGGCTGCTCGCTTTAGGCTGGGACCCACCGCATCTGCATGTCCTCAGCTCCCCACATCTACACAATTCGACACACAAGACCGCCAACACAGAATGCACAACACCAATACCGGAAGCAGCCGACATCACCAGCACGGTCGCAGTCTGCACACATTCAACACGGAAAGAAGAGAGAGATGAAACAAAATGGAATACATTGGGGGGCCTGTGTAAAGCATAATCTGCGCAGAGAACTAAATCTGTCTGATAGGGCACTCTCACCGGAGGATCAGACGGCTGAGGGGCACTCACCCGTGGAGCAGGAAGCTGAGGGGCACTCACCCGTGGATCAGGCGGCTGAGGGGCACTCACCCGTGGAGCAGGAAGCTGAGGGGCACTCTCACCCGTGGATCAGACGGCTGAGGGGCACTCACCCGTGGAGCAGGAAGCTGAGGGGCACTCACCCGTGGATCAGACGGCTGAGGAGCACTCACCCGTGGATCATGCGGCTGAGGGGCACTCACCCGTGGATCAGACGGCTGAGGGGCACTCACCCGTGGAGCAGGAAGCTGAGGGGCACTCACCGGTGGATCAGGCGGCTGAGGGGCACTCACCGGTGGAGCAGGCAGCTGAGGGGCACTCACCGGTGGAGCAGGCAGCTGAGGGGCACTCACCCGTGGATCAGACGGCTGAGGGGCACTCTCACCCGTGGAGCAGGAAGCTGAGGGGCACTCACCCGTGGAGCAGGAAGCTGAGGGGCACTCACCCGTGGAGCAGGCGGCTGAGGGGCACTCACCGGTGGATCAGACGGCTGAGGGGCACTCACCCGTGGATCAGGCGGCTGAGGAGCACTCACCCGTGGAGCAGGAAGCTGAGGGGCACTCACCCGTGGATCAGGCGGCTGAGGGGCACTCACCCGTGGATCAGACGGCTGAGGGGCACTCACCCGTGGATCAGACGGCTGAGGAGCACTCACCCGTGGATCAGACGGCTGAGGGGCACTCACCGGAGGAGCAGGAAGCTGAGGGGCACTCACCGGTGGAGCAGGCGGCTGAGGGGCACTCACCCGTGGAGCAGGAAGCTGAGGAGCACTCACCCGTGGAGCAGGCGGCTGAGGGGCACTCACCCGTGGAGCAGGAAGCTGAGGGGCACTCACCGGTGGAGCAGGCGGCTGAGGGGCACTCACCCGTGGAGCAGGCGGCTGAGGGGCACTCACCGGTGGAGCAGGCGGCTGAGGGGCACTCACCCGTGGAGCAGGAAGCTGAGGGGCACTCACCCGTGGAGCAGGCGGCTGAGGGGCACTCACCGGTGGAGCAGGAAGCTGAGGGGCACTCACCGGTGGAGCAGGCGGCTGAGGGGCACTCACCCGTGGAGCAGGAAGCTGAGGGGCACTCACCGGTGGAGCAGGCGGCTGAGGGGCACTCACCCGTGGAGCAGGAAGCTGAGGGGCACTCACCGGTGGAGCAGGCGGCTGAGGGGCACTCACCCGTGGAGCAGGCGGCTGAGGGGCACTCACCGGTGGAGCAGGCGGCTGAAGGGCACTCACCGTGGAGCAGGAAGCTGAGGGCACTCACCGGTGGAGCAGGCGGCTGAGGGGCACTCACTCGTGGAGCAGGAAGCTGAGGGGCACTCACCCGTGGAGCAGGTAGTTAAAGAGCACTCATTGGTGGATCAGACGGCTGAGGAGCACTCACCGGTGGATCAGACGGCTGAGGAGCACTCACCGGTGGATCAGACGGCTGAGGAGCACTCACTGGTGGATCAGACGGCTGAGGAGCACTCACCGGTGGATCAGACGGCTGAGGGGCACTCACCGGTGGATCAGACGGCTGAGGGGCACTCACCCGTGGATCAGACGGCTGAGGAGCACTCACCCGTGGAGCAGGCGGCTGAGGGGCACTCACCCGTGGAGCAGGAAGCTGAGGGGCACTCACCGGTGGAGCAGGCGGCTGAGGAGCACTCACCGGTGGATCAGACGGCTGAGGCGCACTCACCGGTGGATCAGACGGCTGAGGGGCACTCACCGGTGGATCAGACGGCTGAGGCGCACTCACCGGTGGATCAGACGGCTGAGGAGCACTCACCGGTGGATCAGACGGCTGAGGGGCACTCACCGGTGGATCAGACGGCTGAGGAGCACTCACCCGTGGATCAGACGGCTGAGGAGCACTCACCGGTGGATCAGACGGCTGAGGAGCACTCACCCGTGGAGCAGACGGCTGAGGAGCACTCACCGGTGGAGCAGGGGCTGAGGGGCACTCACCGGTGGAGCAGGCGGCTGAGGGGCACTCACCGGAGGAGCAGGAAGCTGAGGAGCACTCACCCGTGGATCATGCGGCTGAGGGGCACTCACCCGTGGAGCAGGAAGCTGAGGGGCACTCTCACCCGTGGAGCAGGAAGCTGAGGGGCACTCACCCGTGGAGCAGGCAGCTGATGGGCACTCACCGGTGGAGCAGGCAGCTGAGGCGCACTCACCGGTGGATCAGACGGCTGAGGGGCACTCACCGGTGGAGCAGGCTGCTGAGTGACAGCGAATGCACCCCAAGACGAAGTGCTGATGGCGAGCCGACGACCAGCCGAGGGCGCTGTGGAGGATACTCTGCTTCACCCTGGACCCGGTGCAGATGGAACTGCACCAGCCTTCGTTGGGACACTCCATGCCGTGCGCCAGCGGCGCCAGCAGGAGCGCCAGCAGCGGCGCCAGCAGGAGCGCGGCTGTCGCTCCGACGGCCATGTTGACGGCGTGCGCGGCGGTGGCCGAGTGGCGCGGCAGCCACCGCCTGCCACCGTCCACAGGTGAGGTGGCCGGGGTCACAGGCGAGGTGGCCGGGGCCGGTCGGCGGCCGGTCGGCGGCCGTCTCGTCGGACGTGCGTGGTCGGCGTGTTTTGACACCGCGGGGCCGCTGCCGACGGCCGTCGCCGGAAGTCCCCTCAGCAGGACCGAGCTGCTGTGTCGGCGGCGGCCGCCCAGTGTCGACTCGTCTCTCGGCGGTCGACACGTGGCCGGCCCTTACGGAAGGTCACGGGAGCTCACTCACATTCCTCACAATCGGCTCCACCGTCGAGCTTAGTTCACCTTGATGTGATGGGAATACCCCCGTCTGTTCGCGAAATTTGTACGATGCGTTGCATGTCATATGCAGTTGGTTGCAACAATTAAGCTATATTATGAATTGTATCGAAGTCCGTACTAAGGTAGAGGAGACGTGGCCAAATGCGCCTGGAGGTTGAGGAAGCGTAGTCAAATGAATCAGAGGGTTGAGGAAGCGCAGTCAAATGAAGCAGAGGGTTGAGGAGGCGTAGTCAAATGAAGCAGAGGGTTGAAGAAGCGTGATCAAATTAACCGTGGGTATAGGAGGCGTGATCAAGCGTACCAGAATGTAGAGAAAGCGTGGTCAAATGTCCCAGTGGTAGAGGAAGCGTGGTCAAATGTGCCAGGGGTAGAGGAAGCGTGGTCAAATGTATCAGGGGGTAGAGGAAGCGTGGTCAAATCTACTAGGGGGTAGAGGAAGCGTGTTCAAATGTACCAGGGGGTAGAGGAAGCGTGGTCAAATATACCAGGAGGTAGAGGAAGCGTGATCAAATTCGCCATGGGCACAGGAGGCGTGATCAAGCGTGGTCAAATGAACCATAATGTGGAGGAAGCATGGTCAAATGTACCAGAATGTAGAGAAAGCATGATCAAATATACTGGGGGCTAGGAGAAGCGTGGTCAAATGTACCATAAGATAGAGGAAGCGTGATCAAATGTGCTAAGGGTAAAGTAAAAGTGACCAAATGTCCTAGAAACAGAGGAAACGTAGCGGTGCCATTAGTCCGAACTGCATATGCATGAAGGCGCCGTTTTCGCAACTGGACACACGCGTTCTGATTGTGCCATTTGAAGAGGTTTGGCACGGCAGATGTGAATGGTGTGTATCTTCAGCTTACTGTTGAGAGGGAATGTTTGGATATTGAATTGTTTGAGAAAGAGAAGGAGAGAGAGAGATAGAGATAGATAGATGGTGAGAGAGAGAGAGAGAGAGAGAGAGAGAGAGAGAGAGAGAGGGGGGGGGGAGGGATTGCTGAAAATAGTGATAGTGGAATGATAAAAAAGAAAATTATACCTCAATCGAGTGGAAACTATTACCTGAAGTTAACTAAATACTTCATAGCAATTTCGCTTATAGCATTCCAAATTTTCACCATAGTTGGATACATCATGTATAGCATCGGAACACATTTATGAGTGCCGTCCCTAATCATTACGGTCTCGACGAGCTTCCGTCACTAAGGTGGACATATTGCTGATTAATCCCCAGAGCCTTGTGCGTGTGCTAGTTGGTGCTTTTAGTTTTACGCCATAGTAGGAGGGCAGGTCAGGCGCGGTCGAGAGATCGAATGCAGTACTGTACACGAAGACCATGGCAAAGCAAGCAGAACCTTGAGCCGTGTTTTGAACACACTCGACTGCTGCCCCTTATAGCACCGACAACCTCTCACGCGAATTGGTCGCGGGTGGACTAGATGATTCTGTGGGCTATAAGAACCTAACTCGCGATTTTCGGGTCAAGAGTGAAATGCCGCGATGATCAACTCGATGCTGGGCTACGGTGAAATCCCGCGAAGAATGTAGATATATAATTATAATTTGGTTAGGGAGTAATGGCACAATTCACTCCGATGGTAGTTCTGTATCACACTAGACGAACCATTACGCTGATCTGATTAGCATATACTTAGGAAGCATAGAGATAGAAAGACGGGAATACTCCCCCATCCCCCTGTGGATCGACTCATATAGCCTTCTCGTCATCCTAGACCTTGAATGTTGCAACCATCGCACTATGTATCATCTATATATAGCCTCTATATATATATCCTTTAAGTTATATATATATACGGATAACTTTAAAAGTTACATGAAGCATTTGTATAAGTATCTTTTGTTTGACGGACCAAGCAATGTCAAGTAGCCTAACCTGCACAGTCTTGGAAGGGTATTGTTAAGCTCCCCCTCCACCTGATGTTTTCCGCGGATAGCGAAAAAACGGCGCGCGGCAGGGCGTTTAATTTTGGCACACAATTTCCTCCATCAATGTGGCACGTTGTGTGAAAATTTTCCAGTCAGGTCATCTACAGTCAACGAGTTATTCCAGGTCAAGTGAGGCCATTTAAAAATACGTTCGACCAGCCGTCAAACTTTAACGACTAAGGATATTTGAGTGAAACTTTCAGGGTTTGCTTATCTTTAGGGATGCAAGGAAATGCACGAAAGGAATTCATGATGTTTTCGTTTTTGACTACGTGTTAGCATTTAATCTGTGAAAATTAGGGATAAGTCGAAAATTATGACTAAAGAAAGAATTTTTAATTCGGGTAAGTTGAATTAAAACAACGTTTTATGGTTCACTCTACCCATTAGAAATGGTAAATTTGAAGAGAATTGTAAGCTCAACATCTGATGAAATACCAAAAATTATGTTTAATTTTGGATGGGCAAAATTTTTAGGTGCATGTTCAATTTTACCTTTCATTTTGATACCACAGTTTTTTTTTAAATCTTCCTCAAAATGAACTCCCCGGAGCTAAAGAAAAAGATACATTACATCAGTCGTAGTCACATAGACCACTCTAGTGACGTCACTTTTGGTGGACACAATTTTGCGGATGGTTTCGGACCTAAAACCGAGGCAAGAAATACTTTACAGCATATTAATGGACGTGAGGATTAACGTCGAGGGTGCAGTCAGCCTCACACTAATCGCCGTATTACATGCTCTCTGGCTGCAAAACGAATTCAGCATTGATGACACGCAAATTTGAACAGTAAATTAAGCACCATGACACGCATAAAGGTCAAGGTCACCGATCGGGTCCAGATCGCGTCGGTCACAAAGTGACGTTGATGACACACCGCATCGGTCCCACAGCGTCTACACTTCTAATGCGCAACACCCTCAGCCAGGACACGTCAACGCTGAAGCAAACCAATGTGGTGCGCCGCTCTCAGTGTACAACCCGGGACTGTGAAGACCGCCGGGTACTGCGGTACCCTTCAGTGTACAGCCCGGGACTGTGAAGACCGTCGGGTACTGCGGTACCCTTCAGTGTACAGTCCGGGACTGTGAAGACCGCCGGGTACTGCGGTACCCTTCAGTGTACAGCCCGGGACTGTGAAGACCGTCGGGTACTGCGGTACCGTTCAGTGTACATCCCGGGACTGTGAAGACCGCCGGGTACTGCGGTACCGTTCAGTGACATCCCGGGACTGCGAAGACCGCCGGGTACTGCGGTACCTTTCAGTGTACAGCCCGGGACTGAAGACCGCCGGGTACTGCGGTACCGTTCAGTGTACATCCCGGGACTGCGAAGACCGCCGGGTACTGCGGTACCTTTCAGTGTACAGCCCGGGACTGTGAAGACCGCCGGGTACTGCAGTACCGTTCAGTGTACAGCCTGGGACTGTGAAGACCGCCGGGTACTGCGGTACCCTTCAGTGTACAGCCTGGGACTGTGAAGACCGCCGGGTACTGCGGTACCGTTCAGTGTACAGCCCGGGACTGTGAAGACCGCCGGGTACTGCGGTACCTTTCAATGTACAGTCCGGGACTGTGAAGACCGTCGGGTACTGCGGTACCCTTCAGTGTACACCCGGGACTGTGAAGACCGCCGGGTACTGCGGTACCGTTCAGTGTACAGCCCGGGACTGTGAAGACCGTCGGGTACTGCGGTACCGTTCAGTGTACAGCCCGGGACTGTGAAGACCGTCGGGTACTGCGGTACCGTTCAGTGTACAGCCCGGGACTGTGAAGACCGCCGGGTACTGCGGTACCGTTCAATGTACATCCCGGGACTGTGAAGACCGTCGGGTACTGCGGTACCGTTCAGTGTACAGCCCGGGACTGTGAAGACCGTCGGGTACTGCGGTACCGTTCAGTGTACATCCCGGGACTGTGAAGACCGCCGGGTACTGCGGTACCGTTCAGTGTACAGCCCGGGACTGTGAAGACCGCCGGGTACTGCGGTACCCTTCAGTGTACAGTCCCGGGACTGTGAAGACCGCCGGGTACTGCGGTACCGTTCAGTGTACATCCCGGGACTGCGAAGACCGCCGGGTACTGCGGTACCGTTCAGTGTACATCCCGGGACTGTGAAGACCGCCGGGTACTGCGGTACCCTTCAGTGTACACCCCGGGACTGTGAAGACCGCCGGGTACTGCGGTACCCTTCAGTGTACATCCCGGGACTGTGAAGACCGCCGGGTACTGCGGTACCGTTCAGTGTACAGCCCGGGACTGTGAAGACCGCCGGGTACTGCGGTACCGTTCAGTGTACAGCCCGGGACTGTGAAGACCGCCGGGTACTGCGGTACCGTTCAGTGTACATCCCGGGACTGTGAAGACCGCCGGGTACTGCGGTACCGTTCAGTGTACAGCCTGGGACTGTGAAGACCGCCGGGTACTGCGGTACCGTTCAGTGTACAGCCCGGGACTGTGAAGACCGCCGGGTACTGCAGTACCGTTCAGTGTACAGCCTGGGACTGTGAAGACCGCCGGGTACTGCGGTACCCTTCAGTGTACAGCCTGGGACTGTGAAGACCGCCGGGTACTGCAGTACCGTTCAGTGTACAGCCCGGGACTGTGAAGACCGCCGGGTACTGCAGTACCGTTCAGTGTACATCCCGGGACTGTGAAGACCGCCGGGTACTGCGGTACCGTTCAGTGTACAGCCCGGGACTGTGAAGACCGCCGGGTACTGCGGTACCGTTCAGTGTACAGCCCGGGACTGTGAAGACCGCCGGGTACTGCGGTACCGTTCAGTGTACAGCCCGGGACTGTGAAGACCGCCGGCTACTGCGGTACCGTTCAGTGTACAGCCCGGGACTGTGAAGACCGCCGGGTACTGCGGTACCCTTCAGTGTACAGCCCGGGACTGTGAAGACCGCCGGGTACTGCGGTACCCTTCAGTGTACAGCCCGGGACTGTGAAGACCGCCGGGTACTGCGGTACCGTTCAGTGTACAGCCCGGGACTGTGAAGACCGCCGGGTACTGCGGTACCGTTCAGTGTACAGCCTGGGACTGTGAAGACCGCCGGGTACTGCGGTACCCTTCAGTGTACAGCCTGGGACTGTGAAGACCGCCGGGTACTGCAGTACCGTTCAGTGTACATCCCGGGACTGTGAAGACCGCCGGGTACTGCGGTACCGTTCAGTGTACAGCCCGGGACTGTGAAGACCGCCGGGTACTGCGGTACCGTTCAGTGTACAGTCCGGGACTGTGAAGACCGCCGGGTACTGCGGTACCCTTCAGTGTACAGCCTGGGACTGTGAAGACCGCCGGGTACTGCGGTACCCTTCAGTGTACAGCCCGGGACTGTGAAGACCGCCGGGTACTGCGGTACCCTTCAGTGTACATCCCGGGACTGTGAAGACCGCCGGGTACTGCGGTACCTTTCAGTGTACAGCCCGGGACTGTGAAGACCGCCGGGTACTGCGGTACCCTTCAGTGTACAGCCTGGGACTGTGAAGACCGCCGGGTACTGCAGTACCGTTCAGTGTACAGCCTGGGACTGTGAAGACCGCCGGGTACTGCGGTACCCTTCAGTGTACAGCCTGGGACTGTGAAGACCGCCGGGTACTGCAGTACCGTTCAGTGTACATCCCGGGACTGTGAAGACCGCCGGGTACTGCGGTACCGTTCAGTGTACAACCCGGGACTGTGAAGACCGCCGGGTACTGCGGTACCGTTCAGTGTACAGCCCGGGACTGTGAAGACCGCCGGGTACTGCGGTACCTTTCAGTGTACAGCCCGGGACTGTGAAGACCGTCGGGTACTGCGGTACCGTTCAGTGTACAGCCTGGGACTGTGAAGACCGCCGGGTACTGCGGTACCTTTCAGTGTACAGCCCGGGACTGTGAAGACCGCCGGGTACTGCGGTACCCTTCAGTGTACAGCCTGGGACTGTGAAGACCGCCGGGTACTGCAGTACCGTTCAGTGTACAGCCTGGGACTGTGAAGACCGCCGGGTACTGCGGTACCGTTCAGTGTACAGCCCGGGACTGTGAAGACCGTCGGGTACTGCGGTACCCTTCAGTGTACAGCCCGGGACTGTGAAGACCGCCGGGTACTGCGGTACCGTTCAGTGTACAGCCCGGGACTGTGAAGACCGCCGGGTACTGCGGTACCGTTCAGTGTACAGCCCGGGACTGTGAAGACCGTCGGGTACTGCGGTACCCTTCAGTGTACAGCCCGGGACTGTGAAGACCGCCGGGTACTGCGGTACCGTTCAGTGTACAGCCCGGGACTGTGAAGACCGCCGGGTACTGCGGTACCTTTCAATGTACAGTCCGGGACTGTGAAGACCGCCGGGTACTGCAGTACCGTTCAGTGTACAGCCCGGGACTGTGAAGACCGTCGGGTACTGCGGTACCGTTCAGTGTACAGCCCGGGACTGTGAAGACCGCCGGGTACTGCGGTACCGTTCAGTGTACAGCCCGGGACTGTGAAGACCGCCGGGTGCTGCGGTACCGTTCAGTGTACATCCCGGGACTGTGAAGACCGCCGGGTACTGCAGTACCGTTCAGTGTACAGCCCGGGACTGTGAAGACCGCCGGGTACTGCGGTACCCTTCAGTGTACAGCCCGGGACTGTGAAGACCGCCGGGTACTGCGGTACCGTTCAGTGTACAGCCCGGGACTGTGAAGACCGTCGGGTACTGCGGTACCGTTCAGTGTACAGCCCGGGACTGTGAAGACCGCCGGGTACTGCGGTACCGTTCAGTGTACAGCCTGGGACTGTGAAGACCGTCGGGTACTGCGGTACCGTTCAATGTACAGTCCGGGACTGTGAAGACCGCCGGGTACTGCGGTACCGTTCAGTGTACAGCCCGGGACTGTGAAGACCGCCGGGTACTGCGGTACCGTTCAGTGTACATCCCGGGACTGTGAAGACCGCCGGGTACTGCGGTACCCTTCAGTGTACAGCCCGGGACTGTGAAGACCGTCGGGTACTGCGGTACCGTTCAGTGTACAGCCCGGGACTGTGAAGACCGCCGGGTACTGCGGTACCGTTCAGTGTACAGCCCGGGACTGTGAAGACCGCCGGGTACTGCGGTACCCTTCAGTGTACAGCCCGGGACTGTGAAGACCGCCGGTACTGCGGTACCGTTCAGTGTACAGCCCGGGACTGTGAAGACCGCCGGGTACTGCGGTACCGTTCAGTGTACAGCCTGGGACTGTGAAGACCGCCGGGTACTGCGGTACCCTTCAGTGTACAGCCCGGGACTGCGAAGACCGCCGGGTACTGCGGTACCGTTCAGTGTACAGCCTGGGACTGTGAAGACCGCCGGGTACTGCGGTACCTTTCAGTGTACAGCCTGGGACTGTGAAGACCGCCGGGTACTGCGGTACCGTTCAGTGTACAGCCCGGGACTGTGAAGACCGCCGGGTACTGCGGTACCCTTCAGTGTACAGCCCGGGACTGCGAAGACCGCCGGGTACTGCGGTACCGTTCAGTGTACAGCCCGGGACTGTGAAGACCGCCGGGTACTGCGGTACCGTTCAGTGTACAGCCCGGGACTGTGAAGACCGCCGGGTACTGCGGTACCGTTCAGTGTACAGCCGGGGACTGCGAAGACCGCCGGGTACTGCGGTACCGTTCAGTGTACAGCCCGGGACTGTGAAGACCGCCGGGTACTGCGGTACCTTTCAATGTACAGCCCGGGACTGTGAAGACCGCCGGGTACTGCGGTACCGTTCAGTGTACAGTCCGGGACTGTGAAGACCGCCGGGTGCTGCGGTACCTTTCAGTGTACAGCCCGGGACTGTGAAGACCGCCGGGTACTGCGGTACCCTTCAGTGTACAGCCTGGGACTGTGAAGACCGCCGGGTACTGCGGTACCGTTCAGTGTACAGCCCGGGACTGTGAAGACCGCCGGGTACTGCAGTACCGTTCAGTGTACAGCCGGGGACTGCGAAGACCGCCGGGTACTTGACCTTGGTTTGACACCGACTGCCAGTCGGTGTCTTACGATGCACCTCCGACAGGGAACACCTGATAACCATACGTGAATACAACAACACAAAACAACACCCGGCATATGCCCACAGCCCAAACCACCATACTTGCAGGAGACACACGTCACAGACGACTCATGGCACATGGCATTTACATCGGAAGCACAACGTCGACCATACTACTCATGCAAATCAAGCGGCTCACTATCTGTACGTGGCTCTTTGTAGGATGCACAAGTGGCTCTCTATTTAATACACAAGTGTTTTGCTGTATAGCACACAGGTGACTGCCTCCATGATGCACAAGTGGATCTCTGTAGGGTACACAATTAACTGTAGATATATGATACACGATTGACTCCCGGTATGATACACAAGTGGCTCTCTGTATGCGACACCAGTGGCTCCCTGTATGATATTTAAGTGACTCACTGTAGGACACACAAGTGGCTCCCTGCATGGCACACAAGTGGCCCCCTGTATGACACACAAGTGGCCCCCTGTATGACACACAAGTGGCTCACTGTATGACACACAAGTGGCTCCGTGTATGACACACAAGTGGCTCCCTGTATGACACACAAGTGGCTCCCTGTATGACACACAAGTGGCTCCCTGCGTGACACACAAGTGGCTCCCTGCATGGCACACAAGTGGCTCCCTGCATGGCACACAAGTGGCTCCCTGCATGACACACAAGTGGCCCCCTGTATGACACACAAGTGGCTCCCTGCATGACACACAAGTGGCTCACTGTATGGCACACAAGTGGCTCCCTGTATGGCACACAAGTTGCTCACTGTATGACACACAAGTGGCTCCCTGCATGGCACACAAGTGGCTCCCTGTATGACATACAAGTGGCCCCCTGTATGATACACAAGTTGCTGTCTGATTGATACATACGTGGGTCTGTGTATGTTACACAATTGGCTGTCTGTATGATACACAAGTAGCTCCCTGTATTATACACAATTTGCTTTGTGTATGATGCACAAGTCGCTCTCTCCTGATACACAAGTGGCTATCTGTATGATACACACGTACCTGTATGTATGATACATAAGTGGATCCTTGTAGGATACACAAGTTGTTGTCGGTATGATACACAAGTTGATTTCTGCATGTTAGACACGTGACTCCCTCGTATGATACACAAGCATGGGCGTAACCATTGGAGGGCTGGGAGACATTGTCCCCCAAAGTTCTGTTAGTTAGTTATTTGGGTTTTAGGGCGCATCAACTGCAGTGGTTATACAGCGCCCATCCACGAAGTTCTGAAAAGTGACGATTTGTCCCCTCCAATTTATGTCGTGTCCCCCAAGCCTCAACGACCTGAGTATGATCGCCGAAAACTTACGCGTAATCATACATAAAGTGAAAATGCATATTTGGAAAAGATTCACAGAAAATACTAGAAGCCGATCTTGCCAATTAACGAGCTTCATGGACTATTTGTTGTCACGAAATGTCCGAATGGTAAATCAGCAAACGTCAGAAATGTTTGCTTCCAGGCCATTCTTGAAGAACATGAACCTTGACCATCGTATGTTCTGGTTTGGGTGGAAAAAAACTTGCATTATCGCAAGGCTTTACATGCTTTAGGTTACATTCCTCTGTCCATATGATGACATATGTTGCAGAAGCGTGACTGGGTGTCCTTGGGTATCTTTAAGACCATGGACGGGAGTCACGGACAGCCCTAAGCACGTACGTCAAGCTAACGTTGTATTCATGTTCGTATTCAGCGATGAGTTCACTAGAGGCGTATTTGTATTGGCATTGGCATTCAGCGACGGGTTTATGGTCACTCGAATCGATTATCACAAATGCTTCTGCTTGCACTGAATACGCAGGAAACAAATACATGGGTCCCACATTACCATTTGAATAGTCAGGGTCCAACACAAACCGGTTTCTTCGGTAGTCTCCTATCTTTTCCGTTTTCACCAAAGCCTGCCAAATATGGCCACAGGGGGTAACCCGTGATGAACCATCGCGTAACATTTCAAACCGGTGCATGCCAAGGTTAAACTTCAAGGTCAAAGGTAGCGTGATTTATTAAATGGCGATATTAAATCGATATCGACCGAACGTGCGGTTCGGTTGCTATCGCTTCAAATTCCATCAAATGTGCGTCACTCGATGTGAGTTGTCGACGTGTTTTGGCATTACGTATGTTTGTGGCAATTTTGAGAAAAATTGAGGGGGTCGCAATTTCAAGTCCCGCGTTGTCCCATGCTAAACCCTGTGGCAAATTAACCATTGGGTCCAAAACTGATTTTATCGGAGCATATTTTGATATATTCCCGGAATTAATCGGACGTCAATGATTCTGATCCCATCATTGGACTGCCCACGTTATTGGCGTTCAAACTATGTGCCTTTTATATACATGTTATCATGTGAACGCCTTGACTTGACATGACGTCTGACCTGGTAAGGTCACGAGTCTCCTTGACCGTTAAAATTTCGCTTCAGATTTGAAGCGTCATTGATTTTCTTTCTTCTAGTACGACTTGAGCACGCCAGCTATGGCAGTCGCATGTTCCATCCACACATGTAGGTCAAAGTCGATTATCGAATGGGAACTCGTTGACTTCTGGAGGTCACATCTTTCGATGCCCCGGGAAACGGCGTGAGTTGTCGACGTAATTTGGCATTACATATTTTCGTGGCAATTTTGAGAAAAATCAAAGGGTCGCAATTTCAAGTCCCGCGTGGTCGCATGCTATACTCTATGACAAATTAACCATTGGGTCCAAAACTGATTTTATCGGAACATATTTGATATATCTCCGGAATTAATTGGACGTCAATGATTATAATGCAACCATTGGACTGCCCACGTTATTGGCGTTACAATTATGTGTATTGCATACACATTGTCGTTTGGCAATGTCAATAAGCCATGGGAGTGTGTGGGAGGCAATGCTGTGGGAATACAATTACTGGGAGCAAGTTCGGAACCAGCGTGTCGTTGCGGATTGAATGGTCTATATAACGTTGCTATTCCGGCATTCATGAATGGTTGACCTATTTTGACCTCCGTCGGTCAAACCATTCGATGCCCCGTGAAATATGTCTACATGGTTGATCAGGGACCTTGGGACTAACGTGTCACCGAGTTTGGGCGAAATCGAAGGGGGCGTCGATTTCTGCTGAATATGAATGTCGAACTCCTGCCAACTTCATGGACGTTGAATATCCAGATCTTGTAGTGACCCCATTTCCATCATTCATCGTGACTGTTGGTTTACTTACGTCCATAATCGCTGTATAAAGTGCTTAACCCTGGAGTCCCGGCAGTCCGCGCTCGCCTGTTATATAAGCAGGCTGATCGGGTCCACCAGGTTCCGTTTGGGGGCAGGAATTGCAAGTTGCTTACTTCTGGCATACCTGCTCGCTGAGGACAGTGAAGTACAGGTTAAAGGCATGAATCTGTCTAAGCTAGGGAAAACTCAATTGAAGAGCCTGATAACGGGCGAGGTGAGAAAAGCCGGTTGGCACACGGTCGCATGAATTGAGATAGGCTTTTATAGCTGTAAGGTTGTCTTAATATGGATAAAAGCAGTGTGACCCATTTAGGTGAAGCCTATAAAGAATGGATACATGGGTACCCACCTATATACCTACACATCTACCTACCTACCTACCAGGTGGCGCCAGGACCATGTGCCCCACCCTCCGCTGTACAGAGGTTGCACCCCTCAGGCCAGGAAATGTTGGCCTACTTTTTGTGCATTCTGAAAATTTTGAAAGCTGAAGGTAATTGTCAATTTCTAGATTTTTCAAATACAGTTTTTATGAATGCCATTAAGACTATGCAACCATTTATTCCCCCTGCAAATGGTTACTTTTCAGTTGCAAATGGGTAACATGGTTCATGATGTCTGGCATAGTACAGACAGCTATGATATTCACCTTATTTTAGGTAATTTATGAATCCCTGAAACAGTTATTTGAAATTGATGTTTATGGATGTGATTACTGTCTTATATAATGCATTCTTGTGAGAAGGTGTGAGACTTCAAAACAAGTTGCAGCAGGTTGTAAGCATTTCCATGGAAATAATGCAGTTAAAATGCCTAGGTGCTTACAACCCAGCTTTCAGATGATTGCATACATATAGCAACATGTTCTGCATTTTTCAGTGGTATGTAATTTGGGGATGCTGATACCAAATATAATGATATGAGCTCATATGTTATAAACTGGTATTTATATCAAGACTGGTATTTATAACATAAGACAGCATAGGAAATACCTTTCCCTGGAATTCCACTACTGTATATTTATTATCACAATCCTGGATCCATCATGGTGAGCATAAGCATGGTATTTATCAATGCAGAGATCAGGCATGAAGGCCCTCAAGCCCCTGGAGCCCCTGTTTTGCTGTTATTTTGCTTTCCAAGTGAAAAGTAAGCATTTACAGAGGAGCTAGCTGGTCACATTGCTACATTCATAAATGTTATGTTGAAACAAATCCAAGAATTCCTGAAACAACTTAGAGCAAAAATTTATCACATTTTCAACCTCTGTTGATGTCCCATTGTATTACCATGACCTATCATCAGTATCACATATGCAAAGGCAGGTTGTCAAAACTTGCTCAGTTTGTGTTGGGATGTAAGTAATATAAGCTCTCCCTGGATAGTGCATGGTAGGCAATGGAAAAGGGCCTGCATTTGTCTGATTCTTTACTGTGAAATGGTCTCAACCTCTTATTTTGATCACTATGTTCTTCAGGGCTTGGCTGCTATATCAATATCAAATTGTGTTTACATCCTGGCCTCAATGCATGCAATTGTAAATGTGGACACACTGCTAAGCTGTCTGTGCTTAATCAACTGCCACATACTCTTGCTGCTAGCATAATATCCAATTTATCAGCATGATCTAAGGCATAAGGGTCCAAGGTCCACCAAGAACACTGTCAATTTTAAAGATGCCTGCAAAGTGAGCACCTACTAGCATAAATAAGACCCCAAATCACCCCTAATTATCATGCTCCTACCACACAAAATATAGCTGAAAGGCAAGATTATCTGACACTAAAGACATATGCACCATTTTTTTTGTATTACACACAATGAGTAACTTCTCACTACATCAGCAAGCAGCCTATTCTATTGATCAACCACCAGTTGACTGAAAACTTGTTGTCATTTAGCTGTCCAAACTGAATTGTTGACCATTATGCCAAATCCTACATAGAAGAGCATCACTCAGATTGCCATCATTTAACACCCATTTGCAATTTTAAGCAATTCAACCATAGAACCCATGATCTCCTGCACTTGAGTTGGTATGTATTTAATGCCATATGTGCCTCTCTATGTTCTAAGTTCCATAGTCCACTTACCTGCCTAGTAGCTTTGCACTGCACTCTTTCTAGAATGCCTATATCTGTCTCTAAATAACGGTCCATGTTTGTACACAATATTACATGTGTGGTGGCACATAGGCAAATATATTCTTTCATATCTTCCTCATTGTTGTATTTCAGACTCCTATTTGTGATCCACTTCCTATTTGACATCCAATTCTTAATATTCTGATTGTCCTGTTACTAGCTGAGTTGCATTGTTTTTTCCTCCTTTAAGGTCACTTGAAACTGTCACACTTAAATACTTTTTCTCTTCATTGACATCCAGGTTCCTACCTCCCATTGTTTATCCAAATGCCCAACCTCAATACTCCAGATGCACAACCATACAATTATTATAGTTGAAGAGGATCTACCATTTATTAACTTGCTTTTATGTCCTCCAAATCTAGCTGAATATCACCTGATACATCACTTCCTACCATCTTGGTGTCATCAGCAAATTTGAGTGATGAATCATGAATCTTGCTTTGCTTATGTCTAAGCACAATCTACACATTGCTTCCATTGCCAACTTTCCAAATTACCCTAATATCAGTGTTGAGTATCAAATGAAAGGTTATGCATTACAAGATGATCATGAGAAATCGCACCATTGAAGACACTATTTCCACAATGGGATTCCTGGAATAAACATGGAGCACAAGGGCCAAATTGGAATGATGTATGTCACCTTGTTAAGTAGATGCACTAGACTCCCTAAGGTTCAATGAGAATTGAATACACCATGTTTGGTCACAGCTTACTGTTGTGCTGATGGCAGATGATGCTGGGCATGCTGCTGGTGGCAGATGACCATGCTTGGTGTGCTGCTGGGTGATGGCTGTGCTGGTGGCAGATGATGCTGGTCGCACTGCTGGCTGATTGTTGTGCTGATAGCCGATGATGCTGGTCATGCTGCTGGCTGATGGTTGTGCTGATGGCAGATGATACTGGACGTGCCGATGACAAATGGTGCTGGTCGTGCCGCTGGCTGACGGTTGTGCTGGCGGCAGACGACCACGCTGGGCGCGCTGTGGGCCGACCAGCCAACCGTGGTGACGTTCCTGCGCCGCTTCGGATGAGTGTTCTGCCGGCTGGGGGCGAAGGACCTGAGCGCCATCCATCCCCAGCTGAAGCAGCACGGCGTGCGTCTGGTCGGCGTCGGGCTGGAGGAACTGGGACACGAGCAGTTCGTGCAGGGCCAGTTCTTCTCAGGAGGTGAGCCACACAAACACCGTGTTGTGCTCCTCGTGTTGTCCAAACCGGTGGGGTGTCAAGAGGTGAGCCCCGCCAACACACACGTCGTGCTCCTCGTGTTGTCCGGACCGGTGGGGTGTCAAGAGGTGAGGCCCGCCAACACCCGCGTCGTGCTCCTCGTGTTGACCTGACCGGTGGGGTGTCAAGAGGTGAGGCCCGCCAACACCAACGTGCTCCTCGTGTTGTCCAGACCGGTGGGGTGTCAAGAGGTGAGGCCCGCCAACACCAGGGTCGTGCTCCTCGTGTTGACCTGACCGGTGGGGTGTCAAGAGGTGAGGCCCGTCAACACCCACGTCGTGCTCCTCGTGTTGTCCAGACCGGTGGGGTGTCAAGAGGTGAGGCCCGCCAACACCAACGTGCTCCTCGTGTTGTCCAGACTGGTGGAGTGTCAAGAGGTGAGGCCCGCCACAACACCCGCGTCGTGCTCCTCGTGTTGTCCAGACCGGTGGGGTGTCAAGAGGTGAGGCCCGCCAACACCAACGTGCTCCTCGTGTTGTCCAGACCGGTGGGGTGTCAAGAGGTGAGGCCCGCCAACACCCGCGTCGTGCTCCTCGTGTTGTCCAGACCGGTGGGGTGTCAAGAGGTGAGGCCCGCCAACACCAGGGTCGTGCTCCTCGTGTTGTCCTGACCGGTGGGGTGTCAAGAGGTGAGCCCCGCCAACACCCACGTCGTGCTCCTCGTGTTGTCCAGACCGGTGGGGTGTCAAGAGGTGAGCCCCGCCAACACCCACGTCGTGCTCCTCGTGTTGTCCAGACCGGTGGGGTGTCAAGAGGTGAGCCCCGCCAACACCCGCGTCGTGCTCCTCGTGTTGTCCAGACCGGTGGAGTCATGTTAATTGATTGTTCGGGAAGTGTGAGTTATTGCATGAGATGTGCCATTTAGCATGTCCTTATGCCAAGTTTATGAAAAATCGTATTTGGTCAATTCCCGTTCTCCCAAAAACTACTTGCTTTTGTGCTCTATTTGGCTGTTTTATTACGTCATATATAATATAGCCCTCGGTCGTTGCACATCGGGTAGGACGCGCATATCACTCACACTTCATAAATGTGCACAGAGGTATTGCCGAGGACGCATACGTCGCACCGAAAGGATGCAGAATAAAACAGTAATCTGACGATTTCCGCTTGGATATACATGCATGTGCCTTTCCTTTCGTCCATAGACTGAATAGAAGCTTGTTTTCGAAAGTAAATGCTGAATTATATTTGCAAACCAAAACATTGCAAGCAATATTGCGTAGTATCGGTTGCCTAACATTTTTGGACAAACTATAGCTTGTGACAACACATGCGATGACGCTTTTGAAAGCTTCAACACTTCCCGAGACAGGATTACAAATTATCGATAAATACGCGACCGCCCTTAACACGGCCGTACCTCGGCTTCCATTGGCAGATCTGTTTGTGGACTCCAAGCAGGAGAGCTATAAAGAGATGAAGATGAAGCGCCATGGCTTCTTCAGCATTTGGCCCAGTGTGTTCGGCAAGAAGGGCCGTGACACCATGGCTCGGGTAAGGTCGCATTGGTGACGTCATGATTCTAGTGGGGGTTGTTTCGGTAACGCCATGGCTCGGATGGGGGTCGCTTCGGTAATGCCATGGCTTGGGTGGGTGGTCGCTTCGGTTACGCCATGACTTTGTGACGCCATGGGTGGGTGTCGCTTCGACGACACCCTGGTTCTGGTGGGGGTCGCTTCGGTGACCGTTCCGTGTTAACACGTAGCGCCTCTTGTACTGGGAGGATAAACGGCGTGCTGACGCTGCCATGTAATTAACTCACAAGAGTTAACTGCAAGCGGTGTCAGTTGCTGCGCTGTTGCGTACATTGGTATTGCTGAAATTATTACTTTACAACGGTAGCCTTTACTTGTATCAGGATGATAGTGTCTGAACAGTCAGATTACGTTTAGTTTTGCGTCAGCTTACGAACAGAGTCACACCGGACGACATGCAGACGCGACACAGTTGTAAGATCTCTTGCATTGGCACACGCTGCAGAGGTCACAAAGGTGCAGTCAGACATGAATTGCAGCAGTGACCATATCGCCAATGTTGTCTATTTAAAACAAGCGTTGCTACAGCCGCGAAGAAACTGACATGGCATCCTGCTCGTCCTCCAGTTATCCCAGCGAGGGTGGCTTCTCGTAATGTTAGGCACAATGGGGTTGAGGTTGTGTTTGCGAGATGGTATTGTTTAAGGGGTAGATTCGGGTCTCATTGACAAACATGACAAAGACATTGCATGCGTTGTCATGTTGAGCCTGAATTTAGTCTTTGGAATTGCGAGTGTTATTTTGGCAATGGTTTCTCTCGGGACATGAACGGTTCATACGCATGGGCATCACGTATTTGAACACAAGAAATCTTCACTAGGATGGATCCACGACGCAGGATGATACGCCAGTCCTATCTGAGAAGTGGCGACGCCATATTTCATACACGAGAAATTGGTGATAGCACAGTCACGGTGTTACCATTTCTTTAGCACAATATGCCTTTGACGCCTTTTTTAGGTTAGAATAGCTGAGTGGTTAAAGTGTTGAACACTTACGCATATATGCGAAAGTGTTTTGATTGTTTTGCAGACGTGTGCATTTATCGTGCGTTGTCGGTAGCTTGATCCATCCTGACTTGTGGCTCGCTGGTGACCTGCTCAGGTCTACCCTGACCTGTGCATGGTGACCGCCGTCCGAGCTTGTGTCGGTGACCTGACCTGGTCAGGCGGCGTCCGCACGTGTACTGTCCGCCTGACCGGCTGTGCCGGTGGACTGACCTGAGCGTGACCTGACCTGGTCAGGCGGCGTCCGCACGTGTGCTGTCCGCCTGACCGGCTGTGCTGGTGGACTGACCTGAGCGTGACCTGACCTGGTCAGGCGGCGTCCGCACGTGTGCTGTCCGCCTGACCGGCTGTGCTGGTGGACTGACCTGAGCGTGCCGTGTCCTGGTCAGGCGGCGTCCGCACGTGAGCTGTCCGCCTGACCGGCTGTGCCGGTGGACTGACCTGAGCGTGACCTGACCTGGTGAGGCGGCGTCCGCCGTGAGCTGTCCGCCTGACCGGCTGTGCTGGTGGACTGACCTGAGCGTGCCGTGTCCTGGTCAGGCGGCGTCCGCACGTGTACTGTCCGCCTGACCGGCTGTGCCGGTGGACTGACCTGAGCGTGCCGTGTCCTGGTCAGGCGGCGTCCGCAGTGTGCTGTCCGCCTGACCGGCTGTGCTGGTGGACTGACCTGAGCGTGACCTGACCTGGCCAGGCGGCGTCCGCACGTGTACTGTCCGCCTGACCGGCTGTGCCGGTGGACTGACCTGAGCGTGACCTGACCTGGTCAGGCGGCGTCCGCACGTGTACTGTCCGCCTGACCGGCTGTGCCGGTGGACTGACCTGAGCGTGCCGTGTCCTCTCAGGCGAAGGAGCTGAACATCCAAGGCAACATGGAGGGCGACGGCTACCTGATGGGCGGCACACTGGTGGTGTCCGCTGGCGGTCAGCAGGTGCTGCTCCAGTTCAAGCAGGACGGCGTGGCCGACCATGTCGAGAACAGCGCCATCCTCAAGGTAGGCGTCACCCCTGGTCACCCCTGGTGGTGCCCAGACTTTGACGCGCCCAAGCTTCCGCACCTTGCTGCATTCTATTGTTTCCAGGTGTAACTGCCTATCTCAGTGTCTGTCTTTTATGCATAGTTGTATGCTATATTCTCTGATATAACATTGCTATTATAATATATACGCGTTGTTATGGTTTAGTATCACGAAAGAGAACAGCCACATCCTGAGCGAAATTCGGTCTACATGTAATTCGACCTTTTCAAGTTTGGTTCAAAGTGTGACCCATGCACATCAGAATGCATGCACCTGGCTGAGGGTTTGTGCACATGGATGCGTGACATGTGATGGGTATGGCTATGGGTGTGGGGATGGAATGGTGTTGGTGTCTGGCAGAGCAAGCATCCCGGTCCCGCCGCTTCGTTAGTGTTTTTTGTTTGTTTGTTGTCGCCTGTGCTTCTATTGTATGTGCACATCCCAGGGTGTAGCTTGCATGTGGCGATGTTGGGCTGCATGTGGCGATGTTGGGCTACACGTGGCGAGGTCGGGCTACACGTGGCGATGTGGGGCTACACGTGGCGATGTCGGGCTACACGTGGTGATGTTGTGCTACATGTGGCGATGTTGTGCTACATGTGGCGATGTTGTGCTACACGTGGCGATGTTGTGCTACATGTGGCGATGTTGTGCTACATGTGGCGATGTTGTGCTACACGTGGCGATGTTGTGCTACACGTGGCGATGTTGTGCTACATGTGGAGATGTTGTGCTACACGTGGCGATGTTGTGCTACATGTGGCGATGTTGTGCTACACGTGGCGATGTTGTGCTACATGTGGAGATGTTGTGCTACACGTGGCGATGTTGTGCTACATGTGGCGATGTTAGGCTATACGGGGTGATATTGGGCTACACGTGGCGATGTTGTGGTGCATACATGTGGCGATGTTAAGCTATATGGGGTGATATTGGGCTACACGTGGCGATGTTGGGCTACACTTTGCGATGTTGAGCTAGACGTGGCGATGTTTGGTTAGACGTGGTGATGTGGAATGGAGACGAATGACAAATGGTTGTCATTTTTTCACGTCATTTGTGTATCTCTGGAGCTTAAGCGGCCGCGAAAACGTACCCAAAGTGTCTGACGGCCATCAGCCTGGGCAGTCGAGCCTTGTGGCCAATTACAAGTCTGGTGTGTGGTGTAAGTGCCCTGCTGTGCTGACACCCCCTCCCCTTTGACAGGCACTGGGCATTCAGGACGGTGCGCTCCCAGCAGGCGGTGGGACGGCGGCGGCGGACGGTCCCGCCTGTCAGGAGGTGTGCTCCACGTAGGCGGAGGGTCGGCGGCGGACGGTCGTAGGAGGTGTGCTCCCCGTAGGCGGTGGGTCGGCGGTGGGACGGGGAGGTGGCCGTCAGGTGTCTCCACGTAGGCGGAGGGTCGGCGGTGGGACGGCGGCGGCGGCCCGTCAGGAGGTGTGCTCCACGTAGGCGGAGGGTCGGCGGTGGGACGGCGGCGGACGGTCCCGCCTGTCAGGAGGTGTGCTCCACGTAGGCGGAGGGTCGGCGGTGGGACGGTGGAGGTGGCCCGTCAGGAGGTGTGCTCCACGTAGGCGGAGGGTCGGCGGCGGGACGGTGGAGGTGGCCGGTCCGGCGGTGGGCTCCACGTAGGCGGCGGGTCGGCGGTGGGACGGGCGGCGGGGTCCCGTCTCAGGAGGTGTGCTCCACGTAGGCGGAGGGTCGGCGGTGGGACGGTGGAGGTGGCCCGTCAGGAGGTGTGCTCCACGTAGGCGGAGGGTCGGCGGTGGGACGGTGGAGGTGGCCCGTCAGGAGGTGTGCTCCACGTAGGCGGAGGGTCGGCGGTGGGACGGTGGAGGTGTGCTCCACGTAGGCGGAGGGTCGGCGGTGGGACGGCGGCGGCGGACAGTCCCGCCTGTCAGGAGGTGTGCTCCACGTAGGCGGAGGGTCGGCGGTGGGACGGCGGCGGCGGCCCGTCAGGAGGTGTGCTCCACGTAGGCGGTGGGTCAGCGGCCGCCAGCGGTCAGGTAGTGTGACGCCCGCGGCACAAAGTCCAGTCGCGACAGGCGGCGGGCTGAAGTGAGACCTGACCGCTGGTGGCCGCTGCCCCGCCGGCCCGGCCCGCTGTCCTCCCCCCGGTCTGGTGGTGATCCGCGCTGCAGCTATGTTCGGCCGGTCGCCCGTTGCTGGCCGGGTTGTACCGTTGCTGGCCGAGCTGTACCGTTGGCCGAGCTGTACCGTTGCTGACCGAGCTGTACCGTTGCTGGCCGTCGTGCGGCCGCCGGGGCGTTGTCCGGTCGGCCGCCACGTCAGCGGCTGGCAGAGGGCCGTCAGTCGCGTTGTCTGGTCCGGCGCAACGTCGGCAGAGGCCCGCCCGCCGGTCGTGTCGGCTCGGATCTCGTGTCGTCATTGTTTACCGAAAATATACGGCCGCTGGTGAGCGGTGAGTGTGTGGTGTCAGCTCCCCGGATGGAGGCCGGGCGCCGGGCGACGACGGGGTATTGACCGTGTAGCTGACCTATAGTAAAGGGCCTGGCTCCGCCAGACATGCCAGATAACATCATGTGCGCCCTCCTACGGTTGTGCACCACAAAAGCGTCACTCGTATACTACCCAGGTCAACTATAATATCAAATAATCGGTGTGACAATGGTCCACCGCTAGCCCCCTCCTAGCCGAAGTCTTCATGTCATCATGCTGGCCGAAGGTCGGGTCAGGCCATTCATCTACTGCAGATATGTCGACATCTTGGTCGACAATCATAACAACAACACAGTATATCAGCCGGAACAACGACTGGAGAGAACATCCGAACTGAACCTCGCCATCGAAGAAGCCACAGACGACAGTATCGGCTGCCGAGGCGTCGTCACCCCGCAGTGAGGTCAGCCTCGTTACTCGACTGGCTAGGGATATGGCGCTCCCTCGTGTTACTATAACCACACCGGTAAGGGGCTTGGAAGCACGGAGGTGTTTCCTTGGGGCTCACACCGTCTCCGCCCTCCGTCCCTCCAATTACTTTCCAGTATCCATCCTGTGCCAACATCCCTTAGTACGCCCTGCGTCCAGCCCTGCAGCAACCCCGCCCTGCGCCCTAAAGCCAAAACAACTAACTTACAACCACTCCCTTGTCACGAGCAGGTAGGCCAGCTTCCCCTTGTCTACCCGTCCGCTCAGCAGTATCGGGGTAGTCGCGTCCCTTCGGCCCGTCCCCCGGGGTTGAGTCCTAGAGGTTGAGGCCCCCCGTCACACGGTGCTATTTTTGACAGGGGACTAATACGCCTATTTGGTCCCGATATTCCGGAGGGGTGGGTGGGCCCGTAGAACCCCATACGGGGCAAGTGACAGGTCACCTCGGGCTGGGGGTCTGGGTTTTTCCCAGCGCTTGCCGGTCCGATCGGCCTGGGTGAATGGGTGGGCGGCGCTGACGTGTGGTCCGGATGATGGGCCTCTCCCGGCCGCGCAAAGGCCGCTGCCTGCCCCGTATAGCTTCGCGGACGTTTGGCATTCTGCTGTTGTGACAGCAGGCGTTTCCCCGTTTCGGCGCAGGGCCGAAACAACACCTTTCCATCGATTCTTCTGACAAACATACCCTCCCCCTCGTCTTGACTCGTACAATTCGTCGTTCGTCTTCCCCCTCCCAGTCCTACGCCTCCTCAGTGAGGCCCGATTTAGACATTGTCCCGGCTTGCCCTCCTAGTGATTATCGTCCTGTTGGCGCGACACGACCTGGCAAGACACCTGAGCGTGAGACCGAAGTACAGCCCGAGTTCGTCGACCCAACTGTCCTGATCTTGTCGAGTTCAGAGTTCAGATTGTCCGACCTCAGCACTTTCCAACGGTGTTAGGGCATCGAGCGATTCAGTACATTGCACAGTGTTATATCTCAAGGGAAAAAACTGGCCATAAATACATTTCTCGACTATTTTGTAATGCCGTATTTCTGGCGCCATTGTATCAGGAAATGATTGAAGCAGACGAAGTCACAGTTTTTATGACAATTTTCACAAGATTTGATATGGTAATAAGTCAATGAACATGGACAACATTCCGTGTGGAAAACAAAACCACGCACACTTGCACAAATGTCTCAGTTTGACGATTGATGAAGGTGAGCTGCATTCTGAAAACCTGGTCAAGTGAGGTATGAAATGGTAGCTGAGAACATTCTTATTACGTTAAGCAATTAAAAAGCATACGCCAATTAGATAGGTCACGCACAGCGTCTCCCACGGCAAAAAGCTGTCTTTGCCTGTAAGGTTCGAGTCATTGTGGTTGGATTTTGCGTACAGTGAACATGGGGGTGTACGTCAGCAGAGGAATTGTTGGACTTGTTAGCCAGTGCAAAAGCGTCTGGGCGTGGGAACTATTATGGTCATGTGTTTAATTATAGTTTGCAGTTGATTGTGGAGAAAATCCCTCAGGGATGCATGCGAAGTGAATCGTCGATTGTGGACTTGAGAAAGGCGACCGACTTATCGCCAAGAACTTAAAAGGAAGGTGGGTTAGTACATGCTAGTCCAGGACAACTTCAAAAGTCAGTTTGTGACTAATCTTTCGGGAGACGAGGTGTTCTCCGTCTCCCTGAAGCCTGATGACCACGTCGTGAGTGATGATGAAGCCAAGACCCGCCTTGATGACGAGACCATGGAGACAGCGTGAAGGCGACCAACTATAATCTACGATCACCTCAGCGCCCGTTCTCAGCGTCGGTCATCCTCAAGAGTTGCTCAACAGCATAGTTATCTGCAGCTCGGGGAAGTTGCCGGGCAAAGTGCTCGTGCTTAGGGCATGAAGGACGCAGCTTTCGTGTTGCGACAGGTGGGGTCATCACGGGATCGGTCCAGCAAGATTCGCGGAGCTCTGGGAAGTTCTGAAATGAGCCAACCTGAGTGCATATCTTAGTGATATATTTTGGCGTAATTTCAGCCACTTAGGACAACACCTCGGATCTATTCTGCGTAGCAATTATGAGGTCACATTTACTCTGCAGAATAATCGCATAACAAACGCTCACTAAAATTATCCAATATATGAGCGCAAACTGACTTCACTTATGACGTCATCATGATGTCATCATGGATGACCGGACGTCGATCTTTTAACACAAGGTACACTAGATGCGCATGTAGGTGTGTGCACAAATTGAGCTATCTATATCAATTGGTTCCAGAGATGTTTCGCGGAAGCAAAATGAGTGGAGCTGAATGCTCCCTTCCCTCTAGCAGGTATAACCTCTGATATTCCTTGGTTAGGCAATATTTAAACCAATAAATCTTCCCCATGTGTTCCAAATTTGAAGCTCTTTCGACTAAGACCAAAATCGCCCCGGTAACTAATATACTTTGTCCGCTATGATTTATGGCCAGTTTTCCATCGAGTTATCACAGTGTGGATCTTACCGACTCACTCTGTTGCCGTGCAGACATAAACTTCGCGCAATTCCCCACGACAGCGTCGTCCTGAGCAGCGCACGGTCGCCTGGTAAACTGACGCTCCATCAACTCAAGTTACTGAACTAACCATGGTGGCATCCACTCACACAACTATCGCAAAAATATATAAATCTCCAGCCTCATCGAATGTTATCTCTCGGATCGACCAGCTCATTGCCGTCACTGCTAATTCCTGTGCGAAGTGGCGCTCCGGACCTGACGGTGCGAGGTCGAGCAGGGCGAAATACGAATGTGACATCAAGCATCCGTGGGAAAGGCGTGGTGGTAGAATCTCCCTTGGCTGCGAGGCTCAGTACACAGTACACGAGAACCTTCACCGTCGGTGCCGCCTGCACCCCCTGGCCCCTCTGGACAAATAATGGGTCCACCTCCACCTCCAGTCCCATCAACGGGCCAACCAATCGCACCTACAAGCCGTAAGCGGATGCGTATCTCGCCACCGGCCGAAGCGAGTCCCAGGTCTCGTCTCCGCGCTGAGTCGCCCGTGATGAGGTACCCGTCTCCACACCGTGACGTGTGGGATAGACGACCGCCTTAACCGCAACCATTGTCAGTCACACCATTTCATATTTTTAAACGGCTGACTGAGAAAACGTGTTTAACTGAGGCAGTATGCCCGGAGTTACACCTCAGCATGACTCTGTTTTATTACCATTTTACTACCAAGTTTCATGAATAAACTAGTTATGGGCCCCATGTGGCCAGTGTAGTCAATGTTTTCGCCCTTGTCCTTGAAACCCAAACAGAAACCCTAACTACCCCTAGACGTCGCCATCGATGCCGTGGACCGCACCTGCATTAGCAGCGCCCGCCATAAACCAACGGACTCGGGGGAATTACTTTCTCAAAGGGGCCGGTGACTGCCCTGATCGATGAAAGGACTGTCATCAAATCCTGCATACACCGTGCACACAAACACAGCTCCACATGACATGATATGCATCACGACCTAACACAATCGAGACGAACACTATCAAATAATAACTATGCGATTTCACCCATAGACCAGCTAATTTCGATTGCTATCACAAAACACCGGCACAAAACAAGCCCAAACAGCAGACGGTCACCCCACCACTTGTACTTCGGAAATGGCGCCAGGATACAAACAGGGTGACACGGTACTCAAACACGTTATTCGGGGAAACTGCAGAACCACACAGCCAGCAGACAAAATCAAACTGAGCATATACTACAACAGCCAAACTTCAGCATCACTACTGATGAAAACCAATACCGCACATGATCCATCACCACTCAAACAAACAAATACCACTACCATTGCACCTTAGAAGACTGCGCTCTCCTACTCCACAGTGGATACATCGTGAAAACAACCACTACACTCAGTAGAAGACTCACGATGCACCTACAAAACTGCTGGTGACTCTCTCATACACACGAACACCACAACACAGCGCTGACAGTGAAACTACTAGGAACACTAAAATACTCGCAACGGCTCACAACAAACGACGACTCAGAGGAGGAAATATACGTCAGTCACACCGATACAGCCATCAACACGCAAACCAAAGCACGGAAACATCCAAACTATACCAGGGACAGCCACCCCCAGCCCCATCCCGTTTACCGGGTGCTTTAAAGTGAAATACAGGAAATTTATAGAACCAGTACGTCCGGCACCAGCTGAAATAACGCACGCGAATTCTCACCTTGAACACAAATATCCAGTTTAATGTTTCACAAAAGTGACCTTCCTCCACATGTTTTGAAAATGTCTCAAGTGAAGACGCAACGTCGACGAAGTACAGAGATCAACTATGTGTTAATTGTGATCCTTACCAACGTTAACTATGGTGACTAAACTACAAGAACAACGAAAAATAAGGCAGAGTATACGATCAATTGAAGCGACAAGCACCGCTTCCCTGCAAAGATCACCAACGCGGAGCACAGTTATATTCAACGAAACATACACACACACACACACACACACACACACACACACACACACACACACACACACACACACACACACACACACACACACACACACACACACACACACACACACACACGCACACACACACACACACACACGCATATATACCTTCGTATATTTACTTATTTCTTCGGCTATTCAGTTAGTTACTTTCGATGCGCAACTTCTGATTCCAGGGTGCTTCACCACTCCTTGGAAAGCCCGCGCCATCCCTGCGAACAAGCCATGCACCTTGGTATCGGGAAGTATGCGGCACGTATTTGCACATTTCCAGCCATTTCGGCTGTTCACGGGCGACAGAACTGTCCTACCCTCCCCGTGTGTCACGCGCTATGCACAATGAGAACGATGGAAGATCACCCCAACAATCTTGCAGCTGCTTACCCCAATATTGCAGCTGCCTATCCCATCTCACGACAATATTCCCACTGTTTGGCCAGGCATGTCAATAAAACAAAAATACCTGGTAACCCACGCCGTCTCGAGGGGGTTGTTGACGACCCACCATAAGGTTTTCCGCGGATAGTGAAAGATTGGTGCGGGGCAGCGCGCCGAAAATTTGCATACCTTTTCCCACATCAATTTGGCATGTCGTGTCAAAATTTTGAAGTCTGGTCATCCAGGGTCAACGAGTTAGTTGAGGTCAAGTGAGGTCACCTCCAAAAGAGTTCAGCCAGTCGTCACGCTTTAGCGGATAAATCAATTTTACTGAAGCTTTCAGCGTTTGCTTATCTTTCGGGATGCAATAAAACGTACGAGAGGAATTTTTCATTTTCCGTTTTTGATTACTTATTCATTTTACGTATTTGCCTATTAGAGTTCAAATCGAAGATTCTGGCTGCAGTAAGCATTTTTTATTAGAGCAAGTTAACTTCGAACAAAGTTTTTCGGTCCCCTCTACCCATTAGGAAAGGGAAATTAAAGAACACTTGAAAACTTGAAATTTTGGGATACATTTTTTAACTTTTTTGGATGGCCACAAATTTCATGGCCCTGGTTGATTTTGCTTTTCTTTTCTGATTCCAAATAATTTCTTTCAAACCTCCCTCAAAATGAACCTCCAGAGCCACAAACATAATGTAAGTCCTGAAACTCTAGGACCCCTAGTGACGTTACTATTTGGGGAAAACATTTTGGGGAGGTGTCTGGCCCTACTCATCGAGCGCTTTCCGATGGCATCTATTTCGTTTTCGTGCGATGCTTGGCTTGGAGATTAGGTGGGGGGTCTCTATCGACCCCCATCGTGACGGGGTGTGAGCATCTGACGGAAGAGACGGTGCGGATTGTATAATGAGATATATTATCATTGTGAACACGATCACAACTTATCTCCACACCTTTTATTTTCTTGCCCTGGAGCCGGCTTTGCTTTTATCAATGTTAGTATTACCAAGTATGTGGCAGCAAAGTGCAGTGTTAATCAGTGTGGCCAAAAACTGATGCCAATAGACACGACTTATGTATGCCTATTGATTTTCGAACACATGAAGCTTTGAAAATTGGCCACACATGCATCCGAAAATAAACACAAAAATGATGCTCTACATCTGCCACTCCAACAGAGATAAAAATACAATTTTATCAAGACATGCAAATCGAACGCTAGGAAAAGTACTAAATCATGAAGGCCCTGTTTCCAGTGACTAAGCAAGGTCAACAGAAGAAACTGTTGGAGGGGGCGCGGGAAGTCCCCGCCCCCACCCGTTTGATGATGTCAATAATGTTGCCGCTGTTTGTTAACTCTGTTCAGGGTTAAGAAACAGTAAAGTAGGGTATAACACCATTCCACTTTCGTATCCCACTAATCCAAGTCGATATTACCAACAATGTGATCATGAATGTGTTGTTATGTATCGCACGACATATGCTACTCACTGATGGGGTAATTCACCTGCAATCGTCCATCGATGTCCTCTGAATCTGTTGACGAAGTATGAAATGCAATGGACGATCACCAGCCGACGTACAATGCTAGGCACCAGGTATACCTGGTAATACAAGCATCGAACTCCAGAACGCTGTGAATGTGACATTACTTGTCTCAAAATACATCCAATTCGGACAGACGAAATGATTTGGGGAAGAAGGGGAGGAAATGCCTCGACCAGCAATCAGATAAATTCGAGGCGAGTCCAGTTTTAGATGTGAACCAGTGCAATAGGCACGGCATGCACAATTGCACCTTCGTATCCCACTTGTCGGAACCAGTACAGCCGACTAGGTTAACTTGTAGGTGCCCTGTCCTGCATCAAGCGGCATCTATCAATCATTGACCAGGACAAATCACTTAGCCTTCAAAACACTTAACAACATGGAGAAATGAATGTGCAATCCATTGAAGGACCACAAGTCAACTGATTGCGCGATGTCGTCAAAACAATACAACCTAATGAAATGTAGCGAAGGAGGTGTGACAAATGTGTACGCCAATTCTGTGTGCGCCTTCATGAGGTGTGCCAAATGTGCCCCCTACGGAGTTGCACATGAGACCGATTTTCTTCGGAGATAATACTTCGATCCACACGCGGAATATAGGGAGAAGTCGCGGTTTTTGAAGCACGAGGTGAAACAAGAGCAACAAGAGGTGAACTCAGACGATTGAACACAATCTCACTGTATTCGCCACAAGTCAGAGCCAATGTTATCAACAACATTGCTATGAATATGCGTTGGTTTTTAAGTTAGTTCACTCAGCCGTCCAATCGCTCAGAATCTGTACAATGATAACAAGCTATGTACCGACCATCCCCTCGAGGCAACTTATGGCGCCACCCTGTACGAATGGCATTAAGCTATGAAACGCGTTGGGAATGAAGCCGCTTACATCTAGAGACATCGCACTCCCACAGAGGGCCAAACGGAGCGGGAGCGGGTAAACAATACCGGGACCAGCAGGCGGAGGTTCCCGAAAAGAATTCGCGTTGCTGTGAATTCTCGCAACAGTTGGCTTATTTTGTTCGCTACGCTGTCTCGGCCGTCTCTGCTGTCGCTCAGCTTCAGTACATGAGGTTACTTTGAAGCGATCACTCATTTCAGTGCTGTGGATATACTTTTGCACCTCAAGATTATCCAGAATTTGCACTGACGAAATAAATGCATATATTATTTTAAAATGCAAGATTGGATATTTTGACCCTCTGCTCCGTGGTAATTATAATTCTTGTTATGCTTTCGTGAGACTGCAATTCCCTGTCCGATTCCTTGAGCGCCCATGGCGAGCATATAATTCCGTTCCATTAAGAAGACCTCGAGGAGTGGTTTTGTACTAAGTGTCTCCTGGAATTGTATCAATGGACACACACCACTAGGGAACCGAGACAAACATTGCTATGATGGTAATAAGCGTAATAAGTATTCATGAACTTCGGCTGGGTAAGATGTAACACTGACAGTGGCAAAGAGAAATAGCAATGCTTCCCTGATAACCATTCACTTGGATATATAATTCATTAGATTAGGAGTGCTTTGCGAAAATACCCACCCGCTGAGAGAAGAATTTAAAGTAATAATTTCAGCAGAAGACATGAGGCTTATTTTTGGTTTGGTATTGGTGGTCAAGCTCAAGAAGCGTATTTTGATTTCCGTATTTTCCATTTAGTATCGATATTAATACTGTGACATGCAGGTTTTTAGATGCTTTATTGATTGATAGTGCATGGTCCAAAGTATGCAGAGGTTTCTGGCATGCTTAGCGTGTGATAGCAAGCAGCTATCTTGTGCACAAGGAACGAGTTGTCAAGTAGGCCATTTCAGAGCCGCATCCACTGCAACGACCAAGAAGTTCAACACTGAAACGCTTTAAAGGCTGATCAAACGCGACAGGCAAACCATCAGCGAACCTGCGAAAATGCAACAGCGGATGAACCGAGCGCTCAATTGACCATGAATATCCACTGGTGCAGTAAGCATACGAAGAAAATCGAGTATGTGCTGTCAAATTAGCTATCTGGAGAGCAACATCGGTGATATAGAACCAACCGTCTCGAACATGCATGACCATCTTGGGAATTAAATCAATTTTGAGGCCGGCGCACGACAATGTCAGCCAGCTCCGATTGTCGGTCTGTCTCGCTGAAGGGGGTCTCGACTCAGTCTGAGTGTGATGTGCGCAGCAGCCGACCACGCAGCCAGTCGCACGACCCAGCGCACAGTCCGCACTGCACCGAGCGCGCGCAGCCCGACAAGTCGGACAAGTCGGACAAGTCGGACAAGTCGGACAAGTCGCCGACCATGTCGTGGCTGATGGCGGCCGCCTTCATCACCGGAGAGGTGGCCGGCAGCGGCATGCTCGCGCTGCCCTACTCGCTGACGCGCACCGGCCTGGCTGGTGCCGTGCTGGTGCTGCTGCTCGGCGTGGTGGCGGCCTACTGCGGCATGTGCCTGTCGCGCTGCTGGATGCTGCTAGAGCGCCAGCAGCCGGAGCTGGCCGGACGCTGCCGCGAGCCATACGCGCTGCTGGCTGGCCACGCGCTCGGCCCGGCCGGCCGCGTGCTGGCCGCCGTCACCGTCTGCGTCTGTGCTTTCGGCACATGCACCGTGTACGTGATCATGTGGGGGCAGATTCTGTCTGAGCTGCTGGCGCCCCTGATGCCCGTCTCCTACTGCGTGTGCGCCACGCTGACGGTGATGCTGCTGCTGCCCATCTCGTGGCTGGGCACGCCGGCTGACCTGTGGTGGGTGGGTCTGGTGGCGCTCATCACCATCGTTACCTCCTGGATGGTCATCATGCTGCAGCTGGCCATCAACTTCGACCGGCTTCACAGCGCAGCCGTCTTCCACAAGCCAGAGTGGATGTCGTTCTTCCTGGGCGTCGGGCCGATCCTGTTCAGCTACGGTGGTGCCGGTGCGTTCCCCACCATCCAGAACGACATGCGCGAGCGACACCTGTTCGGCCGCTCGCTGAGGGCCGGCTACGGCTGCCTGACCAGCATGTACCTGCCCCTGGCGACGCTGGGCTACCTGGCCGTCGGAGACAACCAGCACCCCAACCTGCTGACCACGCTCAGCCGGCAGATGGGCGGACCCGTCTCGGTCGCCACGCACATGCTCTTCATGGTACACCTGGTGTCGGCGTTCTTCGTCGTCATTAACCCGTTTTTCCAGCAGATGGACGCGCTGGCTCGGATACCGCCCGCGTGTGGGCTGCGGCGCATTTTGTTTCGCACGCTCTTGATGCTGGTGCTGCTGTTGGTGGCGCTGTCGGTGCCCAACTTTATCCTTATCATGGCCCTGCTGGGGTCATCGTGCACTGCGCTCACATGCTTCATTCTGCCGTCGTTGGTGCAATTGCGGATGACATCCGGACCACCCCTAAAGCCGGACAGCGATGTCCAATGGAAGCTGCCGCTATGGGAGCGTGTGCTTCTCGTTGTTATCCCCGTGGTGGGCATCGGCGTGGCTGTCAAGGCCTCCGTGTCTGCCGCCGCGCACTTGTTCACCCACGCCCTTGATTCGACCTGTCTATTGACCATCGAACGGCCTGATCGAGCGCCACCTGTCTGCCGACCATCTGACGTCCGAACAGAACACCATCTTCCTACCGACCATCTGGCTGGCGGACAGAGCACCACCTGTCTGCCGACCATTTGATGGGCGGACAGAACACCACCTGTCTGCCGACCATTTGACGGGCGGACAGAACACCACCTGTCTGCCGACCATTTGACGGGCGGACAGAACACCACCTGCCTGCCGACCATCTGACGGGCGGACAGAACACCACCTGTCTGCACACCATCTGGCTGGCGGACAGAACACCATCTGTCTGTCGACCATCTGACTGCCGACCATCTGACGGGCGGACAGAACACTACGCTGTGGTCTCGGCTGAGCCGGTGTAGGTGACGCTGGTATCACGTCTGACATTCTTATAGATGGCGCTGTCCTCGTGTCTGATATTCTGTTTGGTGGAAGTGGCCTTACATCCGACCTTATAAGTGGCGCTGGCAACGTGGTTGAAGGCTTAGCTGATGCTACACTCAAGAACAAGAGTGCAGGTAAGGTTGGCACGGGCATTAAGTGGCACGGTGCGGCTCTTTTGGACAGGGAAGATGACATGGAAAGGCCAGAGTCATATTCCCACCTGGAGAAGGACGGGTAGGAGTATCGCGGCCCGCCAGCTATATATGATGGAGCCGCCGAATAGCTCGGGTGTCCAATACCATGTATGCGAATACATCTGAAACGTCAGTCGAATTTGTTCCTATTCGCTGATGCGACAGAAAGAAATGTTACGAAGTCATGACAACTTGATCGACACTCATGATCATTTCCTGACAACACTCTCAACCTCTCAACTCCAGTTACTAACTGGATACTGAAACACGTCAACATTTTCACGGTTGTATTTCTGAGCCAAGTATCGGAATTACACGTCATGACTTGATCGGCGAACCCACCATAGACATCAGCTAATCATTACGAGTCGGTGTATTGCATTGCGCCATATCCCGAGTGAGTAGTAAAACACAGAACCAAAGCCACAGGGTCCGAATTGGCCTGTTGGTTAAGGACATTGAACTTTACACAGATACAACAGCGTATCATATTGCATCAGTATCACCTTGGAGGAACCCGTTTTACAAGATTTGAATGGTGTGGAACATATAAAACTTCACTGACTGCGAACCATTACATCCGTTTGCGCATGCATTCTATGACAGTGTTGGGAAAGCGGTAAGAGAACGCCAACTACATGTATGGCTGTCACAACGCTAATACAACATGATATGGCATGAATTATAGCTGGGTACGGCATTGGCATCAGTGTACTAGTGATATTATCAGTGTGGAGATCATTGCACCAAGTGTACACCTATGTTGCTATCAAAGTAATCACAGTAGGTTATCAGCTCTGATTCCAGAGATCACGGGTGTAGGAGCGGCCCAATACTGGAGAGGAGTACAAGGGCAAGCAGATTTGGGCTCCAGTTAATTATAGTCAACACCCAGAGTGTAAAAGGTTAACATCGAGGTATATGTGAAGACACGTCCCCAGCTCCCATAAGATTATCACGATCTGCGCAGCACTAATGCATTAAACAAAGTCGGTCATGCGGCTATATGTGACGGTTTGCTGGTTGGAGGTAAAAGAGCGGAGCACTGGTCAGGTTAGGCTCCATCGTGCTCGTGCTGCCGCTGGTACACTGCATGGGATGGTCGGCCGACATTGGTACTGCGTCTCTCCTCTACTGCAGGTACTCCCACACGGTGTGTTCTAGGTGACAGTGCCGCCATAGGTACACAGTTTTGGATAGCCGCCGACACCGGTACTGCATCTCCCCTCTACTGCAGGTACTCCCACACGGTGTGGTACAGGTGACAGTGCCGCCATAGGTACACAGTATTGGATCGCCGCCGACACCGGTACTGCATCTCTCCTCTACTGCAGGTACTTCCACACGGTGTGGTACAGGTGACAGTGCCGCCATAGGTACACAGTATTGTATCGCCGCCGACACCGGTACTGCATCTCCCTCTAGTCCAGGTACTTCCACACGGTGCGGTACAGGTGACAGTGCCGCCATAGGTACACAGTATTGGATCGCCGCCGACACCGGTACTGCATCTCTCCTCTAGTGCAGGTACTTCCACACGGTGCGGTACAGGTGACAGTGCCGCCATAGGTACACAGTATTGGATCGCCGGCGACACCGGTACTGCATCTCCCTCTAGTCCAGGTACTTCCACACGGTGTGTTACAGGTGACAGTGCCGCCATAGGTACACAGTATTGGATCGCCGCCGACACCGGTACTGCATCTCTCCTCTAGTGGAGGTACTTCCACACGGTGTGGTACAGGTGACAGTGCCGCCATAGGTACACAGTATTGGATCGCCCCCGACACCGGTACTGCATCTCTCCTCTAGTGCAGGTACTTCCACACGGTGTGTACAGGTGACAGTGCCGCCATAGGTACACAGTATTGTTCGCCCCGACACCGGTACTGCATCTCTCCTCTAGTGCAGGTACTCCCACACGGTGTGGTACAGGTGACAGTGCCGCCATAGGTACACAGTTTTGGATCGCCGCCGACACCGGTACTGCATCTCTCCTCTAGTGGAGGTACTTCCACACGGTGTGGTACAGGTGACAGTGCCGCCATAGGTACACAGTTTTGGATCGCCGCCGACACCGGTACTGCATCTCTCCTCTAGTGGAGGTACTTCCACACGGTGTGGTACAAGTGACGGTGCAGCATTCACCGGATCAGCGGCAGGTTGTAGAAGCCACGCTGGTTGATCCGATGCCTTGCAGCAGTCAACACCCACAGCGGGTCCTCTGAAGGCTCCCGCGGCGGCTCCGGTGAGTTTTCCGGAGCTAAATCGCCGGAAGACGTCGACGCAGAATCCGACGAGGATTGGTCAGACGAAGACGAGTTGGATAAAGAGCCGGCTGAAGAGTCTGGCGACGACTGGGACTGGGCGTGCTGTGGTGACTCGTGGTGCGAAGTGTCTGGGGAGACTGGAGGGGTGAGCGGCGCACACTCCGGAGTCAGAGACCCGCTGACGTCGGCCTGTGGCCGGTCGGAGCCGTCGAGCCGGCGGCGTTTGCGGAGCTGCTGCGGCTCAGACACGGTGGTCGACGTCTCTTGATCGGCAGGGGAGTCGGGGTAGTCCTCGACCTCCTCCTCCTCAACCTCACTCCAACCTGAAATGGAAGGATGACACTGTCACATACGTGTACCACAACCGGGCGTGTGACGCGAGTTAGTCCTCGTTTGGGTACCAGGTACACTTGGGCCAGTAGTACTGTTCGGCGTGTGGTACGTTTTGGAAAGGTAGCATGGGTGTTGGTTTCGGACTTTGATTGGGAGATGTTTTTTCTCATGAGCTTCCACGAAAACCATTTCTATCTGGTGTACATCCGAATGTCATAGGCCCATTGAGTAGCCCACGGGGTTGCTCATAGGTCTCATAGGTCAGGTGAGGGCCATATCACGCCCAGCCATAATACTTTTTGCGAACAGTGAAACAACCGCGTGAGGCAAAGCTCCGAAATTTGGTTCACCTTTTCCACAACAATCTGGCAATGACAAATGTGAACATTTTGAGTTAAAGTCATCTACTGTGAACGATTTAGGGTATATTTGGGCCAGTAGTACAGTTCGGCGTGTGGTACACTTTGGAAAAGTGTGCATTTGAGGGACTGGTGCATTTTGGGTAATTGGTACATTATTGACAGATGGTACATTTGTGAAAGTGTTCACGGATGTCCCTTTGTGAAGGTCGTTGGTCATGACCGCTTTATGAGCTACGTCCAGATATTATAGGCTCAATGTTTATCACATTGCGGTTCGGGTTGGGTGGCCAAACCGAGTCAATTTACCAACCCATCTAGGATTTTCCGCGGATGAAAGTCGCCGGACAACGCGCCCTAATTTGGTACACATTTTCCACGTCCATCTGGCATGTGGTATACTAACTGTTCGGTCAGGTCATCTGCGGTCGAAGAGTTAGTCAAAGTAAAATTAGGTCCCTTTGAAAAATGTCCAACCAGTCGACACGCTAAAGCGGATAGACACATTGGAATGAACCTTTCAGTGTTTGCATATACTTAGATATGAACCAAACCCCACTGAAGTATTTATTTTCTTTCCTAAATTTGTGATGATACAATTGTTTTGCATATCAGCATCCTAGGGCTACAATCAATGATTCTCTTATCCCTGAATTACGCAAGGGCAAATCGACAAAAGCAACGATTCTTGGTCTCCTCTACCCATGATACAAAATATAAAAATTCAAGATATTTGAAAACATAAGTTTTGAAACTTCAAGAATACTTAAATTTTGAACGTTGGGTACCCAAGTATATTTGAACCACGGTCGATTTGGGATTCGTTTTCCAATTACAACTCATTTTTTATTTGGGGGGGGGGGGGTCGTTGTCCGTCCCTTAAGGATTTATGCGGATAGTGAGAGAACGGCATACGGCAGTGCGGCGAAATTAGGCATACATTTTCTCACATCAATTTGGCATTTTGCGTCAAAATTTTAATGTCAGACCATCTTATGCTTCACGAATTAGTCAAGGTGAAGTGAGGCCACATCCAAACTTTCAAACAACTGGTCGTTACACCTTGAGGGATAAAGATATTTTTACAAAACTTCCATCGTTTGCTTATCTTTAGGGACGCAAAAAACGTACCCGAGGATTTTTCTTCCGTTATTGCTCATTTATCATCAAAAATAAATAAAGGAAGGTTTTTCGGTGTCCAAATATACTACGGGTCTGGTCAATTTCGTTTTCTTTTCTGATTCACATAATGCTTCTTCAAATCTCCCCCAAAACAAACTCCCAAGGGCCAAAAACATGATGTAAGTATCGAAAACCTATGTCCCAAGTGACGTCACTTTTGTGGGAAATAATTTTTGGTTGTCTGGGCATTCTCGTCCAGCGCTCCCGATGACACCTCTTTCGTTTTCGTGCGACGTTCTGTTTGAATATTAGGGGTGGTTCCCATCAACTCCAGGGACGGTTGATATAGATACATATATATATATATATATATATATATATATATATATATATATATATATATATATATATATATATATATATATATATATATATATATATATATATATATATGTATATGTATATATATATAGGTTGCAGCTTGCAGAATGCTTTCGTTTCTTTCGTTTCTTTAAATGTGCAGACAACTTGCGTGTACACATATCGACTTCGCAATACAATATAATATTTTCTGATATCGAAAAAGCATTATGAATGACCACGATGAATTGCAGAATATTGAAGTTGAACACCGCGACCAAATCCCCATACTCCGTCTCAGGGGGTGGGGGTGAGATGAACACCCTCTAACATCCAAACTAAGCGTTGCACGAAACGAAAGCGGTGTAATGGGAGAGGGCTCGACGAGTAGGGTACGACACCATCCTTAAAAATGAATTTTTCCCCAAATAATGACCTCACTAGGGGACGTAGCTTTTCACCACTTACATCATGTTTTTGGCTCCGGGAGTTCATTTTGGGACAGATTTGAAGAAGAAGACAAATATAATCTGAATAGCACAGCCAAATCGACTAGGGCTATACTATGTTTGGCCACGGAAAAAAATTGTCAATCTTTTCCCTCGAGTTTGCAAGTTTTATTTAAATTTCCTTTTATAATGACTAGAGCGTACTGAAAGAAGCGTTGTACGAAGTCAACTTGCTTTCATGAAAAACACCTCTTTTAACGAGAATCATCCCTTTGAACTCCCGCGCACGTTCGGGGGTGTGGGCAGATATCTGCACCCTTGCGGTTTTTCCTAATTTGCCGCCATACCAATCCAGTTAGCAAAGCGAAACCTCGCATGGATGCTCATTGGTCTTTTTCGCATATCCTTGCATATTTTTAACCCTGGGTATTCTTAGGTCAGGTCACTAGGTCAGGCGAAGTGACCCAACTACACAAGGAATGACATAACTTACACAATAATTGGGCGATTGATTTCAAACTTATAAAATGTCATGACATCATCAGAGACCATAAAATATACCTCTGGTTTTTCGTAGCATTGACCTTAGGTCAGGTCGCGGTAATGGCTTCCCCATTGTAGGGCTCTGGGAAAATATACAAATGTTTCCTGATTACATATTTGCTTGTGGAATGATTTCACAACGGTTTTGGCATGTAGTTCGAAGCCATGCTCAATGTCACCGCTGACATTTTTGCTCAGTGGCCTCACCAAGGTCACCTGAGGTCACCTGAGATCATTACACATTTATGCGAATTATATCGCACTGCATTAAGCTAGAAGGCTGAAATCACCGTCCTTGTACTTGTATCGCCAAGGCGTGCCTATTGATACATTACATGCCCCCACCATGCTACTTCGTGACCTTGACCTGAGGTCATAGTTTCGGTTGGCCTCACCTTAATTCACACCGCCTATTGTCGATAGCACATGTCAAGAACTGTCGAATGGCGTTCGCCGTCCGTTTCTATGTGTTACAGGTCCTGATATATGTGCCAATATCTGAGAGTCCCACCCAATCTGGTCGAATTTGACCTATGATGGACCAGTGTCCTGAATATTGACCTGAGCGAAAACATGACCGAACCACGTTCGATAGAGCATGTCACCAGCTATCCAGCGCCGTTTTCCATTTCTCGCTAGCTAGCATAGTTCTAGAGATCTTAGGGGCAGGCACCTCCCCCCCCCCTTGGACATGCGAAGTTGGCGCGGACCGCCGAACGTGCAAGTGTTAAAAGGCAAACATGCAAAACTAATAAGAAATAAAAAACTGAAGGAAAAAATCACAAAGTTCATCTAGTGTGTTTTGTTATATCCCTAGCGATAAGCAAACGGTGAAAGTTTCGTTAAAAGTATCTCTATCTGTTACAACGTGACGTTTGGTTGACCATTTCTCGTTCACCCTAGACGATCTGACTTCAAAATTTTGACTCAACATGCCAAATTGATGTCGAACGCGGGTAGTTCTTCCACTATCCGCGAAAAACTTACGCCGGTTGAAGACCCTCACTTGAAACACGTCCAAAGCTAAGCTTATCACATGATATAGAGCGTTGCCCGACTGCGCTACGGATACCAGCGGGTGTGCTTTAAACAGTGGATAGCTGCATCCACATGGGTACCACGGGGTGGGTGACCCACTGGGATTCCAGTGGGTGGGTGTACCTATGTGGGATACCAGTGGGTGATTGTACCCAATGGGTATACCAGTGGATGGGCGCAACCTGTGGGACACCAGTGTGGGGGTGTACCTAGTTGGTATACCAGTGGGTGGTTGCAACCAGTGTGATACTAGTGGGTGGTGTATCCAATGAGACACTAGTAGGTGGGTGCAACCGTTAGCATGCAAGTGGGTGGGTGTATCCGGTGGGCTGTCGGCGGTTGGGTGTATCCAGTGGGCACCAGTGTGTGTGTCTCCAGTGGGACACCAGTGGAATACCAAAGGGTGGGTGCCCCAGCGATATACCAGTTGGCGGATGTACCCATTGGGATAGCAGTGGGTGGGTGCACCCAGTGGCAAGCCAATGGGTGGGTGCACTTACCCCGTTTGCCGGCGGATGCAGTGTGCGCCAGACTGCCGGACTGCAGCCGAGTCAGCTGACTGGTGGCTGTGTCCTCACACGTCTCCAGAAGAGGGTGCAGCCGCAGCACCGTCTCCCACGAGTCGTCTTCGAGCGGATGCGAGTTCGTGTCCGGCTCCGAGTCAGCCGACAGTGACGTCGGCACCGGTTGGCGCAGGCTGAGGTTGGCCTCGGCGGCCGGGTCACAGCTGGGGTGTGGCTCCATGGACTCGACGGTCACAGCATCCCTGTCCTCCCGACTGGACAACAGAGTGTCCAAATACGTATCCAGCTCCGCAGACATGTCACCAGTCGGATCCTGGGACTCCAGGTACCGCTCCAGCTCCGCAGACAAGTCATCAGTCGACTCCTGGGACTCCAGGTATTGCTCCAGCTCTGCAGATATGTCACCCGCCGGCTCCTGGGACTCCAGGTACTCCCCACCCCGCGGACATTCAGTACTGAACTCAGGTACTCCTCCAGCCCTTCGGACCAGTCACCAGTCGGCTCTTGGGACTCCAGATGCGACTGTGCATCCGAGTTATGAGAGGGCTCCAGCTGGTTGCTGGGTGCAGCAGTCCCGCCATTCGCCAGCACTGGCTGGCTGTTGGGTGTGTCAGCTGAGCTGTTGACCGTCTCCGGCTCCTCTGGTGGCAGCGAAACTTCCACGACCTCATCGACCTGCCGAAGAAGGGAAGTGCATCAGTTGTAATTCATCAAAGCACAGAGGTCAAAAGATGTACCCATGTAGTCGCGAGCGTGGTATAGAAATAATTATTCATTCTTAAGGAATTAATAACTGAAGAGAAGGTATCGGAATAGTCTTCCCAGTTTTCTCTATCAAAAGCTATGATTTTGCTATGCAAGTGAAACCTTTGTTAAGCATGAGATTCTCTAGTCCATGGACATGGTTGAAGGACAATGTATGTACATCATGTACACTTGCGTCACTAAAAGTGACGCAAGGGTTCACAAAGAACGGCCCGACCACTGAACATCATACTACG
Source organism: Imbricaverruca yamaguchii (assembly GCA_034440575.1). Classification (NCBI taxonomy): domain Eukaryota; kingdom Metazoa; phylum Arthropoda; class Thecostraca; family Neoverrucidae; genus Imbricaverruca; species Imbricaverruca yamaguchii. The sequence goes on along the minus strand of JAOTOL010001263.1, from coordinate 398,802 downwards.
CCCCCACAGAGTCTGACCGGAACACCTGAAAATCAGACTGTGGTCCAAAAAGTTCGCACTTGGGCTCTTGAAGATCACACTGGGGGCACAACAGCCATACCAGGGTTCAAGAAGATCAAGAGGGGTATAAAAAATCGAGACGATGTTCATGACATTCAAGCTGAGCTTGGAGATACCAAGATGTATCTCCCGAGCCACTACAAATCATGCTCGAAGCACGATAGTTCACACCGAAGTGCCAAAAGTATTATCCGTGCAACCCAAGAACCGTAGAAATTGCAACGAAGAGCATACTCGACATGGAAGATCACTCTGAGGTCCCAACATTCCCGAGGTTTATAATCGTAGTCATTAAAACACGCACTATGAATCACTGCAAGTGATCACGGGTACCAAAATATCGCACGCAAATCTAAGCATTTCACGTCCTGTCCTTCACAATCTCACTAGGGGACCAAAATTCGCGCCGGAACCCTAACATTCCCACTCCCACTGCCAAAAGTCCATTCCAACTCGGAATGATCCGACGACCAACACCAAGAAAGTTGTTGGGGCGCGAAAAAGAAACGTGTTGGGGCAGACGAAAACATCGCACCGAGAGCCGAAGAATCTCACTGGTCCCCAACAATATCGCCCAAGGGAATTACAAAACATAGATCTCGACCCCACTAAATGACAAGAGAACGCCATCGAATCGACGGGAGCAGGGGGAAGTTCAGAGCAGGTCTGGAAAGAAAATGATCCAAACGGGCCTTTGGAGGGTTCCATCGGCTGAAGAAAAAACTAGCTAGTTCAAGAACCGCAGCGGCGTACAAAGGAGTGAAAACTTATTCAACCCTCATTGTTGAATGGGTTAGCTCCTAAGAATCGCGCCGGAGTCCCAAACATCGCGCTGGGGCCAGTAGATTCACGATGTTGACACCAAAATCCGACTAGGGGTCCCAAGAGAATACAGCGGGTACAATAAAGCTCACACCAGACCAAGTGAATGTGAGGCTGGTTATGCTAAAATCACGCTGGGACCCAGCTAAGTATAATGCGCCCCGCGAACCCGTGCCGAGACACCCCCCCCTCAAAAAAAATATTGTGTTCGGGACAAAAATGCACGTCTGTAGTTACAACACTTCGGGTCGGGCATCATATATTCGCCTATGAAGAAATATAATGGCCCAAAAATCGTTTTCGGACTAACCAGAAATCAACGCGAAGCACTAAAAAATAGAGGGAGATTCAGAAAAGTGAATCCCGAGCCAGTAAAATCGCTCCGGAGCTACCACAAAACCACAACCACTACAAAACATACCACACCAGACTTAGCAGCATTCATACCTGCCGAATTAGCATTCCATCAGCCTTCAAACACCGCATACGGAAGCGAAGCAAGCTTACCAGAGATCGAAAAAAGGCCGCGAGGCACCAAAATATGGCGTCCGTGCCCGACCGAGCACGCCGAGACACGGGCTTTAGAATATTCAGAAGTGACTAAAAACTGCATCGAGGCCAGTAATGTCTTCGGTTCACCCAGAATCACTTGTAATCTCCTGGACACGAAAAGCCGCACCGGGACCCCTCTATATTATAGCGAATTCCACAAAATACTGACTGACAAAAAGCTCCAAAATGACCACCTGCTGGTATTCTACAAATATGCGACCAGGAGACCGAATAAATACGGCGGAATCCTAAGAGCACAACCGGAAGCCGAAGTTGCATGGGGCCTTCCAAAGCGTACCGATTCTCGCAGACGGTGGCAGATGTTTAAACATGAGTTACAGCTCGAAATAAGCGCACCGGAATTTTTTATATATACAATGGAGCTTCTTTAAGGCACGCAGGGTCATAAGGACGCATGTTGCCTCCCCTCCCCCAAAAAAAAAATCATGATTTGGCTCTCAGAAACTGATATTAAGAAGAACAAAAAGTCCTGAACTGAATAATGTCACCTGGTTATTCGAAAACGAGTTGATACCTACAAAATCGATGTGAGCCCATTTCCATGCTGAAGCGGACATTGGGGCATTTTGTGGAATTCCTCAAAACTTTGTGCGAATGCGAACTTAAAAGTGTATGGCAAAGCAACCCAATATCCATAGCTGACGTATGGCACAATGTAGATTCAATGAGGGTGGGGAAGCCCACAATAATTGGTCATTTCCCACCTAATACAAATTGTATTGATACAAAATTACTACAATTTAACTTACGCCGTCTCGGGGGGGGGCCGTTGATTACCGTCTTCAGATTTTTTTTCGCAGACGGCGCGCCGAAATTTAGCATGCCTTTTTCCACATCAATTTGAGATCTTGTGTCAAAATTTCGAAGTCAGTTCATCTAGAGTCAATGAATTAGTGAAGGTCAAGTGAAGTCACCCCCAAAAAGTTCAACCAGTTGCCACGCTTTAACGGATGAAAATATTTTAATGAAACCTTCAACCTTTGCTTACCTTTAGGGATTCAACCATAGGGACCAGAAGAATTTTTCAATTTTTTTCGTTTCTAACCACTCATTAATTTTGCATGTTTGCCCATTATAGTTCAAATCGACGATTCGGGATAAAGTAAGGATTTTTTATTGCTACAAGTTGACTTCGAACAACATGGTTCGGTCCGCTCTACTCATTATAGAAGGAAAATTAAAGAAAACAAGACAACTGCAAAATATTCTCATTTCGAAATAAAAATTTTGATCTTTCGGTGGCCACAAATGTAATGGTCCTGATCGATTTCGCTTTCTTTTTCTGATTCCAAGTCATTTTTGTCTTGCTTTTTTTCAAGTCTCCTTCAAAATGAACTCCCAGAGCCACAAACATTATGCAAGTCGTGAAAATCTAGGCCACCTAGTGACGTCACGTTTTTGGAGAAAATTGCTTCGGAATGGTTTCTGGCCCTACTCGTCGAGCGCTTTCCGAAGACATCTATTTCATTGTCGTGCGACACTTAGTTTGGAGATTAGAGTGGGTTTCCCTATTGACCATAACATACGTAGATTCAAGGCACCTGTAGAGGAAATTATCAAGAATAATTTGGTTCCAAACAAGGTTCCAAATTTCAACAGAGCAGACTTTGAATGCATGAGAGCGGCTTTAAGTGCCATCAGATGGGAAAAACAATTCTCCAATTTAAAGGCCTGTGAAATGTGGGAAAAGCTCAAATCTTACTTGAAGGAAATTCAGATTCGACATGTCCCCGAAAAGCAAAGACGCAAAAGAAGGGTAGGAAAGCCAGCATGGCTTACACCAGACTTGATAAAAGCAATTAAGGCTAAGAAAACTGCATTTAGAGTCTTTAAAGAAGCCTCAAATGTCGTTAATCTAAAGGCGTATCGTAAAGCTAGAGACACTGTGAAGCAAAAAACCAGAGCAGCAATGCGAGCAAAAGAGCAGGATTTAGCTAGAAACTGTAATGGGGACAACAAAAGGTTCTTTAGTTTCTACAAGCTGTGTAAAGTTTCTAACATAATTGGTCCACTGGAAGTAAACGGGATTACATTGGGTGAGGGTAGTGAGATGGTTGAGGAGCTGAGCAAGCAGTTTAAATCAGTGTTTACATTGGATGATATGACCAATCTGCCGACCGTACACCATAGTTCAGTGACATGGGATCTGAAAAATGATGTTGATTTCATTGATAGTGATGTTGTTTACAATCATATCAGGAAAATAAAGCCAAACAAGGCAGCAGGACCTGATGATATTTATGCTAGGGTGTTGCGGGAAACTGAAAAGGAACTGGCATTTCCACTTAGTATGATATTTTGAAGATCAGTATCACAAAATTAAACTCCAACCGATTGGAAAAGGGCAAAATGTAGTTCCTATTTTGAAGAAAAGAGAAAGAGAGAAAGTTGAAAACTATAGGCCAGGAAGTCTAACATCCATAGTCTGCAAGGTTCTTGAATCAATTATGAAGGATAGAATAGTTAGTTTTCTGGAAGGTAGCAGATTGATTCAAGATACTCAACATGGGTTTAGAAAAGGACGATCGTGTCTCACAAACCTTTTGGACTTTTTGAACTTCGCCACAGAATAATTTGATCAGGGAAATCAGGTTGATGTAGCATATCTTGACATTAGTAAGGTCTTTGACAAAGTACCCCATAAACGCTTAATGATACAGCTTCAGTCCCATGGTATTGCAGGTAGCATCTTAAAATGGATAGAGTTGTGGCTTTCAGATAGACAGCAAAGAGTGATGCTAAATGGTACAAAGTCATTATGGCAAAATGTTCTTAGTGGAGTCCCCCAGGGGTCAGTACTGGGGCCACTGCTGTTCATTATATATGTAAATAACATTGAAAGTGGCCTAAGCAGTAAAGTTTTGAAATTTGTGGATGATTTGAAGGTCTTTAGGGCAATAACAGTTCAAGATGAGCATATCTCGCTGCAAAAAGATTTAGACGAACTTGTGAAGTGGTCCGAAGAATGTCAAATTAACTTTGCCATTCTTCGGATGGTAATCCGCTATTTAATTTTGATAAGTGCAAAATCATGCATGTGGGTAAGCAGCATGTGAAGGCTCCTTAATTGATTGGTGGCCAAGTGCTACCAGTGACTCAACAGGAGAAGGATTTAGGTGTTATTCTAACACAAAACTGGGGGCATCAGAACAGACCAAGGAAGGTTTGACATCAATCGCCCAATTATTGTGGAAGTTATGCCATCTAGAACTCCAAGTGTAGTTGGGTCACTGCGCCTGACCTGGTGGTCTGATCTCATATGACCCAGGATTAAAAATGTATGAGGATATGTGGAAAAGACAAATGAACAGCTATTCGAGGTTTGGCTTTGCTAACCGGATTAGTTTACCGGCAAATGAGGAAAAACCGGAGGGGGCAGATATCTGCCCCCCGGACGTGCTCGCGTTAAAAGGAGCCGAGATCTTAGGGTGGCAGAATCCGCCCCCGCCCCCTCCCTCTCCACTGCGCGTAGTTTTCAGAGGCCCTCCGGGGCGGATGTTAAACAATGCTGGGAACATTTCAAAGCAGGTACACAACAAATAGCGAATGTCGTCCGGTACAATATGGAGTTATGTACGAAAAATAGGAGGTGTGGGCGGATTTCGGCCTGCCCCTCCAGGACATGTGTTAACCTGTCATCCACTTGACTTGACCTCGGTGACCTGACATGTCTTTGAAACAACATAGCACAACAAGATACATCAAACAGCAGGACCTGCCACCTGCCTTACAGCAAGGATCACTGCCGCGGGTCTCACAGCACCTGGCTCAGCAGCAAGATGTGTTGCCAGCCCAACAGCGCCCACAGCACTGCCTTCTCCCGCCTGCCCTGCACCAAGGACTGCTGCAGCCGGTCCCGCAGCAAAAAGTGTTGAAATATTGCTTGACGTGCCCTCGATGCTGTACTATGTACGCAATAAACCAATAACGATTCCTTGGTAGCACGAAAATGCAACGAACTTTTATCTCAGTACATTCGAATGACAGTGCCAGAAACGCCGATGACAGTGCATAATATTGGAAATTGGTAGATATTAAACCAAAAAGAAATACCGAGACTATTTTTTCCGAAGCTAACAAAAAATTGTTCTGTCATGTCCTCAGTGCATATATTCGTCTCGGGTGGATACATTTTGAACCTTCTATCAATTTTTCAAAAACAATGTAGCTTTGGAAATTCTACATATTTTTGTTGACTTATCAAGGGATACTAAAAGTAGAAGCTTCGAACAGGATGAGAGAGTTAGGGTTGAAATCCGGTGCCTTAGAAACGATGGTGATTGATTGGGCTCAATCCACAGGATATTCATTGTTTTATTGTAAAATATTGCCCGTTCGTGAGGGAAAAAACTGTTCCAAAATCGTGAATTTATCAAATAGGTGGGTTCCATTCAAATCAGTTTGCCACCTTAGCGCATCGTTTTCGGTGTTCCACAGTGCTTGCATCTGTGCAACGGAGTGATATTGTATTCATAGCGTTTGTAAACTGCCTATCAGGCATTATGCGCAGAACACAGTAGCCAGCACCTTCTAGAATAGTTTGGAGGATAGGTAGTGGGAGCTCCTGCCACTACGCGTCGTGCTTCCTCGACATCAATTCGGGAGCATCCAGCGAGATGAGATCAAGCACCATTGTCACATGGTACAAGGCCACTTACGTCGAGTAAGATGGAGAAGTCCAAGATGAGGTCGTCGGAGCTGCTGTCCATGTTGCTGAAGACGTTGGTTGCGAAATGAAGAGCCGGGTGGCGATGTTGTCACGACCAAACGACAGTCAGTACTGGCCACTGACCGCCCTCCCCTTGTCTGACCCTCAGCACTTCCCTTCCGGTCCCGGCAGTCGACCGGCGCCCAACAGGGGTACCAGGCGCAACATGTTCTACCCCCGCCAGTGGAGGGGGTGGCGTCCCCTTCCGTCTTGGTACTAATCCTTTTACTCGCCGGATCGACGCACCATACCGACGTGCCCCGGAATGTGGGTTAGGCCTGCTGTGTTCCTGCTGATGTAGATAGACAACGTATATATGTGTATATATATATGCGCATTCATGCATACATGTCTTGCTCATTAGCACGTAATTAGTAAGACCGAAAAATAACCGATCAATTCCTCGGTTGATAGCAGTGGATAATGATATATCCGCAGCAGATCTTCAGTGGTTCTTACATTCACCAACAATATACTTTTCTGAGAATCACTGGATCGTTGGAGGTGATCCGAATGTTCAAAGGATGTTTGTATTCTACGTGCACGACTATGTCATATTGATCAACGTCTATCGCTGAATTTTGAAATGGCTTTATTTATTTTTACAGTTGTTTAAATTGACAGCGCGGCTGCTGAAGTATAACAATGCAGCTGCTATACACATGTATCAACTCCTTGACTCCTAAGCAAAATGTTCATCGACTATTCTAGTCTACCGGTCGACTCAGGCATTTTTCCCACGCATTAATAAAATTGCCAACCAAAAGTCAGTGTAGCCTCGTCACAGCGACGATAAGATGCCATTTTTAATTCAGGTTTCTATTTCAAGTGGCATGCAGCACACCAAGTCAACAGGTTACTCGAGGTCCCCAATTGACCTCAGTTCAGCGAAGACTAACATTACACCGTATGAGAATACCACGGTATACCGAATAACATCTTCCTGGAAAAAAATAATCGAATGGATATTAACGTCGAATAATCGCCCATCGAGCAAGAAGGATGCACATCCGAGTAGGTTACCTGTAATGTCAGCGTTTGATCTGAGGTCCGGTTTGATGAAATTCAGGAAATTAAAGTGGTCCACTCAGGTACAGCATGTGGGCCAAACGAAACATTGAATGTAGACTAACTCAACACTGATGCATGCACTATCAATAAAGGAAATCAGCACACCGCGTGATCTGACCTCTATCGATAATGTATTTCATCGGGGAGCACAAACATCTCCGTCAGCAACGCATTCGGAAACTAATTCACCAATATTGTCCGATTCGTCAGAAACTATGACACAACCTTCGCAGCCGTACCCTGCATCACCAAATATTTATTCTTACGACGAAACATTTGGCTTTCAGATGCGAATAGGTCAGCAAGGTCAAATCTGGGGTACCGCATAACTAATATAGCATGCATCAATGTTGAGGTTAGTCTACATGCGACGCATCGGTTGGCCCGCATTTACTACACCAGTGGACGATTTTCATTTCTTGAAATTCATAAAAACTGTCCTGAGGTCAAACGCTGACCTTGGAGGTCAGCGTTCATCCGCTAAATGTATTCAGGAAGATGTTATTAGGCACACCGTGAATTTCCCATAGGGATAATGTTAAAGTCTTCGCTGGCCTGAGGACAAATCATGCCGGTGGCACAAGCGTTTAGATCATTCCAATAAGTGAGTTTTCCGGGAAGTTATGTGGTTCCCAGATTTGACCCTGCTGACCTATTCGCCTCTGAAAGCGAAATTTTTCGTCGTAGAACAAAATCGTTTGGTGATGCATGTATGGATATGGCTGGGAAATTTTTGTCCAATTTTTAGACGAATCGGAGGAGGCCAAATTTAATCATATCTGACCTGAAGACAAACGCTGGCTCTACAGGTTGTGATGCTCGGATGTGCTGCACCCTTGCTCTATGGGCGATTATTCGATTATTTGGGCGATCATGTCGATGCGATATATATGTATATATATATATATATATATATATATATATATATATATATATATATTCAGGGTAATGTAATTCATTACATCGTGGGTAATGTTAAAGTCTTTGTTGACCTGAAGTAAAATGGTGAACGAGAAGGTGACATGCTTGGATGTACTGCTTTCATGTGCGATGGGAATTATTTGGCGTTAATGCCCATTGATGTATTTAGGAAGGTATTATCCGGTACCCGTAGATGGCACGGTCAAAACAATATTTCATGAACATAGGTCAAACAATGAGATTGTAGGTCTGGTGTGTGTGTCTCTGTGTTTGGCCGGCCTGCCACCGTGTGGTGATGTCGGCTGTTTCCGGAGGGCGTTTGTGGTGTCAGTATTTTGGTGCTGTTTGTTAAGGGTGAAAGGGTTTTATCAAATCTGGTGGAAGCCATGCTGGCTTTCCTACCCTTATTTTGCACCTTCGCTTTTGGGGGACATGTCTAATCGGAATTTCCTTAAGTAAGATTTGACCTTCTCTCACATTTCACAGGCATTTAAATTGGAGACTTCTTCCCATCTGATGGCACTTCGGCGCCCACCCATGCCTCAGTAATCCAATCAAAATCTGGTTCCTCATCAGCAGCATACCACCGGAGCTAATCAAATTTGGATCGAATACTCTGAGCAATAAGCATCATACAATTAGCATATGCTCCATAACAAACATTGGTTTTCTTTTTCGTGTTGAGCAGCTCTTTCATCACTGGATGAGCTACCACTCTGCCCCTTGAACTACTGCTGCTATCCCTATTTGCTGATTGGGTTATATCGCCTTGGCTGTCGCTATTGGCATATCCCTGAAATGGCAATGCCACTGCATCCCTCCCAACCCCATTCCCTAGATACCATGAAGGATATGCTCATATACTTTGCTTCACACATGCAACCCCTTTTCGGAGAAGGGCAGGCCATCCCACTGATAGAGGTCCCAAGAGCCATAAAATCTCCATCACTCGTTAAAAAAGGTCCAACCTAACTCATGGCAGAACTTACGTACCCTGACACTGCCTGCCAGTGCCCTAGGGTTCCTCCTAGGGGAGACTCCAGGCCTAGTAAAATAGCAGCCACAATGACTCTGCTTTTGTTATGCTTCAAATTGGACAGAGGGGCCCTGTAGTCCTGCAGCAGCTCCTCACTCCTAGTAGGACCTATGTTATTCGCCCCTTTCTGGAGTACACAGGTACTAAACTGGTAATTACTGGTGGCCTGTGCCACCACTGACACCAGGTCTCTGAGCTTTGCACCAGGACTGGTGATGCACCTCTTGCCTCTCCTATCTTTGCAGAATACCCTATACATGTATATATATACAAATATATATATATATATATATATATATATATATATATATATATATATATATATATATATATATATATATATATATATATATATATATATATATATATATATATATATATATATATATATTTTCTTTTCTTAGTATTCTTTTCGATGCATGGCTGGATGGAGAAGTTGTTGCTCTCCTTTGTGTCCTAAATGAAGTAGATGGAATTGAAGGCAGCTAAATGTTTTACTGTTCTAGCTAATTATTGGCTTTTTATTAGGGCTACATTAGAGCAAAAAAAAAACGCTGAGGGTGGCTAGCTAGTGGGATACTATGGACTACCAGTCCGGATATGAAAGCGGGATGTCATGGAGTACCAGTGCAGTTATCGTGGTGGGATGCCATGGAGTACCAGTGCGGTTATGGTAGCGTAATACCATGTGGTTATGGGGTTATGTGGAGTGCGAGTGAGGTTATGGAAGCGGGTTCTCACGGAGCACTGACCAGTGAGGGCATGTCGTAGCCCACGTCTCCGTGAGGGCCACGATGCCGTAGCTGTCCAATGTGGCAGCACAGACTTGTAGCACTTTTAGCTGCTTCTCAGGACCGCGGCCATTCACCTGATAGACGGATAGCTGTCCGGCAGAGAGCAAGTCCAACTGAGCCGTCGCCGTATGGTCGGGGTCGGGGTTGAGCTCGACATCGCCAGCAAGCCGTAGTGACCCTGTGCACGATCACAGGCTCAGAGGGACTGTGACAGTGGTATTCGTGTTGTATGCCACTACGGAGGGGCCGAATAGTTGTTCGGTTTTTAACGGCGAGCATTGCGGCACAGTATCACCGTGTTGTCATTGCGGCACAGCATCATCGAATTGTAATTGCGGCACAGCATCACCGCATTCTCGTTACGACAGCAGCTGTATCGGAAGCAGTACGGCACCGTCGAAGCAGCTCAATCGCTTCCAATGTCACTATTTTAACCACCCGGCTATCCCACCGGAAGGTGGACGCGGGAAGTCGAACTGGTCGACTGTGTGCCGTCCGCCAGCTCTGAGGCGGTTTCCCGGGCTTTGATGTCACGGGAACACATCCTTACAAATAACTCCACTATCTAAGTGCTTCTGGGTGTGTAGAGAGTCTGGGAATACTTCAATGCAGCCTTTCTTCCAGGAGTTTATCTTTGAAGCGTTATGGGCAATCTTTGAGAGCAATCCCCCCAAACTATTGGTTGTGTTCCCACCCCATTAAATTCAACATTGAACTTGGAACCCAATGTGGTATGTCCACTAACTAATTTTCGCTTCCCATTGCCTTCATGTATTGTGTCCACCCAACCATGTTCAGAAACCTGCAGGCTTATGCTTGCACCGAACAGTTCGTCAATGATTCCTATGTATGTATTTGTGTTTGGTCCAAAGACACAGAGATCGTATGTATGGGGTATGGAACTGCATAGCGCTTCCGCATTCAGCGCTATCAGCTGGCCGTCCCTTGTCAAGCTGTTCATATCCCAACCCTTCACGGCACAGCTTGCAGTAATTAGTGCCCACCGAATTAGCTTGATCCGTTGATGGACTGCTCACATAGTTGTAATAGATAGGGCCGCAGGCGCTTCCCCAGTCAGTGGTGATCGGTCGGGTCCCGTTTTTTTTTTGTGTTACTGTGACGTGACGTCATCCAAGGCATTGTACGCCAATGAAGACGTAGCACGCCATTGAAGACATAGCACACCACTGAAGGTATGGCACGTCCCTGTACCACCACAGATATTCCTCGGTAATGTGAATCAGAGTGTGAGCTTCACTTGTCATTTGAGGGATACACTCTAGCAGTCACTCCTCAATTACTTCATCTGACGTACTCCTGTAAGCGACATCGTTAACCCTGTTATGGTAGGGCTTTGTTATATCTGAACCATAAGCGTCATTGTTAATTCTCTCATGGTAGGGCTCTGTTGGATCTGAATCATAAGCGGCATCGTTAACCCTAAGACTGTGGCTCTGTTAGGCATCAGTCTATGAGGGATGGGTGGATCCCACCGCCGCAGAAGTCCCGAAACATCTTTAACCGATTTATAAACGGAATTACTTCTGCGTATATCGGTGAAATCTACATATTATGAAGTTAGCTAGTAAGTTATTTGGGCTTTCGGAAGCGTCGACTATGGCAACATTGCGCCCATAACTAGGGTGTTAATCGAAACACAGTTAGAAAAAGTGTCGGGCCTCTTTTTGTGGGCACTGCCAAAGTGGTGCTTTTGTGTGTGATATTTCACATGTAATGCATATCTGTGGAGAAGAAATATTACCGATAAAAATACATCAGAAATGAAGTGGAAACGTCTTCCCGGTTGGACACTGCTACACTCGTAAGACAGAATAGCAATGAGTCTACCTGTGCAAATACAAAATGACGCATACGCTCGTGAGCATGAAGAAGACACGAGATCAAAACAGGGCGACTTGTCAGTGGTACACGGCAACTTAAGTACCGAGGCTTGTCGCCACCGCACAATATATAGCCGTGAGTGGCATAGGTATTCCCGATGTGGAGGCGGCACAGTGTGACCTCCTGTCTATGTTTATAACAGGACGAGCTCTATGGTCTCAGACGTTGTTTAGGATGCGTCATGGAAGGCCTCTGAAAATTTCGCGCACTGGAGGGGGCGGATTCTCCCGTAAGATCTCGGCTCCTATTGAAGCTGGAGTAACGAAGTTCCGAAGGTGGATTTATACCGTAGCGATCTCAATTGTGTGTAAACTTCTGCACCTTAGGTCGATATCTTCAAGATCAAATGAGGACATACACGTAAAGATTTTCTTGTTTTGCGTGGCTTGGCTTGTCATTGCCATGGATCGCTATGGTTGTATTTAAATGTCCCAAAATGGGCACCAGTGATGTTTTGGGCATTACTAGTGATGATATAGAGATGCTGGACCCGGCATTTGAGCTTAGGCTACCTATTAAGCAGCACTTTATTAATGTATTACCTGGTGCAGTTACTGGATCAGGGCCGCCCGCCCGACTGCTTCGTCGGGCGTCTCGGCGCAATTGGACTCGTTAGGGAAGGAGAGAAGTGCATGAATGAAGTGTGGAATCGCTTCGGTACGCACTGACAGGTACACACCAAGTTTAGGTACAGCCTAAGTTGAAGCTTAGGTACACACCAAGTTTAGTTACATTGAACTGTCATGAACTTGACCCGACTTGATCTCAGTGATCTTGGAACTATATAGGATAACACAAACAATAGGTACGTGTTGTCAAGAACGCATCCCTTTTGCCAATATCTGGGGTATCTGCGATATATTTGTGTGTCAAATATCTGGGAAACGCATGAGCGCCAATTTTCGTGGACTGGCGGTACGATATTTATTATATATATATATATTTATTTTAAAAAGAACTGTAGTCGCCCACTAACTCGAAAATTGTTCCGCCGATTTGCGTTCATCTTGCTTTAAACACCGCGCTGGTCACTTTTAAATAGTTACGCAAAAATGGCGCATACCAACCGGTAAAATATCGAGTAATACACGAAGAACCTGAGTGGTGGGAGGATTTCGCCTCAACCCCCCCCCCCTCTCCCTCCAGGCCGTCAGATAATGGTTCTCAGTTTGTTCCCATGCGTCGCTTCCCATATTGCCTGCCACTTGTCTTGGAGACAGATTGATACCTCTCGGTACTGGTCCGTGACAGGGAGCGGCAGCGTCCCATACTGCCTGCCACTTGTCTTGGAGACAGATTGACACCTCTCGGTACTGGTCCGTGACAGGAGCGGCAGCGTCCCACACTGCCTGCCACTTGTCTTGGAGACAGATTGACACCTCTCGGTACTGGTCCGTGGCAGGGAGCAGCAGCATCCCACACTGCCTACCACTTGTCTTGAAGACAGATTGACACCTCTCGGTACTGGTCCGAGGCAGGGAGCGGCAGCGTCCCACACTGCCTGCCACTTGTCTTGGAGACAGATTGACACCTCTCGGTACTGGTCCGTGACAGGGAGCGGCAGCGTCCCACACTGCCTGCCACTTGTCTTGGAGACAGATTGACGCCTCTCGGTACTGGTCCGTGACAGGGAGCGGCAGCGTCCCACACTGCCTGCCACTTGTCTTGGAGACAGGTTCACACCTCTCGGTACTGGTCCGTGGCAGGGAGCAGCAGCATCCCACACTGCCTGCCACATGTCTTGGAGACAGATTGATACCTCTCGGTACTGGTCCGTGGCAGGGAGCGGCAGCGTCCCACACTGCCTGCCACTTGTCTTGGAAACAGATTGACACCTCTCGGTACTGGTCCGAGGCAGGGAGCGGCAGCGTCCCACACTGCCTGCCACTTGTCTTGGAGACAGGTTGACACCTCTCGGTACTGGTTCGTGGCAGGGAGCGGCAGCATTCCACACCGCCTCCCACTTGTCTTGGAGACAGATTGACACCTCTCGGTACTGGTCCGTGACAGGGAGCGGCAGTGTCCCATACTGCCTGCCACTTGTCTTGGAGACAGATTGACACCTCTCGGTACTGGTCCGTGACAGGGAGCGGCAGCGTCCCACACTGCCTGCCACTTGTCTTGGAGACAGATTGACACCTCTCGGTACTGGTCCGTGGCAGGGAGCGGCATCGTCCCACACTGCCTGCCACTTGTCTTGGAGACAGATTGATACCTCTCGGTACTGGTCCGTGGCAGGGAGCGGCAGCGTCCCATACTGCCTGCCACTTGTCTTGGAGACAGGTTGACACCTCTCGGTACTGGTCCTTGACAGGGAGCGGCAGTGTCCCACACTGCCTGCCACTTGTCTTGGAGACAGATTGACACCTCTCGGTACTGGTCCGTGGCAGGGAGCGGCAGCGTCCCACACTGCCTGCCACTTGTCTTGGAGACAGATTGACACCTCTCGGTACTGGTCCGTGGCAGGGAGCGGCAGCGTCCCACACTGCCTGCCACTTGTCTTGGAGACAGATTGACACCTCTCGGTTCTGGTCCGTGGCAGGGAGCGGCAGCGTCCCACACTGCCTGCCACTTGTCTTGGAGACAGATTGACACCTTTCGGTACTGGTCCGTGGCAGGGAGTGGCACAGTCCTTGGATGAGCCGATTGGAAAACAGACTCGCTCAAGCGGTTCATATCTACATTTTAGGACCCCGAAATAACATTTGTTTCATTGGCGGCATCTGGAGGCACAATTTGCGGAGAAGTATTCAAAGCCATTAGGGACTGTGGTCATGATTTGCATGCATAAAATTGTAAATGGTTGGGTGCATTTTACTCTTAATGATCCAAAGCACCATGTGATGTCCATGTACGTACACATAAAGCACTCAATGGTGCAGTCCGCAGGAAGATAGAGCGGGGGAATACCATCTGCTATTCATTTCTAACACTTCTTCGCAATCAGTTTCACAGCTGCCTATCGTATTATCGTTGTTACTTTAAATTGATGCTTCCCGCTAAGCTCTGGGCTCGAAGAGACCAGAAAATGAAATGATCCTAGGAAGGACCTTAACCAGACGCAGATCCACGAATTTTCATTCATGGGAACATGCTGCTCGGAGGAGCTATGCTCATATTTCTATCTTGAGGAAAATTGCGCTGACAGGACCGGTGGGGATGGATGGGGAGAGTGTATATAAACGAGGTAGTGAGTCAATATAAACAAGGTAGTATAGTCAGAGAAATTTGAAATTACGATCATCTGAACAGCAAAATAATGAAGAAAATGTAATCCATCCACCTCCCGAATTTCGTTAATCCAGCTTTAATAGGAGCCGAGATCTTACGGGCCAGTGTTTGCCCCTCCCCCTCCAGAGTGCATAATTATCAGAGACCCTCCAGGGCGCGTATTCACGGTCAAGCGGGATATCGGAATGAGGCACAATGTCATATGCACAAATGTGAGTTATGTCAAACCCCACCGTACATCGGATTAATCATATTGAAAATGATGGATTTCCTCCATGTCTGTCATTTGACAGGCGGACAGCATACCATCTACCTACAGACCATCTGACGGGCGGACAGAACACCATCTATCTGCAGCCCATCTGACGGGCGGACAGAACACCATCTGTCTGCCGACCATTTGACGGGCAGAGAGAACACTACGCTGTGGTCTCGGCTGAGCCGGTGTGGGTGACGCCGGTATCACGTCTGACATTCTTATGGATGGCATTGTCCTCGTGTCTGATATTCTGTTTATAGGTGACGACCTTATAGGTGGCGCTACCAGCGTGGCTGAAGGCTTGGTTGATGCTGCACTCAAGAACAAGAGTGCAGGTAAGGTTGGCACGGGCATTACGTGGCACGGTGCGGCTCTTTTGGACAGGGAAGATGACATGGAAAGGCCAGAGTCATGTTCCCACCTGGAGAAGGACGGGTAGGAGTATCGCGGCCCGCCAGCTATATATGATGGGTCCGCCGAATAGCTCGGGTGTCCAATACCATGTATGCGAATACATCTGAAACGTCAGTCGAATTTGTTCCTATTCGCTGATGCGACAGAAAGAAATGTTACGAAGTGAAATTGTTCGACACTCATGATCATTTCCTGATCAAACTCTCAACGTCTCAACTCCAGTTACTAACTGGATACTGAAACACGTCAGCATTTTCACAGTTGTATTTCTGAGCCAAGTATCGGAATTGCACGTCATGATTTGATCGGCGAACCCATCATGGACATCAGCTAATCATTACGAGTCGGTTTATTGCATTACGCCATATCCCGAGTGAGTAGTAAACCACAGAACCAAAGCCACAGGGTCCCAATTGGCCTGTTGGTTAAGGACATTGAACTTAAAACAGATACAACAGCGTATAATATTGCATCAGTATTACCTTGGAGGAACCCGTTTGACAAGATTTGGGTGATGTGGAACATATAAAACTTGACTGACTGCGAACCATTGCATCAGTTTGCGCGTGCATTCTATCACAGTGTTTGTGAAAGCGGTAAGGGAACGCCAAGTGCATGTAAAGGTGGCACAGCGTTGATGCAACGTGATATGGAACTATAACTGGGCACGCCATTGGCATCAGTGGACTAGTGACTTTATCAGTGTGTGGATCATTGCACCAAGTGTAGACCTATGTTGCTATCACAGTAATCACAGTAGGTTATCAGCTCGGATTCCAGAGATCACGGGTGTAGGAGCGGCCCAATACTGGAGAGGCGTACAAGCGTAAGCAGATTTGGGCTCCAGTTAATTATAGTCAACGCCCAGAGTATAAAAGGTTAACATCGAGGTACATGAGAATACACGTCCCCAGCTCCCCAAAGATTATCACGATCTGCGCAGCACTAATGCATTACACAAAGTCGGTCATGCGGCTATATGTGACGGTTTGCTGGTTGGAGGTAAAAGAGCGAAGGTTAGGCTCCATCGTGCTTGTGCTGCCGCTGGTACCCTGCATGGGATGGTCGGCCGACACTGGTACTGCGTCTCTACTCTACTACATGAACTCCCACACCGTGTGTTACAGGTGACAGTGCCGCCATAGGTACACAGTTTTGGATCGCCGCCGACACCGGTACTGCATCTCTCCTCTAGTGCAGGTACTTCCACACGGTGTGTTCCAGGTGACAGTGCCGCCATAGGTACACAGTTTTGGATCGCCGCCGACACCGGTACTGCATCTCTCCTCTAGTGCAGGTACTCCCACACGGTGTGTTCCAGGTGACAGTGCCGCCATAGGTACACAGTTTTGGATCGCCGCCGACACCGGTACTGCATCTCTCCTCTACTGCAGGTACTTCCACACGGTGTGTTACAGGTGACAGTGCCGCCATAGGTACACAGTATTGGATCGCCGCCGACACCGGTACTGCATCTCTCCTCTAGTGGAGGTACTTCCACACGGTGTGTTACAGGTGACAGTGCCGCCATAGGTACACAGTATTGGATCGCCGCCGACACCGGTACTGCATCTCTCCTCTAGTGCAGGTACTTCCACACGGTGCGGTACAGGTGACAGTGCCGCCATAGGTACACAGTATTGGATCGCCGCCGACACCGGTACTGCATCTCTCCTCTAGTGGAGGTACTTCCACACGGTGTGGTACAGGTGACAGTGCCGCCATAGGTACACAGTATTGGATCGCCGCCGACACCGGTACTGCATCTCTCCTCTAGTGCAGGTACTTCCACACGGTGCGGTACAGGTGACAGTGCCGCCATAGGTACACAGTATTGGATCGCCGCCGACACCGGTACTGCATCTCTCCTCTAGTGCAGGTACTTCCACACGGTGTGGTACAGGTGACAGTGCCGCCATAGGTACACAGTATTGGATCGCCGCCGACACCGGTACTGCATCTCTCCTCTAGTGCAGGTACTTCCACACGGTGTGGTACAGGTGACGGTGCAGCATCCACCGGATCAGCGGCAGGTTGTAGAAGCCACGCTGGTTGATCCGATGCCTTGCAGCAGTCAACACCCACAGCGGGTCCTCTGAAGGCTCCCGCGGCGGCTCCGGTGAGTATTCCGGAGCTAAATCGCCGGACGACGTCGACGCAGAATCCGACGAGGATTGGTCAGACGAAGACGAGTTGGATAAAGAGCCGGCTGAAGAGTCTGGCGACGACTGGGACTGGGCGTGCTGCGGCGACTCGTGGTGCGGAGTGTCTGGGGAGACTGGAGGGGTGAGCGGCGCACACTCCGGAGTCAGAGACCTGCTGACGTCGGCCTGTGGCCGGTCGGAGCCGTCGAGCCGGCGGCGTTTGCGGAGCTGCTGCGGCTCAGACACGGTGGTCGACGTCTCTTGATCGGCAGGGGAGTCGGGGTAGTCCTCGACCTCCTCCTCCTCAACCTCACTCCAACCTGAAATGGAAGGATGACACTGTCACATACGTGTACCACAAACGGGCGTGTGACGCGAGTTAGTCCTCGTTTGGGTACCAGGTACACTTGGGCCAGTAGTACTGTTCGGCGTGTGGTACGTTTTGGAAAGGTAGCATGGGTGTTGGTTTCGGACTTTGATTGGGAGATGTTTTTTCTCATGAGCTTCCGAATGTCATAGGCCCATTGAGTAGCCCACGGGGTTGCTCATAGGTCTCATGAGTCAGGGGAGGGCCATATCACGCCCAGTCATAATACTTTTTGCGAACAGTAAAACAACCGCGTGAGGCAAAGCTCCGAAATTTGGTTCACCTTTTCCACAACAATCTGGCAATCACATATGTGAACATTTTGAGTTAAAGTCATCTACTGTGAACGATTTAGGGTGTATTTGGGCCAGTAGTACAGTTCGGCGTGTGGTACACTTTGGAAAAGTGTGCATTTGAGGGACTGGTGCATTTTGGGTAATTGGTACATTATTGACAGATGGTACATTTGTGAAAGTGTTCACGGATGTCCCTTTGTGAAGGTCGTTGGTCATGACCGCTTTATGAGCTACGTCCAGATATTATAGGCTCAATGTTTATCACATTGCGGTTCGGGTTGGGTGGCCAAACCGAGTCAATTTGCCAACCCATCTAGGATTTTCCGCGGATGAACGTCGCCGGACAAGGCGCTCAAATTTGGTACACATTTTCCACGTCCATCTGGCATGTGGTATACTAACTGTTCGGTCAGGTCATCTGCGGTCGAAGAGTTAGTCAAAGTAAAATTAGGTCCCTTTGAAAAATGTCCAACCAGTCGACACGCTAAAGCGGATAGACACATTGGAATGAACCTTTCAGTGTTTGCATATACTTAGATATGAACCAAACCCCACTGAAGTATTTATTTTATTTTCTAAATTTGTGATGATACAATTGTTTTGCATATCAGCATCCTAGGGCTACAATCGATGATTCTCTTATCCCTGAATAACGCAAGGGCAAATCGACAAAGGCAACGATTCTTGGTCTCCCCTACCCATGATACAAAATATATAAATTCAAGATATTTGAAAACATAAGTTTTGAAACTTCAAGAATACTTCAATTTTGAACGTTGGGTACCCAAGTATATTTTAACCACGGTCGATTTGGGATTCGTTTTCCAATTACAACTCATTTTTTATTGGGGGTGGGGGGTGGTTGTCCGTCCCTTAAGGATTTATGCGGATAGTGAGAGAACGGCATACGGCAGTGCGGCGAAATTAGGCATACATTTTCTCACATCAATTTGGCATTTTGCGTCAAAATTTTAATGTCAGACCATCTTATGCTTCACGAATTAGTCAAGGTGAAGTGAGGCCACATCCAAACTTTCAAACAACTGGTCGTTACACCTTGAGGGATAAAGATATTTTTACAAAACTTCCATCGTTTGCTTATCTTTAGGGACGCAAAAGACGTACCCGAGGATTTTTCTTCCGTTATTGCTCATTTATCATCAAAAATAAATAAAGGAAGGTTTTTCGGTGTCCAAATATTCTACGGGTCTGGTCAATTTCGTTTTCTTTTCTGATTCACATAATGCTTCTTCCAATCTCCCCCAAAACAAACTCCCAAGGGCCGAAAACATGATGTAAGTATCGAAACCTATGTCCCAAGTGACGTCACTTTTGTGGGAAATAAATTTTGGTTGTCTGGGCATTCTCGTCCAGCGCTTCCGATGACACATCTTTCGTTTTCGTGCGACGTTCAGTTTGAATATTAGGGGTGGTTCCCATCAACTCCAGGGACGGTTGATATAGATACATATATATATATATATATATATATATATATATATATATATATATATATATATATATATATATATATATATATATATATATATATATATATATATATATATATATATATATATATATATATATATATATATATATATATATATATATATATATATATATGTATATATATATATATATATATATATATATATATATATATATATGTATATATATATATATATATAAAAAAAAAATTTTAGTAGGTTGCAGCTTGCAGTATGCAGTGCAGTGTAGCTTCCAGATGTAAGCTTTCGTTTCTTTGGTTTCTTTAAATGTGCAGACAACTTGCGTGTACACATATCGATTTCGCAATACAATATAATATTTTCTGATATCGAAAAAGCATTCTGAATGACCACGATGAATTGCAGAATATTGAAGTTGAACACCGCGACCAAATCCCCATACTCCGTCTCAGGGGGTGGGGGTGAGATGAACACCCTCTAACATCCAAACTAAGCGTTGCACGAAACGAAAGCGGTGTAATGGGAGAGGGCTCGACGAGTAGGGTACGACACCATCCTTAAAAATAAATTTTTCCCCAAATAATGACCTCACTAGGGGACCTAGCTTTTCACCACTTACATCATGTTTTTGGCTCCGGGAGTTCATTTTGGGACAGATTTGAAGAAGAAGACAAATATAATCTGAATAGCACAGCCAAATCGACTATGGCTATACTATGTATGGCCACGGAAAAAAAAATTGTCAATATTTCCCTCGAGTTTGCAAGTTTTATTTAAATTTCCTTTTATAATTACTAGAGCGGACTGAAAGAAGCGTTGTACGAAGTCAACTTGCTCTAAAAAAAACACCTCTTTTAACGAGAATCATCCCTTTGAACTCCCGCGCACGTTCGGGGGTGTGGGCAGATATCTGCACCCTTGCGGTTTTTCCTAATTTGCCGCCATACCAATCCAGTTAGCAAAGCGAAACCTCGCATGGATGCTCATTGGTCTTTTTCGCATATCCTTGCATATTTTTAACCCTGGGTATTCTTAGGTCAGGTCACTAGGTCAGGCGAAGTGACCCAACTACACAAGGAATGACATAACTTACACAATAATTGGGCGATTGATTTCAAACTTATAAAATGTCATGACATCATCAGGGTCCATAAAATGTACCTCTGGTTTTTCGTAGCATTGACCTTAGGTCAGGTCGCGGTCATGGCTTCCCCATTGTAGGGCTCTGGGAAAATATACAAATGTTTCCTGATTACATATTTGCTTGTGGAATGATTTCACAACGGTTTTGGCATGTAGTTCGAAGCCATGCTCAATGTCACCGCTGACATTTTTGCTCAGTGGCCTCACCAAGGTCACCTGAGGTCACCTGAGATCATTACACATTTATGCGAATTATATCGCACTGCATTAAGCTAGAAGGCTGAAATCACCGTCCTTGTACTTGTATCGCCAAGGCGTGCCTATTGATACATTACATGCCCCCCACCATGCTAATTCATGACCTTGACTTGAGGTCATAGTTTCGGTTGGCCTCACCTTAATTCACACCGCCTATTGTCGATAGCACATGTCAAGAACTGTCGAATGGCGTTCGCCGTCCGTTTCTATGTGTTACAGGTCCTGATATATGTGCCAATATCTGAGAGTCCCACCCAATCTGGTCGAATTTGACCTATGATGGACCAGTGTCCTGAATATTGACCTGAGCGAAAACATGACCGAACCACGTTCGATAGAGCATGTCACCAGCTATCCAGCGCCGTTTTCCGTTTCTCGCTAGCTAGCATAGTTCTAGAGATCTCAGGGGCAGGCATCTCCTCCCCCTTGGACATGCGAAGTTGGCGCGGACCGCCGGACGTGCAAGTGTTAAAAGGCAAACATTCAAAACTAATAAGAAATAAAAAAACTGAAGGAAAAAATTAAAAAGTTCATCTAGTGTGTTTTGTTATATCCCTAGCGATAAGCAAACGGTGAAAGTTTCGTTAAAAGTATCTCTATCTGTTACAACGTGACGTTTGGTTGACCATTTCTCGTTCACCCTAGACGATCTGACTTCAAAATTTTGACTCAACATGCCAAATTGATGTCGAACGCGGGTAGTTCTTCCACTATCCGCGAAAAACTTACGCCGGTTGAAGACCCTCACTTGAAACACGTCCAAAGCTAAGCTTATCACATGATATAGAGCGTTGCCCGACTGCGCTACGGATACCAGCGGGTGTGCTTTAAACAATGGATAGCTGCATCCACATGGGTGCCACGGGGTGGGTGCACCCACTGGGATTCCAGTGGGTGGGTGTACCTATGTGGGATACCAGTGGGTGGTTGTACCCAATGGGTATACCAGTGGATGGGCGCAACCTGTGGGACACCAGTGTGGGGGTGTACCTAGTTGGTATACCAGTGGGTGGTTGCAACCAGTTTGATACTAGTGTGTGGTGTATCCAATGAAACACTAGTAGGTGGGTGCACCCGTTAGCATGCAAGTGGGTGGGTGTATCCGGTGGGCTGTCGGCGGTTGGGTGTATCCAGTGGGCACCAGTGTGTGTCTCCAGTGGGACACCAGTGGAATACCAGAGGGTGGGTGGCCCCAGTATGATGCCAGTTGGTGGGTGTACCCAGTGTGATACCAAAGGGTGGGTGCCCCAGCGATATACCAGTTGGCGGATGTACCCATTGGGATAGCAGTGGGTGGGTGCACCCAGTGGCAAGCCAATGGGTGGGTGCACTTACCCCGTTTGCCGGCGGATGCAGTGTGCGCCAGACTGCCGGACTGCAGCCGAGTCAGCTGACTGGTGGCTGTGTCCTCACACGTCTCCAGCAGAGGGTGCAGCCGCAGCACCGTCTCCCACGAGTCGTCTTCGAGCGGATGCGAGTTCGTGTCCGGCTCCGAGTCAGCCGACAGTGACGTCGGCACCGGTTGGCGCAGGCTGAGGTCGGCCTCGGCGGCCGGGTCACAGCTGGGGTGTGGCTCCATGGACTCGACGGTCACAGCATCCCTGTCCTCCCGACTGGACAACAGAATGTCCAAATACGTATCCAGCTCCGCAGACATGTCACCAGTCGGCTCCTGGGATTCCAGGTACCGCTCCAGCCCCGCAGACAAGTAATCAGTCGACTCCTGGGTCTCCAGGAATTGCTCCAGCTCTGCAGATATGTCACCAGCCGGCTCCTGGGACTCCAGGTACTCCTCCAGCTCCTCGGACCAGTCACCAGTCGGCTCTTGGGACTCCAGATGCGACTGTGCATCCGAGTCATGAGAGGGCTCCAGCTGGTTGCTGGGTGCAGCAGTCCCGCCGTTCGCCAGCCCTGGCTGTCTGTTGGGTGTGTCAGCCGAGCTGTTCACCGTATTCGGCTCCTCTGGTGGTAGCGAAGCTTCCACGACCTCATCGACCTGCCGAAGAAGGGAAGTGCATCAGTTGTAATTCATCAAAGCACAGAGGTCAAAAGATGTACCCATGTAGTCGCGAGCGTGGTACAAAAAATAATTATTCATTCTTAAGGAATTAATAACTGAAGAGAAGGTATCGGAATAGTCTTCCCAGTTTTCTCTATCAAAAGCTATGATTTTGCTATGCAAGTGAAACCTCTGTTAAGCATAGGATTATCTAGTCCCTGGGCATGGTTGAAGGACAATGTATGTACATCATGTACCCTTGCGTCACTAAAAGTGACGCAAGGATTCACAAAGAACGACCCGACCACTGAACATCACACTACGCCCCCACAGAGTCTGACCGGAACACCTGAAAATCAGACTGGGGTCCTAAAAGTTCGCACTTGGGCTCTTGAAGATCACACTGGGGGCACAACAGCCATACCAGGGTTCAAGAAGATCAAGAGGGGTATAAAAAATCGAGCCGATGTTCATGACATTCAAGCTGAGCTTGGAGATACCAAGATGTATCTCCCGAGCCACTACAAATCATGCTCGAAGCACGACAGTTCACACCGAAGTGCCAAAAGTATTATCCGTGCAACCCAAGAACCGTAGAAATTGCAACGAAAAGCATACTCGACATGGAAGATCACTCTGAGGTCCCAATATTCCCGAGGTTTATAATCGTAGTCATTAAAACACGCACTATGAATCACTGCAAGTGATCACGGGTACCAAAATATCGCACGCAAATCTCAGCATTTCACGTCCTGTCCTTCACAATCTCACTAGGGGACCAAAATTCGCGCCGGAACCCTAACATTCCCACTCCCACTGCCAAAAGTCCATTCCCACTCGGAATGATCCGACGACCAACACCAAGAAAGTTGTTGGGGCGCGAAAAAGAAACGTGTTGGGGCAGACGAAAACATCGCACCGAGAGCCGAAGAATCTCACCGGTCCCCAACAATATCGCCCAAGGAAATTACAAAACATAGATCTCGACCCCACTAAATGACAAGAGAACGCCATCGAATCGACGGGAGCAGGGGGAAGTTCAGAGCAGGTCTGGAAAGAAAATGATCCAAACGGGCCTTTGGAGGGTTCCATCGGCTGAAGAAAAAACTAGCTAGTTCAAGAACCGCAGCGGCGTACAAAGGAGTGAAAACGTATTCAACCCTCATTCTTGAATGGGTTAGCTCCTAAGAATCGCGCCGGAGTCCCAAACATCGCGCTGGGGACAGTAGATTCACGATGTTGACACCAAAATCCGACTAGGGGTCCCAAGAGAATACAGCGGGTACAATAAAGCTCACACCAGACCAAGTGAATGTGAGGCTGGTTATGCTAAAATCACGCTGGGACCCGGCTAAGTATAATGCGCTCCGCGAACCCGTGCCGAGACCCCCCCCCCCCCCCCCCCCCCCTCCAAAAAAAATATTGTGTTCGGGACAAAAATGCACGTCTGTAGTTACAACACTTCGGGTCGGGCATCATATATTCGCCTATGAAGAAATATAATGGCCCAAAAATCGTTTTCGGACTAACCAGAAATCAACGCGAAGCACTAAAAAATAGAGGGAGATTCAGAAAAGTGAATCCCGAGCCAGTAAAATCGCTCCGGAGCTACCACAAAACCACAACCACTACAAAACATACTACCAGACTTAGCAGCATTCATACCTGCCGAATTAGCATTACATCAGCCTTCAAACACCGCATACGGAAGCGAAGCAAGCTCACCAGAGATCGAAAAAAGGCCGCGAGGCACCAAAATATGGCGCCCGTGGGAGACCGAATAAATACGGCGGAATCCTAAGAGCACAACCGGAAGCCGAAGTTGCATGGGGCCTTCCAAAGCGTACCGATTCTCGCAGACGGTGGCAGATGTTTAAACATGAGTTACAGCTCGAAATAAGCGCACCGGAATTTTTTATATATACAATGGAGCTTCTTTAAGGCACGCAGGGTCATAAGGACGCATGTTGCCCCCCCCCCCCCAAAAAAAAAAAAAAAAAATATCATGATTTGGCTCTCAGAAACTGATTAAGAAGAACAAAAAGTCCTGAACAGCATAATGTCACCTGGTTATTCGAAAACGAGTTGATACCTACAAAATCGATGTGAGCCCATTTCCATGCTGGTCGGTTGGTTATTGGAGTTTAGGGGCGCATCGACTACATCATTTCCATGCTGAAGCGGACATTGGGGCATTTTGTGGAATTCCTCAAAACTTTGTGCGAATGCCAAATGTGGAGCTATAGCTATCAACAATCAATTATACGTACTTGTAGAGTGGCAGGATCAATTCCTCATAGGTGTGTATGATGGGAACAATTCTCGGTTGTATGGCAAAGCAACCCAATATCCATAGCTGACGTATGGCACAATGTAGATTCAATGAGGGTGGGGAAGCCCACAATAATTGATCATTTCCCACCTAATACAAATTGTATTGATACAAAATTACTACAATTTAACTTGCGCCGTCTCGGGGGGGGGGGGGGTTCGTTGATTACCTTCCTAAGATTTTTTTTCGCAGACGGCGCGCCGAAATTTAGCATGCCTTTTTCCACATCAATTTGAGATCTGGTGTCAAAATTTCGAAGTCAGTTCATCTAGAGTCAATGAATTAGTGAAGGTCAATTGAAGTCACCCCAAACAGTTCAACCAGTTGCCACGCTTTAACGGATGAAAATATTTTAATGAAACCTTCAACCTTTGCTTACCTTTAGGGATGCAAGAATAGGCACCTGAAGAATTTTTCAACTTTTTCGTTTCTAACCACTCATTAATTTTGCATGTTTTCCCATTATAGTTCAAATCGACGATTCGGGATAAAGTAAGGATTTTTTATTGCTACAAGTTGACTTCGAACAACATGGTTCGGTCCGCTCTACTCATTATAGAAGGAAAATTAAAGAAAACAAGACAACTGCAAAATTTTCTCATTTCGAAATAAAAATTTTGATCTTTCGGTGGCCACAAATGTAATGGTCCTGATCGATTTCGCTTTCCTTTTCTGATTCGAAGTCATTTTTGTCTTCTTTTTTTTTCAAGTCTCCTTCAAAATGAACTCCCAGAGCCACAAACATTATGCAAGTCGTGAAAATCTAGGCCACCTAGTGACGTCACGTTTTTGGAGAAAATTGCTTCGGAATGGTTTCTGGCCCTACTCGTCGAGCGCTTTCCGAAGACATCTATTTCATTTTCGTGCGACACTTAGTTTGGAGATTAGAGTGGGTTTCCCTATTGACCATAACATAGTTAGATTCAAGGCACATGTAGAGGAAATTAGCAAGGATAATTTGGTAAAGGTTCCAAATTTCAACAGAGCAGACTTTAACTGCATGAGAGCAGCTTTAAGTGCCATCAGATGGGAAAAACAATTATCCAATTTAAAGGCCTGTGAAATGTGGGAAAAGCTCAAATCTTACTTGAAGGAAATTCAGATTCGACATGTCCCCGAAAAGCAAAGACGCAAAAGAAGGGTAGGAAAGCCAGCATGGCTTACACCAGACTTGATAAAAGCAATTAAGGCTAAGAAAACTGCATTTAGAGTCTTTAAAGAAGCCTCAAATGTCGTTAATCTAAAGGCGTATCGTAAAGCTAGAGACACTGTGAAGCAAAAAACCAGAGCAGCAATGCGAGCAAAAGAACTGCATTTAGCTAGAAACTGTAATGGGGACAACAAAAGTTCTTTAGTTTCTACAAGCTGAGTAATGTTTCTAACATAATTGGTCCACTGGAAGTAAACGGGACTACATTGGGTGAGGATAGTGAGATGGTTGAGGAGCTGAGCAGGCAGTTTAAATCAGTGTTTACATTGGATGATATGACCAATCTGCCGACCGTACACCATAGTTCAGTGACATGGGATCTGAAAAATGATGTTGATTTCATTGATAGTGATGTTGTTTACAATCATATCAGGAAAATAAAGCCAAACAAGGCAGCAGGACCTGATGATATTTATGCTAGGGTGTTGCGGCAAACTGAAAAGGAACTGGCATTTCCACTTAGTATGATATTTTGAAGATCAGTATCACAAAATTAAACTCCAACCGATTGGAAAAGGGCAGATGTAGTTCCTATTTTCAAGAAAAGAGAAAGAGAGAAAGTTGAAAACTGTAGGCCAGGAAGACTAACATCCCTAGTCTGCAAGGTACTTGAATCAATTATGAAGGATAGAATAGTTAGTTATCTGGAAGGTAGCAGATTGATTCAAGATACTCAACATGGGTTTAGAAAAGGACGAACGTGTCTCACAAACCTCTTGGACTTTTTGAACTTCGCCACAGAACACTTTGATCAGGGAAATCAGGTTGATGTAGCATATCTTGACATTAGTAAGGTCTTTGACAAAGTACCCCATAAAAGGTTAATCATACAGCTTCAGTCCCATGGTATTGCAGGTAGCATCTTAAAATGGATAGAGTTGTGGCTTTCAGATAGACAGCAAAGAGTGATGCTAAATGGTACAAAGTCATTATGGCAAAATGTTCTTAGTGGAGTCCCCCAGGGGTCAGTACTGGGGCCACTGCTGTTCATTATATATGTAAATAACATTGAAAGCGGCCTAAGCAGTAAAGTTTTGTAGTTTGTGGATGATTTGAAGGTCTTTAGGGCAACAACAGTTCAAGATGAGCATATCTCGCTGCAAAAAGATTTAAACGAACTTGTGAAGTGGTCCGAAGAATGTCAAATGAACTTTGCCATTCTTCGGATGGTAATCTGCTATTTAATTTTGATAAGTGCAAAATCATGCATGTGGGTAAGCAGCATGTTACGGCTCCTTAATTGATTGGTGGCCAAGTGCTACCAGTGACTCAACAGGAGAAGAATTCAAGTGTTATTCTAACACAAAACTGGGGGCATCAGAACAGACCAAGGAAGCCAGGAAGGAGGCACTGAGGATGCTCGGGGCAATACATAGGAATGTATCATACAGAAGTGAGGAAGTGATCAGGAAGCTTTACTGTGCATACGTCAGGCCACATTTCGAATACTGCATCCAAGCTTGGTCTCCTAGCTATGAAAAAGTTTGTTGGCATTTAGAGTGAGTACAAAAGAGGGCTACAAAAATGGTTAATGACATAAGCAACCTGGCATATGAGGAAAGATTGAAGAAATTGAATATGTTTTCACTTAGGTGTAGAAGGCTGAGAGGAGATCTCATGGAGGTCTTTAAATTTGTCCATGGTCTGGAGAGGGGATATCTTGGGGAAATGTTTGCATTAAACAGAAATGATGCAATTAGAGGTCATAAATTCAAAATTAAAGTTAACCACAGCAGAACAAGGTTAAGGCAAACTTTCTTCACCAACAGGGTAGTAGAACACTGGAACCAGCTGCCAGAAAACATTAGCAGTAGCAGCACACTGAACATCTTTAAAAACAGCATAGATAATCATTAAAAGAATAGAGGGCTTGCTTTTCAGTATTACAGGGACGGCTGATTGACAGATTTGGTGCGCAACTGGTTCACTGTACAGAGTGCAACCAAGAAGGGCCCGTGTGGCTCATAGTTGCATTAATTTTTTATGTCTTTACGTCTTTATGTCTTTTTGACCGCCCATCCCCCCCCCCACCTCCCCACAGACACAGGGTGTGAGGATCTGACCGCGGATATACGCCATGCTTTGCGTACTTGCTTAGAAATGACCGGCACGTTGTTTGAAGTAAAGAAAAAATGAAAATCTACCAAGCATTTTTCTAGTTAGTGGTCGTTAGAATCAAACTTTTTCTCAGCGCGAGACCACAAATATCGGCGCTGAGGCGCTTCCCGTATATTGGCATTGGCAAAAGGGAAGTGTTCTTGACAACACTGGCGACTTGTTTGATGCATATTGTTATATTATATAATTTAAAAGTCATGTTAGGTCGCCGAGGTCAAGTCAGGTGAAGTTCATGACAGGATAATGGAATCAAACTTGCGTGCCTAAGGGTTTCGATACTCTCTCAATGTATTTCACTCCTTTCTTTGCGAAGCCGATTATGCCGAGCCGCCCAACGGAGCAATCGTGTGGGTAGCCCTGTTCCGGTAACTGGTGCGGGTAATGAATCGATAAAGTGCTCCTATGTAGGTGACCTGAGGTCAAATGACGGATCCGACATCTGCATTGCATCATTAGTAATTTTCAAAACATCATTAATGACAATTTTTCGCAAGTAAACACAATCACAGCAATCCATGACAATGACAAGCCACCGAAGGCACGCAAAACTAGAAAATTTTGTTATTTGACCTCATTTGACCTTGAATATATTGGCCTAAGGTCACCACATTTGCACTCAATAGAGATCACTATGGTGCCCATACACCCTGCGAATTTTGTTTCTCTAGCCTTAACACTCGCATGTCCGAGAATACTTCTCCGAAACTATGACCTCAGGTCAAGGTAATGAAGTCGCCTAGGAATGTCATGTAATGTATCAATTGCCACGTCGTGGCGATACAATGACGGTAATTTCAGCCTTCTAGCTCAATGCAGTGCGATATAATGCGCAGAAATGTGTAGTGATCTCAGGTGATCTGAGAGACCTTCGTGATGTCACTGAGCAAAAAGGTCAGCGGTAGCATTGAGCATAGCTTCCATCTACATGCCACAACCGTTGTGAGATCACTCCGAGCGCAAATATGTAACCAGGAAACATTTGTGTATTTTACCATAGCCTCATAATGGGGAATCCATGGTCGCGATCTGATCTAAAGCCAATAGGACGGAAAAAACGATATAAATATTATGGTCCCTGATGAGGTCATGACATATTACAGGTTTGACATCAATCGCCCAATTATCGTGGAAGTTATGCCATCTAGAACTCCAAGTGTAGGTGGGTCACTGCGCCTGATCTGGTGGTCTGATCTGATATGACCCAGGATTAAAAATGTATGAGGATATGTGGAAAAGACAAATGAACAGCTATGCGAGGTTTGGCTTTGCTAACCGGATTAGTTTACCGGCAAATGAGGAAAAACCGGAGGGGGGGGGGGCAGATATCTGCCCCCCGGACGTGCTTGTGTTAAAAGGAGCCGAGATCTTAGGGTGGCAGAATCCGCCCCCGCCCCCCTCCCTCTCCACTGCGCGTAGTTTTCAGAGACCCTCCTGGGCGGATGTTAAACAATGCTGGGAACATTTCAAAGCAGGTACACAACAAATAGCGAATGTCGTCCGGTACAATATGGAGTTATGTACGAAAAATAGGAGGTGTGGGCGGATTTCGGCCTGCCCCTCCAGGACATGTGTTAACCTGTCATCCACTTGACTTGACCTCGGTGACCTGACATGTCTTTGAAACAACATAGCACAACAAGATACATCAAACAGCAGGACCTGCCACCTGCCTTACAGCAAGGATCACTGCCGCGGGTCTCACAGCACCTGGCTCAGCAGCAAGATGTGTTGCCAGCCCAACAGCGCCCACAGCACTGCCTTCTCCCGCCTGCCCAGCAGCAACGACAGCTGCAGCCGGTCCCGCAGCAAAAAGGGTTGAAATATTGCTTGACGTGCCCTCGATGCTGTTCTATGTACGCAATAAACCAATAACGATTCCTTGGTAGCACGTAAATGCAACGAACTTTTATCTCACTACATTCGAATGACAGTGCCAGAAACGCCGATGACAGTGCATAATATTGGAAATTAGTAGATATTAAACCAAAAAAAATACCGAGACTACTTTTTTCCGAAGCTAACAAAAAATTGTTCTGTCATGTCCTCAGTGCATATATTCGTCTCGGGTGGATACATTTTGAACCTTCTACCAATTTTTCAAAAGCAATGTAGCTTTGGAAATTATACATATTTTTGTTGACTTATCAAGGAATACTAAAAGTAGAAGCTTCGAACAGGATGAGAGAGTTAGGGTTCAAATCCGGTGCCTTAGAAACGACGGTGATTGATTGGGCTCAATCCACAGGATATTCATTGTTTTATTGTAAAATATTGCCCGTTCGTGAGGAAAAAAAACTGTTCCAAAATCGTGAAGTTATCAAATAGGTGGGTTCCATTCAAATCAGTTTGCCACCTTAGCGCATCGTTTTCGGTGTTCCACAGTGCTTGCATCTGTGCAACGGAGCGATATTGTATTCATAGCGTTTGTAAACTGCCTATCAGGCATTATGCGCAGAACACAGTAGCCAGCACCTTCTAGAATAGTTTGGAGGATAGGTAGTGGGAGCTCCTGCCACTACGCGTCGTGCTTCCTCGATATCAATTCGGGAGCATCCAGCGAGATGAGATCAAGCACCCTTGTCACATGGTACAAGGCCACTTACGTCGAGTAAGATGGAGAAGTCCAAGATGAGGTCGTCGGAGCTGCTGTCCATGTTGCTGAAGACGCTGCTAGCGAAGTGAAGAGCCGGGTGGCGATGTTGTCACGACCAAACCACAGTCAGTACTGGCCACTGACCGCCCTCCTCTTGTCTGACCCTCAGCACTTCCCTTCCGGTCCCGGCAGTCGACCGGCGCCCAACAGGGGTACCAGGCGCAACATGTTCTACCACCGCCAGTGGAGGGGGTGGCGTCCCCTTCCGTCTTGGTACTAATCCTTTTACTCGCCGGATCGGCGCAGCATACCGACGTGCTCAGGAATGTGGGTTAGGTCTGCTGTGATCCTGTTGATGTAGATAGACAACGTATATATATATATATATATATATATATATATATATATATATATATATATATATATATATATATATATATATATATATATATATATATATATATGCACATGCATGCATACATGTCTTATTCATTAACACATAATTAGTAAGACCGATAAATAACCGATCGATTCCTCGGTTGATGGCAGTGGATAATGATATATCCGCAGCAGATCTTCAGTGGTTCTTACATTCACCAACAATATACTTTTCTGAGAATCATTGGATCGTTGGACGTGATCCAAATATTCAAAGGATGTTTCTACTCAACGCGCACGACTATGTCATATTCATCAACATCTATCGCTGAATTTTGAAACGGCTTTATTGATCTTTACAGTGGTTTAGATTGACAGCGCGGCTGCTGAAGTACAACAATGCAGCTGCTATACACATGTATCAACTCCTTGACTCCTAAGCAAAATGTTCATCGACTATTCTAGTCTACCGGTCGACCCAGGCATTTTTCCCACGCATCAATAATCATTGCCAACCAAAAGTCAATGTAGCTTCGTCACAGCGATGATAGGATGCCACTTTTAATTCAGGTTTTTATTTCAAGTGGCATGCAGCACACCAAGTCAACAGGTTGCTCGAGGTCCCCAATTGCCCTGAATTGAGCGAAGACTTTAACATTACACGATATGAGAATGCCACGGTGTACCGAATAATATTTTCCTGAAAAAAACCATCGAATGGATATTAACGCAGAATAATCGCCCATCGAGCAAGAAGTTTGCACATCCAAGCATGTGGACTGTAATGTCAGCGTTCGATCTCAGGTCCGGTTTGATGAAATTCAGGAAATTAAAGTGGTCCACTGGGGTACAGCATGTGGGCCAAACGAAGCATTCGCATCTGAATGCATTCGCTTTCAGATGCGAATAGGTCGGCAAGATCAAGTCTGGGGTACCGCATAACCAATATAGCATGGATCAATGTTGAGGTTAGTCTACATTCGACGCATCGGTTGGCCCGCATTTACTACACCAGTGGACGACTTTCACTTCCTGAATTTCATAAAACCTGTCCTGAGGTCAAACTCTGACCTTGGAGGTCAGCGTCTATCCGACAAATGTATTCAGGAACATGTTATTAGGCACACCGTGAGTTTTCCATATGGGTAATGTTATGTCTAATGTCTTCGCTGACCTGAGAACAAATCATGCCGGTGGCACAAGCGTTTAGATCATTCCAATAAGTGAGTTTTCCGGGAAGTTATGTGATTCCCCAGATTTGACCCTGCTGACGTATTCGCCTCTGAAAGCGAAATGGTTCGTCGTAGAACAAAATCGTTTGGTGATGCATGTATGAAGATGGCTGTGAAAGTTTTTGTCCAATTTTTAGATGAATCGGAGAAGGCTACATTTTATCAAGTCTCACGTGAGGTCAAACGCTGACACTACAGGTCACATGCTCCGATGTGCCGCATCCTTGCTCGACAGGCGGTTATTTGGCGTTCATATCGATCCGATATATATATATATATATTCAGGATAATATTATTCAGTACATCGTGGGTAATGTAGAAGTCTTCGTTGACCTGAGGTAAAATGGTGAACGAGAAGGTGACATGCTTGGATTCACTGCTTTCATGTGCGATGGGAATTATTTGCGTTAATGCCCATTGATGTATTTAGGAAGGTATTATCCGGTACCCGTAGATGGCAATACTGCACGGTCAAAACGATATTTTATGAACATAGGTCAAACCATGAGATTGTAGGTCTCGCATTTAAATGTGCTGCATTCAAGAGCTATACTCAATGTATGTGTGTTATTTCTTGGTGTCGAGCAAACACTTGCAGACATTAACGGGTACACAAGAATTTGGCATATTTTCCATTTTTGGAACTTTTTGGCGAACGGCTATAGGATTCCGTGCCATATTGGTTGATTTTGATCGATATGCTGTATGTATGTGATATGTAGACTATCACCGAAAAACAGGTATATCCAATGTGTCTGCATGATGATGTTCGGCGTCCAGAAAAAAGATATAGTGCATGTGTCAAGCCAACTTTACTGACCTTTCCCTGATTAAGTTGTTTTGTAGCGAAATTAAAGAAGTCCAAGAGATTTGTGAGACACGATCGACTTCTTCTAAATCCACGTTGAGCATCTTCATTCAATCTACTTCCTTCCAGATAACTAGCTACTCTATTCTTGATAACTGATTCGAGTGCCTTGCAGATTACGGATGTGAGGCTTACTCGCCTATAGTTTTCACCTTACCGTCTTTCTCCTTTGTTGAAAACACGATCTACATTTGCCCTTTTCCAATCTGTTGGAATTTAATTTTGTGAACATGATCTACAAAATATTATACTACGTGCAAAGGCCAATTCATTTCTAGCTTCCCACAATACACTAAGATAAATTTAATCACGTCCTCCTGCCTTATATGGCTTTATTTTCCGGATAGGACTTAAAACAACATCACTATCAATAACATCAACATCGTTTATCCGATCACATGTCACTGTACTGTGGTGTACGGTTGGTAGCTTAATAATATTTTCCAATAGAAACACTGATTTCAACTGCTTGTTCAACTCCTCAGCCAACTCACCTCATCACTCAATATAGTCCGATTTATTTCCAGTGGACAAATTCTGCTAGAAATGTTACTTAATATGTAGAAACGAAAGAACTTTTTGCTGTCCTCATTAATGTTCCTATCAATATCGAATTATTTTTTTCGCTTTGCTGCACTGGTTTTCTGCTTCACAGATTCTCTAGCTTTTTGATACAACCTCAGATTTATGATATTTGAAGCTTCCCTAAACACAATAATGCAGTTCTTGTAGCCTTAATTGCTTTTATGGAATCTGGCCTAAGGCATGCTGGCTTTCCTACCCTTTTTTGCACCTTCGCTTTTGGGGGACATGTCTAATCTGAATTTCCTGAAAAAAGATTTGACCTTCTCCCACATTTCAGAGGCATTTAAATTGAAGACTTCTTCCCATCTGATGGCACTTCGGCGCTTCAGTAATCCAATCAAAGTCTGGTTCCTCACCAGCAACATACCACCGGAGCTAATTAAATTTGGATCGAATACTCAGAGCATTAACCATCATAAAATTAGCATATGTTCCATAACAAGCATTGGTTTCCTTTTCGTGTTGAACAGCTCATTCATCACTGGATGAGCTACTACTCTGCCCCCTTGAACTACTGCTGCTATCCCTATTTGCTGATTGGGTTATATGGGTTATATCGCCTTGGCTGTCGCTATTGGCATATCAATGAAATGGCAATGCCACTGCATCCCTCCCAACCCCATTGCCTAGATACCATGAAGGATATGCTCATATACTTTGCTTCACACATGCAACCCGTTTTCGGAGAAGGGCAGGCCATCCCACTGATAGAGGTCCCAAGAGCCATAAAATCTGCCTCAATCGTTCACAAAGGTTCAACCTAACTCATGGCAGAACTTACGTACCCTGACGCTGCCTGGCAGTGCCCTAGAGTCCCTCCCAGGGAAGACTCCAGGCCTAGGAAAATAGCAGCCACAATGACTCTGCTATTGTTATGTTTCAAATTGGACAGAGGGGGCATGTAGTCCTGCAGTAGTTCCTCACTCTTAGTATGACCTACGTTATTTACCCCTTCCTGGACTACACATGTACTAAACTGGTAATCACTGGTGGCCTGTGCCACCACTGACATCAGGTTTTTTACCTTTGCACCAGGCCTGGTGATGCACCTCTTGCCTCTCCTATCTTTGCAGAATACCCTATATATAAATATATATATATATATATATATATATATATATATATATATATATATATTATATATATATATATATATATATATATATATATATAGGGTATTCTATATGTATATATATATATATATATATATATATATATATATATATATATATAATATAGTATGTATATATACATATTCTTTTGGATGGATGGCTGGATGAAGAAGTCATTGCTCTTTTGTGTGCTAAATGAAGTAGCTGGAATTGAAGGCAGCTAAATGTTTTCCTCTCCTAGATAATTATCGTCTTTTTATTTAGGGCTACACTACAACAAAAACGCTGAAGGTGGGTAGCTAGTGGGATGCCTTGGAGTACCGGTCCGGATATGGTAGCGGGATGTCATGGAGTACCAGTGCGGTTATAGTACTGTGATGTCATGGAGTACCAGTGCGGTTATAGTACCGTAATGTCATGGAGTACCAGTGCCGTTATGGTAGTGGTACGCCGTGGATTACCAGTCCGGTTATGGTAGCGGGATGCCATGGAGTACCAGTGCGGTTATGTAGCGTTTATGTAGCGGGATGTCATGGAGTACCAGTGCGGTTGTGGTGGTGGGATGTCAAGGATTATCAGTTCGGTTATCGTGGTAGGATATCATGGAGTACTAGTGCGGTTATAATAGCAGGATGCCACGGTGTACCAGTGAAGGCCACGATGGCATAGCCCACGTCTCCGTGAGGGCCACGATGCCGTAGCGCTGCAGTGCTGCAGCACAGGCTCGTAGCACCTTTAGCTGCTTCTCAGGACCGCCGACATTCACCTGATAGACGGATAGCTGTCCGCCAGAGAGCATGTCCAACTGAGCCGTCGCCGTATGGTCGGGGTCGGGGATGAGCTCGACATCGCCAGCAAGCCGTAGTGACCCTGTGCACGATCACAGGCACAGATGGACTGTGACAGTGGTATTCGTATCGAGGCCGAATAATTGTTGTTCTAGTTTTTAGCGGAGAGCATTGCAGCACAGCATAACCGAATTGTCGTTACAACAGCAGGTGTATCAGCATCAGTACTGCAGCGGCGAAGGCAGCTCATTTGCTTCCAATGTCACGATACCCGGCTGTCCCACCGGAAGGTGGACGCCGGAAGTCGAACTGGTCGACTGTGTGCCGTCCACCAGCACTGAAGCGAGGTCCCGGGCTTTGATGTCATGGGGACACACCCTTACAAAGCACTCCACTGTCGAAGTACTTCCGGGTGGGGAGAGAGTCTGGGAATACTTATCTGGGAGTCCTAGCTCAATAAGATAGCAGCAATCTTATTTGATACCACTGCTTCTATGAGCAGAGGGATGGTCTGGTGCTTCTTTTTTGTGAGTGAAACTGGATTAAGTGTAGTGTAGTGAATGTAGTGTACTCTATTTTGAACAAATTTAATCACCTGATATCTATATCTTAATGGTCAAATGAGGTCAAAATATCAAAATTCGCTAGTTTTTCATGACTTGGCTTGTCATTGTTATGGATCGCTGTGATTGTGTTTAAGTACTCCAAAATGGGCATGTGATGCTTTAGACATTCACAAAAGCATCACATGCCCATCAACAACACGTCAGCATTTTTATGGTTGTATTACTGAGCCAAGTATCGGAATTACACGTCATGACCTAAACGGCGAACCCAACATGGGCATCAGCCAATCATTACGAGTCTGTCTATTGCATTGCGCCATATGCCGAGTGAGTAGTAAAAAACACAACCAAAGCCACAGGGCCCGAATTCGCGTGTTGGTTAAGGACATTGATCTTTAAACAGATACAACAGCGTATCGTATTACATCAGTATCACCTTGGAGGAACCCGTTTGACGATATTTAAATGATGTGGAACATATAGAACTTGACTGACTGCGAGCCATTGCATCAGTTTGCGCATGTATTCTACCACAGTGTTGGGAAAGCGGTAAGAGAACGCCAACTACATGTATGGCTGTCACAAAGCTGATACAACGTGATATGACATGAAATATAACTGAGTGCGGCATTGGCATCAGTGGACTAGTGATATTATCAGTGTGGGGATTATTGCACCAAGTGTACACCTATGTTGCCATCACAGTAATCACAGTAGGTTATCAGTTATGATTCCAGAGATCACGGGTGTAGGAGCGGCCCAATACTGGAGAGAAGTACAAGGGCAAGCAGATTTGGGCTCCAGTTCATTCTAGTCAACGCCCAGAGTGTAAAATGTTACATCGAGGTATATGTGAAGACACATCCCCAGCTCCCTCGAGATTATCACGATCTGTGCACCACTATTGCATATAAAATCGGTCATGCGGCTATATGTGACGGTTTACTGGTTGGAGATATAACATAGGCGCACTGATCAGGTTAGGCTCCATCGCGCTCGTGCTGCCGCTGGTA
The DNA here is from genome assembly GCA_034440575.1 of Imbricaverruca yamaguchii. Lineage (NCBI taxonomy): Eukaryota > Metazoa > Arthropoda > Thecostraca > Neoverrucidae > Imbricaverruca > Imbricaverruca yamaguchii. Next base: position 360,537 of record JAOTOL010001263.1, on the reverse strand, counting down.
CACAGTATGGGATGGCCGGCCGACATCGGTACTGCATCTCTCCTCTACTGCAGGTACTTCCACACGGTGCGGTACAGGTGACCGTGCAGCATCCGCCGGATCAGTGGCAGGTTGTAGAAGCCACGCTGGTTGATCCGATGCCTTGCAGCAGTCAACACCCACAGCGGGTCCTCTGAAGGCTCCCGCGGGAGCTCCGGTGAGTATTCCGGAGCTAAATCGCCGGACGACGTCGACGTAGAATCCGACGAGGGTTGGTCAGACGAAGACGTGTTGGGTGAAGAGCCGGCTGAAGAGTCTGGCGACGACTGGGACTGGGCGTGCTGTGGTGACTCGTGGTGCGGAGTGTCTGGGGAGACTGGAGGGGTGAGCGGCGCACACTCCGGAGTCAGAGACCCGCTGACGTCGGCCTGTGGCCGGTCGGAGCCGTCGAGCCGGCGGCGTTTGCGGAGCTGCTGCGGCTCAGACACGGTGGTCGACGTCTCTTGATCGGCAGGGGAGTCGGGGTAGTCTTCCACCTCCTCCTCCTCAACCTCACTCCAACCTGAAATGGAAGGATGACACTGTCACATACGTGTACCACAAACGGGCGTGTGACGCGAGTTAGTCCTCGTTTGGGTACCGGGTACATTTGGGCCTGCGACACTTCTGCGACACTCCGTGTCAGGGAGCGAAACACTGACAGCCAGGACACCTTATGCCAGACAGAGACTTACTGTGCTAGTCAGCGACACAACGTGTCAGACAGTGACACACTGTGCCATTAAGCGGCACTCCGTGTCAGTTAGCGACACAATGTCGATTTGTGAAACACTGTGACAGACAGACACTGTGACAGACAGGGGCAATGTCATCCTGCGACAATTTGCGTGTGTAAGCACGACACCATGCCAGTAAGTGATGTTATGTGTCAGTCTGCGACACTCCGTGTCAGTCAGTGACATTATGTGTCAGTCTGCGACACTCCGTGTCAGTCAGTGATATTATGTGTCAGTCTGCGACACTCCGTGTCAGTCTGTGGCACAAGTTGAGTCGTCGACCCACTGCGCTAGTCTGAGAAAGACTGGTTACACGAAACAGTGTGTCATTCTACGGCACACTGCATCATTCAGATAAAAACTGTCAGTGTGCTATGCACTGTGTCAGTCATTGTCACACTGTGTCAGTCACCGACACACTTTGTCGGTCAGCGACACACTGTCATTCAGCAAAAATCGTCGGTCGCCGACACACCGTGTCAGCATGCGACACACTGCCAGTCAGAGACATTGTCATTCAGCGACGCACAGTGTCAGTCAGTGACAGACTGTAAGTATGCGACACTGTAAGTCAGCGACACACTGCGTCGTTCTGTGATATACTGTCAGCCAGCGAAAAACTGTGTTAGTCGTCGACACACAATCAGTTATTGGCACACTGTGCCAGTCTGCAACACGCTGTGCAAGTCATAAACACACTGCTTTATTCAGCAACACACTGTGCTAGTCAGCGATACACTGTGTCAATTGCTGGCGCAATGTGTCAATCTGCGACACACGGTTTTGGTCAGGGACACAGAGTGTCGGTCTGCGACAGACTGTTAATCGCAGTTAGAAGACACACTATGTCGGCACTTCAGCCGACACAATTTGCCAGCCAGCGATACACTGTGCCAGTCGGTAGCAGATTATTTTTTTCTTTGTTCAGCGAAAGCATGCCCTCTTTTAATTCCGCTATCAAATGCATCAATTTTGATTGATCACGGGATGTCACGAGGCCACGAGTTCATGAGGTAGGGAGGTCAAAGGTAGGAAATATTGATAGTGTAGTTCAGGAGTGCTTCAGTTTGTCCTGTTCGAATGACATACTTACCACTACCTCTTCTGGTTTCTTATCCATGATATATCCAATCACAGCCAACCCCTGTTGTTTGCCCTAAAGATAACTCCGGCGGCTATAGTTGAAGTACCGTTGGTCGAATCGGACTCAAAACCTCCAGCACCCCACTGATATAGACCATCAGCAGCAACATACCGGTACAGACCACCACCGCCAGCATCACCCATGCTGTGCATTCCGACATCACATATACATATATATATATAAATATATATATATATAATATATAAAAATATATATATGTATCCCATTCACCGAACAACAACACTGAGCCCAGCTACGTCCAGACAATGCCCAAGTGAGACAGTCTCCAGTGAGAACCGACATGATCATAAACTAACATGCCCTTGCATTGGCACCCTGGCGACCACCAGTGCCGTTCCCCTCCCTACCCCGTCGCTACCAGGATAAGCCCCGTTGAGGGGAGAACATACCGCGGGGCAAATGCGCCGAGGGTAGAGGGGTGGTGCAACCCCCAGTGCTGCTCAGTGTCGTCTCGAGCGGTAAGGTGTGCAGCCGGACGGCATCAGAGTCAAGAATGTCTGAGGTCCAGAACAAGACGCTGTCCGAGGACATCGCTATCGACAAGGTGAGTTGTGGCTTTCCACACACTGTGGGTAAAACTGTTTGTGCACTGATCGTTACAGTGCATTTCTTGTAGTGAAATGCCATGGACGCAATCGCAACCTGGTCCCGCCATAAATGTCATACGTTTTTATGCTCAGTAACTGATGCCTTGAGTGGAAAGCTCAAAATGTTTTCAGTTGTGTATGAATTCTAGATTGTTCAGTATTTTTAGATGCAATGGGTAAATAAAATTGAACAAACAAAGACAGCATCATATCTGCGAAATGCATGAAACATTCTGTTTCGAACTGAGCCGTATTCATCAAACAAATTTATGATTGATCCACAAGACGCTCAAGCAAACTCAATTATATTGAGTTTGAAGTACATTTCTGAAGCTGCAGAGACGTTAAGTAAATGTAGAGACATCTGTTCAGTTTCTGATTGATGACGTCATTCAGCGAGTCCTCATAATGTTTATCCTCATAATTTTTATCCTGAGTCATTTCAAGTCAGGTCACCAGGTCAGGCGAAGTGACCCAACACCCCTCGGAGTTCTAGGTGGCATCACTTCCACAATAATTTGGCGATTGATTTCAAACTTATAACCCGTCATGATCACATCAGTGTCTATAATTGAGCACGTTTTTTCGTAGTATTCATGTGGGGTCTGGTCGCGGCCATGTCTTCCTCATTATAGGGCTATGGTATAATATACAAATGCTTCCTGGTCACATATCTGCTGTCGGAATGACCTCCCAATGTTTGTGGCGTGTAGTTGGAAGAAATACTCAATGTTACCGTTGCGAGTTTCGCTCAGTGACCTCACCAAGGTCATCTAAGGTCAACCGAGCTCACTAGCACATTTCTGCTCATCATATCGCACTGCATTGAGCTAGAAGGCTGAAATTACCGTCATTGTGCTTGTATTGCCAAGACGTGGCGATTGATGCATTACATGACCTCCATCGGCTACCTCATGACCTTAACCTTAGGTCATAGTTTCGGAGTAAAAAGTATTCCTGCTTCGGTAACTAATTTGCATCAATTGTCCTCTATAAATATCACGCACATTAAGGTCGATTCTGAATATGCGAGTCAATCATTTACTACATGCCCTCTGCAAGGTCATCCTAGGTCATCACACATAACTGCAAATTATTTTCCGCACTATTGGACTGGAGCGATCAAACCAACCGGCTTGTCCCTTCAATGCGCGAAAAATAGGTTCCGAATGATCCAAGGTCACTTAGTACACTCGATCTAAGAACACATTCCTTATATTTGATCTGGTCAGTTCATGGCCGAGTGACGAATTATCCGCGAAGCCACGAGTGTTGTTGTATATGAGCATTGAACACAGATATACCGTTTGTTGTAATGGAATGCGTCGTTTCCGTACAATAAAGTACAATAAAATACGATAAAATAAAGTACAATATCCACTACAATAAAGAACCGGTCTTGAATATCGTGGCTTTCTATCATGTCCCTTGCGATTCTTCTCGGAATATTCGGAAATGTATCAGTGCTGGAAGCGGCGCATATATCACAAACATTTGTGCGACCATTTTCACTAACGCAGTCATGTATTATCCCGAAGTAAATTATATAGCGAACATTAATGTGGTACAAAACCAAATGTTATGCAAAATTATAACACCAGCGAAATGCCCTCATTGGTACGTTTTGAATGATATGTGACATGGCATACCTAGGCCAGAAAGTGGTTTTGACCTCGGGTCAACTGACATCAACGTCAAATATTTACGTAATTATTAATTGTCACCAGAAGCGTCTTTTGTCATATAAAGCAAAATCAGCTTCCCAGATCCTAGGGGGCAGACATCTTCCCTCCCCCCCCCCCGAACGGCGAAGTTTGCGCGGACCGCCGGGCGTACTAATGTTAAACAACGCGCCGTTCATTTCTAAGCAGGTACGCAAACAATGGCGTATATCGGCCGGTAGAATCTGGTGTTACTGTATGTAGAAAAACCGGAGGGGTGGGCGGATCCCCTCCCCCTCTCCAGGGCGCGCATTGATGCATTGTGCAGTTTGCCCCTTGGAGTCCATCAAGACAGCAAAAATAACACAATTTACCTTACTTATTTTACACCCAAAGAAGATAAAAAGGGCTGTCCAAATGCAATATGAAGGGAGGAAGGCAACGGTTCAAGCACTTTTTGTAGATGACTAATGGTCATGTTCAGGTGCGAGGAGTTATACTTATTACGGCCAGAGGATTTTACTGCCGTACAAATCATGCTGTTGAATTGGCCAGTGGCGGCTTTGTGGCTTTCTATCATAGAAAGAGCAAGACAAATGATGCAATTGAGCAAAATGATCGTCGAACGGTGTTGAGAGAATGTTGATGTTCACTAGGTTTGTGCAATACTGATACCCGTCTTGGTTTATTGCCCTCCCCCACACTGTACTAGGTAGTAACGTAGTTCTCTGTTTTCCCACAGGTTGCCCGAGAGCGCCAAGCCAGCTGGACTGGTGAGACCATCGCCAGCGGCTCCGGACGAGAGGGCGACACCTCTGCTAAGAGGTCATCCCAGCCAGAGTGCCAGCCACCAGCCTCCAAAAAGACGTAAGTGTGCTTTTGGTGCCGACGGTAACCGGTAGCCAACAGTTTGTATTGGAGAGAGGCCTTTGCTGTTAGTCAAGATGTGTCCTTGTCGTTGAATTCGATGTGGTTATATTTATAGTGGTGAATTCGAGGTTCTTTCGAGTAATACTGCCACCACTTGCCCCTCGTGAGCAACATCACTGAAGACGTCGGCGGCTACACTACGTGGGCTGCTGAACGCCACCATCACATCGTTAGACTATTGTAGTGAAGTTTTGCTCCCCAGAGCTTTCTCAGACATTTCCCCACTTTGTCTGAGGCAAACTTCTATAGGCACGTGATAGACTATGGACCTCAGCGTTACGATAACCCCGGTATAATTATTTCACCAGCTCGCAGCTTCCAATTTCATAGCTCTGATCTCACATCTCTGAGCTCTGAGCCGTCTCACACATATCCGCGTCCAGGTCTTCATATATACTCAGTCGGATATCATCTCAATCTCTTGTTAGAAACGTTCACACACAATCTCCAACTTGTACACAGATCGATCTTCAAACATACTACTCCCATCTTACAAGCTTACATCTCGACAGTTATACAGCGTTTACAAACAGTTAGTACCAGACATACCTGCAGCAGTCAGCCAGGGGCGGCTGGCCACAGCCAGCCGCCCTGCGGCGTCCACACAGAAGGAGCGACAGAGAGAGACAGATGAGGTCCAGACAGAGAGCGATCCGTCTCGCTCGGCGGCTATATAGCTTCTCAGGGCAACCGCCCTTGGCCACACGCCAGGAGACAGGTCTCACTGCGGGGGTCTGGCCACAGCCCTGGCTCAGACACGGCCGGAAGGCCGGTACAGGTCACAGTAGCCGGGCGTTGGCCCGTAAATGCTGACTCGGTTCCGACGAGGGCCGGTGACCGCGTCGCCGGCGCCGGACGGACATGTACGGGCGTGACATGTGCCGGGCATGGTAGGTCGGCTGATTTACGGGGTCACAGCACCCACAGTTAGATATTATACGATTAGAACAGTATGTGCCTAGCAACTCTGTTACAACACAACACTGAGGTCGAACAATCTCTCATTGAGTCCACAGACCAATTATGGGATCCACTAGACAAATCACGGCCATTCACATTCATTTCCCAAGTATTCACAATCACTCAGAGTCCAATACAAACAACCAATCAATACGGGTTACGATTAGCAGCACCTACAATCCTACGCATGTCATTAGCAAGCAGTAATGCACATCCGAAACCAACACATTCAAAGCCAATGCAATAGAGTTCAAGTTCCGCCGAATATTCGAAGAAGAAGTGCCGAATCACCATAGCGTTCGATGTTCACTGAAGATTCTGTCCACGATGTGAGAGGTAAGGCGAGGCGTCTGCCTGCCCACCTCAGTATGCCTCGGGGGCATCACTCGAGTAGCTACCGCTTCAGTTCTCAAGAGCACCATGCGGCCAGACACTGGCAGCCTGGTCCATGGGGTGCCATGGCAGTGCACCTCGGACAGCGCCAGTAGTGACCAAGCGCAGCCCTGAAGCGCAGTTCCGTATGACCAGTGGTGTGGTCAGTCCCACTAGTCGGAGTCGCCAGCGGTGCTGAAATCAGCTCCGTCTCGATCGCGGTCAGCTCTCTGTGGCAGATTAGTCAGTAGTGACGATTCGAACCGGACTGACGCGTCCAACTCAAGTTAGTCAGGCACTATCTCTTGTTCATCAGATGAAGTCAGCTTCTCTCTTCACCGGGTGGTAAGACAGGAATGGGTAACTTGCTGTGGGTAGGGGATAAGACTCGGTTCGCAGGGGCGGACATCCAGGATTAAGTGTTCATTTTAGCCACTAAACAAAATTAATACAACACCTTCACAAGTTTCAGCAAGCAGAAGAACCTCAGATATAACTACAGTCAGTCTATCAGACTCAATACAATATTCATACATCCAAGTAGACACATGTCAGCCGAACCAATATCTCCATCAATTTTACAAGACATCAACTTCAATCATACAACAGCTCTAAACATTCACATCAACATTAACTTCTAAAACAGCAGCTCACATGTAAACATCACTAATCCATAGTAGCATTCCATGTTAGGTGGTACTACATACATTGCGTCGCTGGTCTGTATAGGGGGCGCCACTGGCGTCGAGTTGTTCTGAAGTTCCGATGGGTGGCACCACATAAGACCTACTTATTTTTTTTTCTGTCAGGCGGCTGTACTTACGCTACGTTATTCACACCTTTGATGGTGCTACCGGCGATTCGGTGTTCCCGTATAGGTGGCGTCACTGCGTCCGTCCGCACTGTCAACTAAAAACAAGTACACTCCAAACAAAAGCTCATTATATAACCTGGACAGTCAGGGTTCATCAAAAAGATGCAAAAATGTGAGCAATGGGAACGATTACCAGACACAATCTACTCAGAGCACACTCTACTCACATTCTCGTTCGGGTGTTTCACCGAACAACGTGGCTCAGCACGACATTGCTCTGTCATTGGACACTCAGGTCTCGACAGTACCGAGAGGCTAATCAAGCTTCAGTCTGAGCTCTCCCAGGAGCTCAAGCAACGGCTTAACCCAAGCTAAGTGACCCACTAGCCAAGTAGCTTCTTAGTGCTCAGGTTAATCAACCATTCTTGCACCGAAATCCGTACAGGCTGTGACCTACTAGTCCAGCAGCCTCTTGATGCTCAAGTATATCAACTCATCTTGCACCGTATCCAACATACATACACACAAACAGACATGTAGATGTAATCGTAGTCCCAATAATTTTCTTTCATCTGGGTACATGTGTCACCCAATGAAAATTAATTATGCCCTCCCACTGGCAATAATTATATTTTCCTCAAATAAAAGTTCTTCAACTAAATACTCTCGAAAAGGACAATCAATTCTAGACTATTAAGTTTCCTTCAAGGCGAATTTCTAAAGTCCAAAAATATTTTTATATAGCTGTCTATTTAATTCTTATCTATTCCTATCATTAAATTATTTTTCTAAGTAGGTGCCATCTATTTTAAAAGATCATCGGTGTTCCATATAATACCACAGTTCCATGTAAACTTCATTTGAACAATTTCATATCATTCTAAGTTAACCTATTTGTCCATCTAAATTAATTGAAGAACTCACAAAATTAATTGTAACTCACTGAAGAATTGTTTTATTTTTTCCTCAAACCATCAGGTCATATCTCAAGTCATATTTAAATAATAACTGTTGTTGGCTGGGATTCAACTTATTTAATCAAGTAATAATTTTCTAAAATTATTTGTATTTAATGAAGCAACAATTTTCCAAAATCATTCTCACAAATATTAAGCTTCACTAATTATGTTTCAATTTGACATCAGAGTCCACACAATAAGTTACAAGCACGACATACGGAGATCAGCAGACGTCAAAATGATATTATAAAATTATACAATACTGTTCTAGTAGTGGCCAAAATTCAAACAGGTGTTCTGGCAGGATTTTGGGAATGCCCGGACTCACGGTTTACTGGCTGAGTAGGCTTCAGATGTGAAGACGGCTGCAGTGGTGAATTTTCATTGAAGCCTACAGCTTCCTCTGGTACAGCAGTCAGCTTGTGACAGCAGTTGCTGCTCTCGACGATGGCTACCTGCTTTGACTCAGGCACCATGATTAGATTCAATCCTGAATTATTGGCAATTTCAGGCATTTACTTGTTCCATCCCAGTTCACGAACACATCAGATATAGGGTTTTCCGGGGATAAATTCAACACGATATGTTTCTCAAATTCTCAAATCTCCCAAGTTGTAGAGATTTTCCGGGTCACGGCGACCGGTTGTAGTGAAGTTTTGCTCCCCAGAGCTTTCTCAGACATTTCCCCACTTTGTCTGAGGTAAACTTCTATAGGCACGTGATAGACTATGGACCTCAGCGTTACGATAACCCCGGTATAATTATTTCACCAGCTCGCAGCTTCCAATTTCATAGCTCTGATCTCACATCTCTGAGCTCTGAGCCGTCTCACACATATCCGCATCCAGGTCTTCATATATACTCAGTCGGATATCATCTCAATCTCTTGTTAGAAACGTTCACACACAATCTCCAACTTGTACACAGATCGATCTTCAAACATACTACTCCCATCTTACAAGCTTACATCTCGACAGTTATACAGCGTTTACAAACAGTTAGTACCAGACATACCTGCAGCAGTCGGCCCGGGGCGGCTGGCCACAGCCAGCCGCCCTGCGGCGTCCACACAGAAGGAGCGACAGAGAGAGAGTCAGATGAGGTCCAGACAGAGAGCGATCCGTCTCGCTCGGCGTCTATATAGCTTCTCAGGGCAACCGCCCTTGGCCACACGCCAGGAGACACGTCATTCACTGCGGGGGTCTGGCCACAGCCCTGGCTCAGACACGGCCGGAAGGCCGGTACAGGTCACAGTAGCCGGGCGTTGGCCCGTAAATGCTGACTCGGTTCCGACGAGGGCCGGTGACCTCGTCGCCGGCGCCGGACGGACATGTACGGGCGTGACATGTGCCGGGCATGGTAGGTCGGCTGATTTACGGGGTCACAGCACCCACAGTTAGATATTATACGATTAGAACAGTATGTGCCTAGCAACTCTGTTACACTATCCCCTGGATTACCGCGTCATCATCCAGCACTTTCTCGCGCAGCTCAACACTTACGGCCACCTCGCGGTTCAAACTGACCGACAAATTCCCAGGAACTAACCGTCGGGTCACGGAAATCCAACGGCAGGAACTTCCCATATAATTTGCATTCTGTCAGTTACCACACTGGCCTGCTGCAAGACCGGTGGCGTCATGCATCTCGAAATTTGCGGTTGATTCTTTGCCAAACAGCAACACCATTTTAAGCACTTCGTAGTGCATTTTAAGTACTAAATACCTTTTAAGTACTAAATATCAACTATTACTCTGTAAAAGGTGACGAATTTAGAAACCAGAATCGCAAAAATCACTTTATCTCCCAAACGAAACTGACTTAGCTCTATATCCTGTGCTCAAACATTGAGGGATGAACCAAGTATCATGTAATGAGTCCATAAGAATCATGTGACACCAAGTTGCCATGCTATCAGGAGCGTTGGCATGATGCGTTAATGGAGATAGATAAGGCAGGGTCTCTCAGATAACACAGGTTGGGGGCGGCGGGGCGGATACTGAAGATCTCAAAAACTACTGAAGCTAAGAGCTTCAATTTTTAGCTGAAATTACATATGGTTGTAGTGAACTTCCACAGAACAAATTCCATGGTCCTAGGTCAATGCCTTCAGTGCCAAATGACATCGAGGCCGGCCGGGCCTCGACCCGATGAAGCCTTTGTGGTCTCAAGACCTGGGCGGCCAGGCGGTTCACCGGCGGTCATTCGGTTGACATTGCACCACCGCAGTTCCTACAGCTGCAGAATCCTATTCGGAGAAACGTAACTATAAAACGGTGATAAGCCATGCTCAGAGACATGTCTCAAAATAACACTCTACACTTTGATACCGACTTTGCGCGCATTTCTGCCTACCAGCTTCTACCACTTAGACGGGCATTGCGCATCTGCTGCAAAGCTTCTACTCATACCAGGAAATTCCACGAGAATCCTTGATTCCCCGTTCGATTTCGTTATCTTTCCGAATGGTGATTGTTCTATCGCAAAGCAACAAGTGTTCCCTCGATACATTATGGTAACGAGGCTACCCAACAGAAGCCAATGATGCCACCGAATAGAAGACAACTGTCACCTAGTAGAGCACCAACAGCCTGTTGGAAATTATCGAAGCTGCATCTATTTCAGCGAAATCTTTCCTGCCCGATACACGTCCCTGCGCCTGTTCAAAGTCTGACGTAACCAAACGAGGACTAGACTGTACCGCACAACAAATGAAGTCTGCGGACCAGTCCACCAGTTCAGACATTCCGTGTGAGGACGAAGCCTGGGCGAATCGACTGGTGTACGCTGAATATTGCATGTATATGGCACATACGTTCAAAATGCATCATATATCATGTGCATCGTGTACCATACAAAAGTTCATCGGAGCACCGATACAGTACTCCGAGCGCTCACCTGCTTTCGAAGCAGCGAGAACGGCTTTATGCGTTTTTCCGTGTTCTGATTTTTTTTTTCTCTCAGTCAGATGTGCCCGTTTGATTTACATTTGCATTCGTTTTATTCAAATCATACTTCATTGAACATTCTTAATATATGTTCAAGAGAAGTTCGTACCGGCATTTCACCTGGCATGAATTGCTCTTTTCACTTCACTTCATGGTATCATGCATCGTATATCATGTCCATGTTGACATTTACCAAAACGCGAGAACGAATTTCTGCGACTTTCTGTGTTCTTCGCTTACAGTCAGATGTTTGCGTTTCATTTCCATTGGCATTTACTTTCTAAAATCATATTTCATTGAATATTCTTAACCCGTACCATCACGGGGGTTTTGAACTGCCCCCTCAGATTTATCGCAGATAGTGAACGAACGGTGCGCGGCAGCGCGCAAAAATTAGGCATACCTTTTCCCACATCAATTTGACATGGTGTTTCTAAATTTTGAAGTCATTTCACCTTGGGTTAATGAATTAGTCAAGGTCAAGTTAGGTCACCTCCAGCTGATTCTCATTGTTTCACTCTTGTTTCACTGTTACACTGATGTTTGCTCGCGTTTGCTCTTCCTGTTTCACTGATGTTACTCCCCTTTCACTGTTTCACTGATGTTTGCTTGCGCTTGCTCTTTCTCTTTCACCGTTTCACTGATGATTCCCCGTATTCTGAATGTTCGTGTGTTACTGCTGGCACCAATCATCCTAAGCTGTCAATCTAAAATTGTTATGTGCGCTGTATGACCGAAGAAGTCGAAGGACCCCTAAGCCCAAATAACCAACTAAGAGGTCACCTCCAAAATGTTCAACCAGTCGTCACTCTTTATCGGATACATATATTTTATTGAAACTTTCAGCGTTTGTTTTTCTTTAGGGATGCACCAAAACGTACGAGAGGAATTTTTCCTTTTTTTCCTTTTTTTGACCACATATAAGTTTTGCATATTTGGATTTTAGAGTTCAAATCGAAGATTCTGGCTAAAGTAAGCGCTTTTTATTCGGGCAAGTTGACTTACAACAACGTTTCTCGGTCTGTTTTAATACCTTGAATATCTTAAATACACATTAGAAAATATAAATTTAAGACAATTTGAAAACTCAAACGTTTGAAAGTTCACACAATTTTTAGTTTCGTGGGACGAAAAATTATATAGCCCTGATCGATTTCTAGTTAGTTTTGGGATATCAATAGTTTTTGGGGTGAATCCGGACCCTACTCGTCGAACGCTTTCCGATGACACCTCTTTCGTCTTCGTGCGACACTTAGTTTAGGGGGACGAGTAGTCTAGGCGTAAATTGCCCGCCTCGCAATCGCAAGGTTGTGGGTTCGAGTCTCACCTGTCGCGCTACTCTTCGCCCGGGACCAATCGGCGTGAGAGATTGGCGACGCTACATGACTCAGGGGTCGATGTGTTGTAAAACCAATAACAAACCAATAACCAAACAACACTTAGTTTGGATTTTAGAGCGGGGGTTACTATCCCCCCCCCCCCTCCCACCGAGACGGAGTGTGAGGATCTAACAAGAGAGACGGCGTGGGTTAATCTGTGTTCAAGAGAAGTTCGCACCGGTATTTCACCTCGCATGAAACGCACTTTTAACATCTCTTCACGGCATCCTGTACCATTGAAAGTTCTAGCTTGTTTTACTCTGGAGTTTAAACTGTTCCCTCCATTTTTATATCTACCAACTTCCACACCAATATCTCTGTTCAAACATGTCCGTAGATTCATAAGCGGATCGACGACCATTTTGTCATCAGCCGGAAACGTTTGGTCTACAAATCTGCTCTCGCAAAATTTTAGCCAAATTCAATGGTTACTGGCCTGCTGTCAGGTCAATTTCCGCGTTTCCTTTACAGTATTGATTAGATCAAATTAAATCTTCTGACATTTTTCACCCCACAGACGATGAAGAGCATGTAATAAGAAACCCGCTTCAAGATATGAGTCCAAGGTTTATGACAATGTTAGGCTAAGCATCACCATATTGTGCACAATGCCATCGTACATAGTTTGCCGCTGTTATTGGTGAAGTCATGTCTCATTTCGGTTGAAGCACTGACTTGTTAGTGCGACATGGCATTGGATTGTCAGACAATGACCTGAAATCAGCTGACGTTGTGCGACATAACTTTATTGCATCTGACCTACCATTCTATGGAATTGCATACTAAGCAGTGTACACCTAGATGAATGTTATGGCCATTTAACCAATGTATTTATTGTCCCAATGTGACGCAGAATCGGGTCACGAGGATGTCAGAGGATTGACAATTTGCCATAAAGACATAAAGACATAAAAGATTAGTGCAACTATGAGCCACAAGTGCCCTTCTTGGTTGCACTCTGTACACTGAACCATTTGCCAGTGTGCTTCAGCATCATATCAGTCTTTCTTGGGAGAAAAGATTGCATAACTTAGTATGCTATATCGCGGGCATTCAAGCATGATATTGCATGACATGACCTAGCCAAGCGGCGGCACGACCTGACCTGATCTGACCTGATCGATTTCGTGTATAAGGTAGATGTATGCCTTTCCTGTAACGGTTCGTTCGAAAGCACTCGAGACATATCTGCATATTATTTATTGGTGCTCGATTCGATATTCGAATATGTCACAGGATTGTCTGCGTTTATTTTCTTTCCATGCATATTTTCTGGTTCTGTGGTCCCTTAACTTTTTATTAGAGATATTACACCGAAGATTACTTAGCACGCGCATTGAAGAGGTAGAGTGCCAAATCCACATAGCCCTCCGATGTTTCATAACGAACTCCCGATTTTACCGGTCGATACACGCCATTTTTCGGATACTTAATTAGAAATTTGCGGACCTTCCCTTACATTGGGATGAACGAAAATCGGCTGAAAATGTTCGTCAGAGGTCGCCAAATCAAAACATTTCGCAGCGTCGGACCACAAAAATCGGCGCTGATGCTCTTTCCATATATCCGCAAAACGAAGTGCACATGGCAGTACTAGCGAGTTGTTTGATATATATTACATGCTAGGTTGTTTCACGATCATGCTACGTCACCAAGGTCAACTAAAGTCAAGGTCGTTACAGGACAGTGAGACCATACTTGCTAGCTCGAAGGCTGTCGTAAGCGCAAATGATAGTCATGCGAGTCATGTCATTTTGCATGTTACTCCCTACTGAATGCTTCTGTCTAGGCATTGTGAACCTAAGCGTTTCCATACTTTATTCATGAACTTCAGCCCTTTCTTCGTGAAGCCGATTGCGGCCGAAGGCCGCCAGCCGGTCCGGCAGGCGACCCGGTTCCGGTAACTGGAACCGATAATTGACCCGATAAATTGCTGATATATAGGTGACGCAATGTCAACTTCTGGAACTAACATCTTACGGCATTAGTGACGTCTAAAGCACCATGGATGACAAGCTTGAAGCATTTAAACACAAGCAAAGCGATCCATAACAATGACAAGCCAAGCAACGCAAAACAAGCCAAATATGACATGTGTGACGTCATTTGACCATGAAGATTTTGAATTAAATTCATCAAATTACCCCACAATAGAGTTCACCACCACACCCATATATCCTGAAGGTTTCCTTAATATAGCTATAAAAGGAGCCGAGGGGTCAGATTTGACACACTCCTAATTTCCAGTGCACGTAAATTTCAGAGCCCCCCAGAGTGGGTGTTAAAGGAGCAATTGTAAAGACAACTAAAATTAATAAAGTCAATGTTAACTCGATATCATACGTGATTCGCTACATTATGGTCATATGATCGACGTTTCAATGAACATTTGGATATCTTCAAGAATTAATGAAACACGCCACATAGGTCACACAGAGTGCACAAAGCATCTACGCTGGATATATTTCCCACACATTTCACAAACTTTATCTTGTAGGAACTTCATGGGCTATAATTCCGAATTAGACAGGATCCCATATTACACTCAAGCTCATTTTAAAGCCAGGTGAGTGTGCATGTCCTGTTTTTGTGCGCCGATGATGGGTGTGGTGTCTGATGTAGATTGGCTCAAACCCACCACCCGCCGTTTGTCATGACAATGTCCTCATATTTCATCTAAGAGGCTGTGATGGTGTTCCCATGGAAGATGATGATGCCGTTTCCAGCACTCACGAGTGTCCTGGACAGTAAAGTGTGAAAGCTGCTAAAAGCTTGTTTGCGTGATTGTGTCGAAAGCTTGCTGTATTGTTATTAACCGGCTTGTTGCTATTAGTTGTTTCTGTATTGGTTATTAACCGGCTGATGTATCCGTCTCTCCGGTCAGATCCTCACTCTCCGTCTCAGGGACGGGGGGGGGATCAGAACCACCCCTCTGAACTCCAAACTAAGCATCGCACGAAAACTGCCACCGGAAATCACTGGACGAGTAGGGCTCGACACCACCCCTATCCCCCAAAAAGTCACTTCACTAGGTTTTGAATACTTTCGTCATTTTTTCGCACTGGGGAGATCATTTTGGGGGCGATTTGAGAAGAAAAATTGCAATCCGAAAGGGACAGCGAAATCTGCCAGGACCATAACATATGTAGCCACACAAAAAAATTGTGTTTACTGAAGTTTCAATATTTCGAGTTTTCACGCTTTCCTTAATTCTCCGTTTCTAAGGTGTAGATTGGACCGAAAACCGTTGTTCGAAGTCAACGTGCGGCAAGAAAAAGGATTACTTTAGCAAGAATCTTCGATTTTGACTTCAATGGACGAATATGCAAAACTAATAAGTAATAAAAAACGGAAGACAAAATTCCTCTGGAGTGATTTGTTCCATCCCAAAAGAAAAGCAAACACTGGAAGCTTCATTGAAGTATCTGAACCCGTCCCGTCTCGGGGTCTTCAACCGCCCCCCGTTAGGTTTCTTTTTCGCGAATAGTGGACGAACGGCGTGCGGCAGCGCACCCAAATTTTGACATCTTTTCCCACATCAATTTGGCATGCAGTTTAAGCATTTTGAAGTCAGGTCATCTAGGGTCAACGAGTTAGTCAATGTCAAGTGAGGTCACCTCCAAAAACGTTCAACCAGTCGTCACGCTTTAATGGATGCAAATATTTTAATGAAAATTTCGGCGTTTGTTTATCGTTAGGGATGCAACAAAACGTATGAGAGGAATGTTTCATTTTTCTCGTTTTTGACTACATGTAAATATTACATATTTGCCAATTGCAGTTGAAATAGAAGATTCTGGCTAAAGTAAACATTTTTTGTTTAGGCAAGTTGACTTCCAACAACGCTTCTCGGTCTGCTCTACCCATTGAAGAAGGAAAATTAAAGAGAACGTGAAAATCAGAATTTTAAAATTTGAAAAAATACAACTTTTACTTTTGGTTGGCCAGAAAATGTGATGGCACTGATTGACTTCGCTATCCTTTTCTCATTCCAAGTAAATTTTGTTTCCATATATCCCACAAAATGCCCCAGAGTCAAAAAAACATAATGTAAAAAACTTTATTGCATCTAACCTACCATTCTATAGAATTGCATACTAAGCAGTGTACACTTAGGTGAATGCTATGGCCATTTAACCAATGTATTTATTGTCCCAATGTGACGCAGAATCACGTCACGAGGATGTCAGAGGATTGACAATTTTCCATAAAGACATAAAGACATAAAATATTAGTGTTCGATTCGAATATTAGTGAAGTATCTTAAGATACTTCATTGAAGTATCTTAACTCGTTAACACTCGCCCTGGAAGGCCTCTGAAAATAACGCGCACTGGAGGGGGGCTGTTCCGCCCCCTCCAGTGAAGGCTAGAGCAACGAAATTCACAGGGTGGATGGGCACGATAGTGAACTCTATTGTGTGTAAAGTTCATAACCTTAGGTCAATATCTTCAAGGTCAAATAAGGTCAAAATAGCAACATTTTCTGGTTTGCATATCGCTGTGGTTGTGTTTAAATGCACCAAAATTGGCATTAATGATGTTTTGGACATTACTAATGAAGCAATACAGATGTCAGATCCGCCATTTGACCCCAGGTCACCTATATAGGAGCACTTTACTAGGTCATTACCTGCTCCAGTTACCGGAACCGGGCTCCCATCCCGACTGCTCCATTGGGCGGCTCAGCACAATCGGCTTCGCAAATAAAGGAGTGAAATACATGAATAAAGTATGGAAATGCTTAGGCACAAGATGACAAACAGTAGATTTCGGGATGTATAGGAGTAACATGTAAAGTGACATCAATCGCATGACAGTCATTTGCATTTATGACGCATTCCAGTTGACCAAGTTTGGTTCCATTAGCCTATCATGAACTTGACCTAACTTGACCTCGGCGACCTAACATGAATTTTAAATTAGATTGCATAACAATATGCATCAAACAAGTCGCTAGTGTTGTCAAAAACATTTCCCTATTGCCAATAAACGGGAAGCGCATCAGCGCCGAATTTTGTGGTCTGGCGCTGCGAATTGCTTTTAATTTAACAGCCCCTAATTTGGAAAACTTCTCAGTAGATTTCCACTTTTCTTGCTTTAAGGAATGCGCCGGTCATTTCTAAGCAGGTACGTGAAAAGTTTGGCGTATATCGGCCGGTACAATATGGAGTTATGTACGAAAAATCGGAAGGCTGGCGGATTTCGCCATACCCCTCTAGGGCGTGTGTTAACCTGTATTGAACTTGACCTGACTTGACCTTGGTGACTTGACATGACCCTGGAACAATGTAGCATGACAATGCATATCAAACAAGTCGCTAGTTTTGTCAAGAACACTTCCTTTTTGCTAATATACGGGAAGCGCATCAACGACGATATTTGTGATCTGCCACTGAGAAATTCTTTTGACTTTAGCGACCACTAACTCGAAAACCTTCGGTCGATTTTCATTTTTCCTACTTCAAATAACGCGCCGGTCATTTATTGGCAGGTACACAAACAATGGCGCATATCGGCTGGTACAATCTGGTGTTATCTACGAAAAACCGGAGGGGTGGGCGGATTTCGCCTCCCCTTCCAGGGCGCTTGTTAACCCGTCCCGTCTCGGGGATTTCAACCGCCCCCAGTCAGATTTTTTCGCGAATAGTGGACGAACAGCGTGCGGCTGCGAGCCCAAATTTGGATTACCTTTTCTCACATCAATTTAGCATGCTGTTTCCCAATTTGGAAGTCAGGTCATCTAGGGTCAACGAGTCAGTCAAGGTCAAGTGAGGTCACCTCCAAAAACGTTCAACCAGTCGTCACGCTTTAATGGATACAAATATTTTAACGAAACTTTCAGCGTTTGTTTATCTTTAGCGATGCAATAAATCATATGAGAGGATTTCTTCATTTTTCCCGTTTTTGACTAGATATAAATTTTGCATATTTGCCGATTGCAGTTGAAATAGAAGATTCTGGCTAAAGTAAGCATTTTTTGTATGGGCAAGTTGACTTCCAACAACGCTTCTCGGTCTGCTCTAACCATTGGAGAATGAAAATTAAAGAGAACGTGAAAATTTAAAATTTTGAAGTTTGAAAAAATACAGCTTTTATTTTTGGTTGGCCAAAATATGTGATGCTCTGCTCGACTTTGCTATCCTTTTATCATTCCATGTAAATATTGTTTCTCATATATTCCACAAAATGAACGCCCCAGAGTGAAAGACATCAGGTAAGTCGTAAAAAGCCCATGGTGCCATGGTGACGTCACTTTTGGGGTGAAATTCTTTTGGGGGTGGATCCGGACCATACCCGTCGAGCACTTTCTGGTGACGCCTCTTTCGTTTTCTTGACGACACTTAGTCGCGGGTTAAAGAGTGACGCCCCGACTGGTTGAACGTTTTGCTGGTGACCTCACTTGAACTTGCCTAACTCGTTTACCCTAAACGACCCGACTTCAACATTTTGTCATAACATGCCAAATTGATGTGGGAAGTGGTGTACCAAATTCTGGTGCGCTGCCACGTGCGATTCTGTCACAATCCTCGGAAAACCATAGGGTGCGGTTGAAGACCCCCTCCCCGAGACGGCGCGGGTTAACTAACATTTGACACACCCTTTGGAATTCAAGATGCACGCGGGACCGAAAATGGGTTGCGAGTGCATCTTGCATTCAGGTCTTTGTCCGTACATTGACCTAGCACGACCTCCGGTGGACTGATTACCAAACTTGTCGAACGTATGACCTAATTACGCTACGTTTTTCCCAATCCAAACAGTCTCCGGCGCCATTCATATATTGACATGCCGAATAATTTCCTCTTTGTCTCTGGCATGCATATTCCTGAACGTGGTTCTCACGACTGATTCCGCCGCGACTTCACCCTTCCTGTCTTCACGGATTAGAATGTAGGAAAATCGGCATCGTGGCTGTGTTTGCGGCTTTGACAGTTGTATTTTATGCACATAGTAACAAAGTTCTCTTTCTTCGGCAGGCCGTACGGTGGTGGACTTCGGACAACGAGAAGACGATCCTGCCCACAAGTTCCAACAGCTACAGCCTTCAAGAGTTCATTCCCACGTGGCGGATCCAACCAACGAACCCTACGTGCCGGAACACGTCGTTCCTCAAGCTGAGAAGGAAGCTTTTCCTACCTATGAGCCCACACCGATCCGGTTATGTTCACCGAATTCAGAATATGACCCATATGTACCGGAGGACATCGATTCGGACGATTCGAAAGAGGCCTCGCCTTCCTACGTGCCAACACCGATCCGGTTATGTTCACCGAACTCAGAATATGACCCGTATGTGCCAGAGGACATCGATTCGGACGCCCCGAAAGAGGACTCGCCTACCTACGTGCCAACACCGATCCGATCATGCTCAGCGACATCGGGCGATGAACTGTATGTGCCAGGGGATATAGTTTCGGACGCTCCGAAAGAGGCCTCGCCTCCCTACGTGCCAACGCCCATCCCGTCATATTCATCGACATCTGACGATGAAGTATATGTGCCGGAGGACGTCGCTTCGGACGCCTCGAAGGAGGCGTCGTCTCCCTATGTGCCAACATCGATGCCGTCATGCTCATCGACATCTGACGATGAACTCTATGTCCCGGAGGACGTCGCTTCGGACACCTCCAAAGAGGACTCGCCTTCCTATGTGCCAACGCCAATTCTGCCACGCCCGTCGCCGTCAGACGATGAGCCCTACGTACCCGAGCATGTCCGTCCCGTCCATCGTCGTGTTCCAGAAGAACGCGATGAACCCTGTGCACCAGAGGACGTTCCCATGGCCGGTCCTTACACTCCGCGGGATGGCGATAAAATCTACGACCCAGAGCGGGTCGATCTCCACATGTCCGAGACGACTTCGTGCTGCTACGTGGCGACAACGGGCCAACCCTGCACTCAAGAGGAGAAGGCGGTTATCGAAAAGGAACTCGTCCCCGAAGAGCCTGACCATCAGCATGCTGTCCACCCCAGTGTCGAGGAGCTGAAGAAGACGTTGAAGAAGATGCAGAGGAAGAAAGGACGTCATATGCGCCGCCGCTGCAGACTCCTCATGAGCGATATCAAACGCCGACTGGAGGACGAAGGAAGCAAAGGCGACGAAGAAACCAGCCTCTACGGACGAAAGAAAGAGCAGCCTCTACTGAAGGAAGTTATCCTACTTGAAGAGTTCCGGTTCTTGCGGGATTACGAGGTGAGCACCTCTCCCCCTCAGTCTCCTCCCCCACAGTCTCCTCCCACACAGTCTCCCCCTGTCTCCCTCCACAGCCTCCCGTTGTCTCCCCCACAGTCTCCTACAATCTCCCACTGTCTCCCCACAGTCTCCCCAGTCTCCCACAGTCTCCGCACCCCAGTCTCCCCAAAGTCTCCCACAGTCTCCCCACATAATCTAACAGTCTCCCCCACAGTATCCCACAGTATCCTCCCATAGTCTCCCACTGTCTCCCCACAGACCCCCACACACTTCCACAATCTCCCCCAGTCTCCCACAGTCCCCCACAGTCTCCCCACAGCATCCCACAGTATTCTCCGATAGTCTCCCACAGTCTCCCCACCCACACCACCACATAGGCATACACTCTCCGACAGTCTCCCCCACCCACGGTCTCCCACATTCCCCCACCACCATATTCTCCTACAATCTCCATGTGTCTTTCCCACATTATCTCTGCCTTTCTACCACGGTGTCCCATACTCTCCCTGTCTCTCTCCCCAAATCTCCCACAGTCTCCCTTCTACCTCCCAGTTTCCAACAGTTTCCCATTCTCTCCCTGTCTCTCTCCCGCAATCTCCAACAGTCTCCCTGTCTCATACCCACAATCTCCCACAGTCTCCTTATCTACCTCCCACAGTTTCCCACAGACTCCCTCTCTCTCACAGCTCTCTCTCTCTCTCTCTCTCTCTCTCTCTCTCTCTCTCTCTCTCTCTCTCTCTCTCTCTCTCTCTCTCTCTCTCTCATGAGAACCGATACTCCCTCGGTTATTATGCACGAGATGAACGATCATGCAGGTGTGCCGAGATTAATTTTGGCTTGCGTATGGTAACGAAGTGTCAGAAAGAAAGTGTTAGTAAGGTTCTCTTTAATTATATCGGCAGTGTAGGTCAGGATTAACTTTATAATGACTGTGCCTCTGTAAGCTGAAAAATATCCCTCCGTTGAGACTAACATTCCTATGCTTCATTATGTGCTTGAAAGTAAACATAAACACAGCAAAGACTAGCATAGTTCAAGTCAGTCTCACTTGCACGATGATTACAAACTTGCGTATCAAAGTTCGGTGCTCGGGCGACATGCAGTTATGTTAGGGTTGTCAGTGCAGTAAACGTAAGTCGGTATAAAATTGCAGTGCCTCACGAGCGTTCTCTGTCTCTTACAGTGCAAGCTGCGTGAGAAGCCTGTCAGCAGCCCGTCTGAAGCCCGTCTGAAGCCCGTCTGAAGCCCGTCTGATCGTCTGAAGCCCGTCTGAAGCCCGTCTGATCGTCTGAAGCCCGTCTGAAGCCCCTCTGGAGCGGCTCCACTTCACTGACCCGCCACTGCGGCAGACGCGTTGCCAGAGGTGCGCGAGGTAGCGCAGCTGGAGGACACTGTACGCTATGGAGGTCGTGCTGGCGCCATCTGAACGTGTTCGCAGTGATGCATGCAGTGAAGGTGAAGCCTACCAGTGATACGGGTGACACAGCGAACCAGTGATAACCGCGACACGTGCCACAGTGATGGGTGAGGCTCCCCGCAGAGAGATACGACCAGTCGGTGACACCTGGCGTCCATTACCAGTGATAGGCGCCTCGCCTCGCTCCAGTACCTCACGTATTTGTCCCCACATGTAGCCGGTGATACCTGACGTCCATTATCAGTGATAGGCACAACGCCTCGTTCCACTACCTCATGTATTCGTCGTATCGTCTCCGTGATTTTACCCGGAGGAAAGCGTGGACGACACATATCATAAGACCCATATATCATGCCCCCATATATCATGCGGTCCTCTGCAATGGAATCGTACACACAAAGTGTCCACCGTGTTTACTTGCATGTAGCTTTATGCGTGAACAACTGTACGGGTAAATTGCATCATGAGTTTTACTGATGTAGACCTGCTCGATAACCTGTGATAAGATGCATGGATATGTCGCACTACAGTGCTATGAACCAAGTATCTGTACCGTCATAGCTCATGTCAGGACCAAATAAACCAAAGCAGCATTGTTGGCTTTTCTGTGGCCGCATCAGATGTCAGCTGTTGCATGATACGAGTGGGCCGTGCCACTGGATGTTTGGAGCTTGGATGATGATGGTTGGCGCATTTGACAACGCCGCCATTTGCGCCGAGGCCTAAGCCGGACGAGACAGCAAGCGTGCAGTCTACCCCGTGCACTCGGAAACAGGGAAACCAATCGCTCTGGCAAAATTAAAATTGCCCTGTCCTGGTGCCGTGTGATTAAAGTTAGCGTTGCATTTGTTTACATCCCTGGGACGCGTGATCAGACCTGCTGCTGGCACTGTAAGGACGGACGTCACCAATGATATCGGTACAAGGTATTAGTCAGATGACCAACGCGGAAGTGAATACTCGTAATCCGCTCGGCAAAATTCCCACTCAGCGTTTGCCATGTTGGTCACGTCATTCGACATCACAGCCGCACATTCAATACCAGCTTCCTATGTAACCCCGATGGCGTGGTTCTGAGAAAAAAGAGCATTTGTCTATAATTATCGATGCCATGAGCAGTACGTACGTGGCATGGGAATGCCGGTAGCGAGAGAGGTTGGTCGACGGCTGACATAATCTCGTCGTTCGACATGTGAGCGGTAACTGGTGGTTCGGTCACCTCGACATGGTCCCATTGAATCATGTCGGTGCATGTGGCCGCCTCCCAGTTCAATGGGGGCACCATGAACTGTCGGCACCGGGATCCCGAGTTACTCCGCGCACTCATGCTCAGTTTGACCCCCTCCCCGGATCGACCTCTCAGCGTCGACAACCATGGCCGGGATTAGGTTCTTCGGGTTGGCTAACCACGCGTTTCGCTGCACTGAACGTTTCGCCACTGTCTGCACTTCAGGTGTCTGTGTCTGAATAAGTCCCATCGTTCTGAAGAGATGCACGACACCTTGTGTGAAGAGTGGGCGCGCCTTGATGTCGAACCACATAGGGGCATACACCTGCTGGACAAACCCTGTCATCTTTGTCAGAGCCGGGGTTGGCGACGCAGTTATCGTGTACAGTACGAGCACTCTGATGCCGAGAGTTAGCCACCGCGTGTGGCTAAGCGGACCCGGCCTGGCGCATGCCAGCTCAGCACTGACAACGCCGGTGGTGACGACTCGGCAGCACCGGAGAAGGATGCGCTGGTCAGCAGACAGGTCTGCGACAACCTGCTCCGCGATGTCAGGTGCGTTGAATGGTATGGGACGGAAGTCCACCCCCGGCTGGCGGTGAATATCACCAGCTATAGTTTGTCCCAGCGGGCCCTTGAAGGACTTGGACCCACTGCTACCTTGGCCTTCATCCAGCTCCACGAACACATGCCTGCGAAAAAGCCCAGTACAGAATGGGATTGGGACAAGGAAGGAATTGGATAAACATTTATCTTGGTCTAAATGGGCAAATGCCATGGCAAGTGTTTGGATTGTACTACGGACTCGCAAATTGCCATGATTCTAGATAGATATGCAGATGACGCAGTATATTATTGTATGTCATGTAATTTGTAAGGATCAGGTGGGTAGTGGCGAAGTATTTCAGTCAATTCTTGTTTTATTATATATAAAAAAACAAGCGGCACATACCTCCTCGGAAGTAGGTTGCCATGAAGAAGGCAGATGAGCCACTGGACGCTACGGCCCAGCTGGCGCTCCATCCTCGCGAGTGCACCGTTTTCGCGGCCTGTGTTGACGGCAGTGCCATCGACCAATACTGCCTGCAGGGACTCTTCTGAGTCTCACTCCCGAACGACTTCTAAAGCCTTGCCAGCAATTGATGCACTATTTTCTGATGTCAGTGTTCTGTGAGCTATGTAGGCTCCACCTGGCTCGTTCACAAATACCAGATGATACTCTTTTCCCGTAAGTCGTACGTCTTGCTCCTTTGTTTTCTCTTGGATCTTTGTGATATCCTGTATCCCATCGAATCCATGCACTGCACCATATCGCCTATGCCCTCCTTTAGCTTTCGTGTTTCTTTCTCCTGTGCCCTTTGTCTAGCTCTTATCACTTTATCTCGTGTGATGACGTGCCTCGTGTCGTTCTTAGTGACGAGGCCAAGGTCCTTCAAGAGACCGGTGCCAAGGGCCGCTGCAATCCTATCAGTGACCTCAATGTACCGGTCACACTCCTTAGCGAAATTCTCCAGAGGCATCATATTGTACGGAGCCCTAGTCTGTGTTGGTTCGTGGACACTCCCTGTGTCATATGCATCGTCACCATTGCTTCCCTCGTCCATACTTTCGGGCTCGTGTCCCGTGCTGTGCTCGGTCAGACCCGAGGGACCAGGATCCGAGTCGTTGGCGTCCGTCTGAAGGAAGGCCGGGTCAGGCCGCAGACGGTTCTGATCTCTTCGCCTCCTCCCCAATGCGTTGGAGGTCTTCATGTCAATGCCGCCGATGCTTCACTTCCTCTCACCTCGCTGGTCTTGTAAGAAATTGCACTCGCGGTATGGAACCTTGTTCTCGCTGGGGCAGCTGCAGGCATTTCTCGAAGCACAACTGCACGCGCAGATGTCAATCAGCTCATGGAGGGGAATCGTTTTGCTTGCGCCAGCTTGTTTCTTTATTGGGGTCTTTGTTAGATCCTTTCCTTTCTTCATAATCACCAGGACACCCCGGACAATCGACTGAAACGATTTAACAGGGACGCTTGCTTTCCCCCAAAGGTATACAACGCCCTTGGCAACGCTCGTGGCGATTTGCCTTTCGCCCGCTGCATGGTTGTCGACAGCCCGAAGTCTGTTAGACTGTAGTCTGCAGAAGTTGTATACATGAATCTGAAGTGGCAGTTGGTTCTGCGGCAGTTCGCAGGGATGGCCCAACGCAAAGCGAGCCGTCTTCGATCGGAATGAACTTCCTTAACATTTTGTGCTTTCATACTCGAAATCTGATAGGTTCACTGGTCTGGAAAAGAGGCAAAAACTGGCTAGGCAACTGGTAAGTTTCAAAATTCATCGCTCACCATAGGATAAAAATGTATCACAAAGTTTTTTTTTGCTATACCAGGAAGCTCAGGGTGCACAACTGCATTGGAAATTCCGCGTACGACACACGCCCTCGTAGATCCTTATTTTCGGTTCCAACCATGGTCATGGTTGGAGAATATGCCTCGGCCACCCCGGCCGTGGCCGCGCAATATATTGGCCGCCAGTTGGGTAACTTACAAAGCAACTCTTTACCCATGATCATGGTGGTGATGGTGAGCAAATGCAACAGTTGGTGGGCAATCGATGGTCGGAGTACACAATCATTGCCAGTACTGCTAAATTTGAGCGGTACGCGTTAGTCGTGCAACCGAGTACCCACCCAGTAAGGTGTGGGGTTGTCAGTGTTTCTGCCAAAGTAAATTAATTAAGTTCAAATATCTGCAGCAACAATTCACATGCAGCCAAGAAAACATGCTAGCAGGGTATCTCAGGGAAACATTGTGAGCTTGGAGGCTGAAAGGCAGGCCACAATATGCCAAAGCCGGCTGTGGCTACGCTCCAATCGTGTGTAGCTGTCGATAGAAGTCGCTGGAATCGTAATAAAATAGCGCTGTGCGCATAAGAAGCCAGCACACTGTGCACTGTCTCAAATCCGCCACCTACCTGCCCCCCAGTTGACCAAGAAAGATACTTATATTGCGGAATGAACGATGAATGGTCGCAGTTCATACTTCTGCCGATAGAGGGGAGTGGTGGCGCTGCGGGCGACACACCTTCCGGAACTCTGCGTCATGGCAGGCACAATTTTCAAGTTAGGGAAGTGAAAATTAGCACAACGGTGGATGAAAAACTATACAATGCAATGAAATAAATATTTATTTGCTATCTAATGATTTAAATTCCTGAAATCGGGCTTGATCCCGCAAGTTGGTAAAAAACGTCATTTCGGCCTCAGAAAGCCCTCAGGCGCGGCGGCTTCCCGGCCTCAGATTGCTCTAAAACTTTGCAGATCGTCTTTTTAGAACCAAACGCAAGTTTTAAGACTTTAACACCAAAAATTTTGGAAATCACTCCACCCTAATGAGCAGTACCTGGACAAATTTGATGGAGAATGAGGTCGTAGGCTCCTGAAAAGATAACCGAATTGTTCAGAGTATGGTAGTTATTAGTGCTTTTCTTCAATTATAGGCACATGTTCTTCAAGCAATATCACTGAAACACATCTCACATAGATCCAAGTTTAAAATGAAATCAAATGCAGTGCTAACTTCACACGCGCCCTGGAGGGCCTCTGAAAGTAACGCGCACAGGAGGGGCGGATTCCGCCCCCCTAAGATCTCAGCTCCTATGAAGGCTAGAGCAACGAAATTCACAGGGTGGATGGGCACGATAGTGAACTCTATTATGTGTAAAGTTCATGACCTTAGGTCAATATCTCCAATGTCAAATGAGGTCAAAATAGCAAAATTTCCTGGTTTTGCGTGCCTTTGCTTGTCATTGTTATGGATCGCTGTGGTTGTGTTTAAATGATCCAAAATTGGCATTAATGATATTTTGGACATTACTAATGATGCAATACAGATGTCGGATCCGCCATTTGACCTCAGGTCACCTACATAGGAGCACTTTATTAGGTCATTACCTGCTCCAGTTACCGGAACCGGGCTCCCATCCCGACTGCTCCGTTGGGCGGCTAGGCACAATCGGCTTCGCAAATGAAGGAGGGAAATTCATGAATAAAGTACGGAAATGCTCAGGCACACAATGACAAACAGTAGATTTCGGGATGTATAGGGAGTAACATGCAAAGTGGCATCAATCGCATGACAGTTATTTGCATTTATGACACATTCCAGTTGACCAAGTTTGGTTCTATTGGCCTATCATGAACTTGACTTCACTTGACCTCGGCGACTTAACATGACTTTTAAATTACATAGCATAACAATATGCATCAAACAAGCCGCAAGTGTTGTCAAGAACACTTCCCTATTGCCAATATACGGGAATCGCATCAGCGCCGATTTTTGTGGTCTGGCGCTGCGAATTGTTTTTATTTTAATGGCCCCTAACTTGAAAACTTTTCGGCCGATTTCCACCTTTCTTGCCTTAAGCAATGCGCTCGTCATTTCTATGCAGGTACGCGAAAAATGTGGCGTGTATCGGTCGGTACAATATGGAGTTATGTACGAAATATCGGAAGGATTGGCGGATTTGGCCATGCCCCCTCTAGGGTGTGTTAACCTGTTATGAACTTGACCTGACTTGACCTCGGTGACTTGACATGACTCTGGAACAATGTAGCATGACAATGTACATCAAACAAGTCGCTAGTTTTGCCAAGAACACTTCCTTTTTGCTAGTATACGTGAAGCGCATCAGCAACGATATTTGTGATCTGGCGCTGAGAAATTATTTGACTTTAGCGACCCCCAACTCGAAAAATATTCCGTCGATTTTCATTTTTCTTACTTCAAACAAAGCGCCGGTCATTTATTGGCAGGTACGCAAACCATGTCGCATATCGGCCGGTATAATGTGGAGTTATCTACGAAACATCGGAGGGTGGGCGGATTTCGCCCCCCTCCAGGGCGCGTGCTAAAGGATGTCCCCGAAAAGGAATTTCGCTTACTATTTTATATTAGCTGCCGTAACATGCTAGGCAAGGTCCGCCTAGGGCTGAGATGCATGCTACACGAAGCTCACAAATTCAGTATATTCGTCAGACGTGCATGGCCTGATCATGGATTTCCCCACATTGTTTTCAAAGTCGAGCTGGACATTAATTAGCGCATTGATATTGGTAGCATGGCGAGCAACTGATTCACAGATTCGATCCCAGAGGTCTGTCCCCGCCCGCCTGCTTGTCACACGCTGCGAATGGGCACTCCCCGCCACTGACCTGATCACGTTGTAGCCGGTCTCTTGCTTCACCAGCAGATGCACAAGGAGACCAGTCTTCTGCGACGTTAATTGCGTCCAAAGCGGCGCCGCAACACTTAGTCGCAATGATGCTGCAGGCCGTCCACATTCAACGTCACCCAGCTGTGCCAAACGGCGGCTCTGTCTGAGAACAGTATCCGGCTCAGACAGCCCATTCACCGAAAAGTAACTCACGGATGCTCGCAGAGCCGATCCGTCCGTCATCGCTCAAAACACCGAGCCGTCACGTCACGTAACGTCAACCACCGCCGCGTCACCATGATGGATTCTCACCTTCCACACGTCCGCACACACGAACAGTCAGTTGTGTTGCCGGCCGCGCTCAGCTGGCCTAGGCTACCGCAGCCGCAGGCTATGTAACTGTCACGGGTCGGACGTGCGGTCAGGCGCAGGGGCGCACTCAGCTCAACTGACACTGGGGTGACAATTGCCCCTCGGAAAGGACACACTGCTGAATGTAGGTGACACCGCTGGACATGGACGAATCATACTCGTACACGCCATTATTATCATAAATCCTCTCACCGAAGGAACCACCTCTAACATTAAACTGAGCGTCGCACGAAGACGAAAGAGGTGTCATCGGAAGCGCTGGACGAGAATGCCCAGACAACTCAATATTATTTTCCAAAAAAATGACGTCACTGGGGACATAGGTTTTCAAGACTTACATCATGTTTTTGGTTCTTATGAGTTTATTTTGGAGCGATTTAAAGAAAAATGATGTGAATCAGAAAATCCGAAATCGACTGGAACCGTATAAAATTTGTACACCGAAAATCATTTTTAAAATTATTTTTAAATTTAAAAAAATTGAGTTTTAATGTATTCTTTCCGTGATGTTAACGTCATCCGATAAAAATGCTTCCTTTAGCCAGAACCTTCGATTTTAACTCTAATGGGCAAATATGCAAATATATTATTTATTTTGTATGATAAATGAGCAAAAATGGAAGAAAAATTATCGGGTACGTTTTTTGCGTCTCTAAAGATAAGCAAACGAGGGAAGTTTTGTAAAAACATCCCTATCCCTTAAGGTGTGACGTCCGGTTGAACTGTTTTGGATGTGGCCTCACTTGACATTGACTAACTCTTGAAGCCTAAGATGATCTGACTTTAAAATTTTGACGTAAAATGCCACATTGATGTGAGTAAATGTATGCCTAATTTCGCCGCGGTGCCGTATGCCGTTCTTTCACTATCCGCTTAAGTCCTTAGGGGGCGACAGCGACCCTCCACCAGAGACAGGTTGGGTTAAAATGTGTCATGATGAGGAAGGTTTACGTGATCACGACTGACATGCTTCGTCTCTGGGAAGTTGATTTTGGAGGAGATTTAGAATAAAAATGAGTTGTAATCGGAAGAAGAATCCAAATCAAACGTGGTTCAAAGATACTTGAGTATCCAAAATTCAACATGCAATTATTGTTGGAATTTCAAAAGACATATCCTCACTTATCTTGAATTTTTATATTTTTTATCATGGATAGAGGGGACCAAGAATCGTTGGTTTTGTCCATTCCTCCTGATGTAATTAGGGGAGAAGAGAATCATCTACTGTAGCCCTACGGGGCTGATATGCAAAACTATTGTAGCATCAAAAATTAAGGAAATGGGATAAATCCTTTACTGCGGTTTGATGCATCCCTAAGCATATGCTGAAAGGTTCATTGTAATGTGCCTATGAACTTTAGCGTGACAACTGGTTGGACATTTTTTAATGTGACTTCACTTTACTTGGACTAACTCCTTGACCGCAGATGACCTGGGCGAACAATTAGTATACCACATGCCAGATGGATGGGGAAACATTTCCCCATCCATCCCCAGATGGATGGGGAAACGGCGACGTTCTTCGTCATCCGTGGAATATCTTAGATGGGTTGGAAAATTAATTGGAACAAGAATCCCAAATCGACGGTGGTTCAAAGATACTTGCGTACCCAACGTTCAACATTTAAGAATTGTTGAAATGTCAAAAGCTATGTTTTCAACTATCTTGCATATTTATATTTTGTATCATGGGCAGAGGAGAGCAAGAAGCGTTCCTTTTATCGATTTGCCCTTATAAATATATATATATGTACATGAATACATCTCCTGTGAGATGGATGCATCAAGGACGCCAAGTAGAATCCAAGGATTATATTGCATATATGTTGAAGAGACATGTGTATTTTGGTTCAAATTATAGCGAACCCAAGTCATAAAGGTTATTTGTTGCCAATTTGCTTCCCTGGGTCCCCTCTAACAACAATAGGCCCAAAATTCATGCATTATCACCGTTTATCCCGCTCCACCCTGCAACCTTTCTGTCGGGAACGTAAATGTCGCTTCTTTGAGGAAAGCATAAAGGTTATTTGTTCCAAATTTGTTTCTCTGGGTCCCCTCTAACAACAATAGGCCCAACATTGACATTTTTCAATATAAACAAGGTAGTATAATCCGATAAATTTGAAATTACGATCATCTGAACAGCAAAATAATGAAGAAAATGTAATCCATCCACCTCCCGAATTTCGTTAATCCAGCTTTAATAGGAGCCAAGATCTTACGGGCCGGTGTTTACCCCTCCCCTCCAGAGTACATAATTCTCAGAGACCCTGCAAGGCGCGTGTTGACGGCCAATTTACCATTGGCCCAATGCAGGATGGAAGCAACGACGATTTATATTTTCTCAAAGCTTGCAACATGCGTGCCTCTTTAGTTGCTACGTATGTGATGTCCATCATTCCGCAGGGCATTGCATGTTGTGACCTACATATGTCGCCGTGTGTTTACCGAATATCAAGCTAAGGGAAAGCGGAATATCCGAATGAGCCACAATAGCATATGCACAAATGGGAGTTATGTCAAACCACCCCGTACATCGGATTCATCATATTGAAAATGATGGATTTCCTCCATGTCTGTCATTTGACAGGCGGACAGCATACCATCTACCTACAGACCATCTGACGGGCGGACAGAACACCATCTATCTGCAGCCCATCTGACGGGCGGACAGAACACCATCTGTCTGCCGACCATTTGACGGGCAGAGAGAACACTACGCTGTGGTTTCGGCTGAGCCGGTGTGGGTGACGCCGGTATCACGTCTGACATTCTTATGGATGGCATTGTCCTCGTGTCTGATATTCTGTTTATAGGTGACGACCTTATAGGTGGCGCTACCAGCGTGGCTGAAGGCTTGGTTGATGCTGCACTCAAGAGCAAGAGTGCAGGTAAGGTTGGCACGGGCATTACGTGGCACGGTGCGGCTCTTTTGGACAGGGAAGATGACATGGAAAGGCCAGAGTCATGTTCCCACCTGGAGAAGGACGGGTAGGAGTATCGCGGCCCGCCAGCTATATATGATGGAGCCGCCGAATAACGCGGGTGTCCAATACCATGCATGTGAATACATCTAAAACGTCAGTCGTATTTGTTGCTATTCACGGGTGTGACAGAAATAAATGTTACGAAGTCATAGCAACTTGATCGACACTCATGACCATTTCCTGACCACACTCTCAACCTTTCAACCCCAGTTACTAACTGGATACTGAAACAAGTCAACATTTTCACGGTTGCATTTCTGAGCCAAGTATCGGAATTGCACGTCATGATTTCATCGGCGAACCCATCATGGACATCAGCTAATCATTACGAGTCGGTTTATTGCATTACGCCATATCCCGAGTGAGTAGTAAACCACAGAACCAAAGCCACAGGGTCCCAATTGGCCTGTTGGTTAAGGACATTGAACTTAAAACAGATACAACAGCGTATAATATTGCATCAGTATTACCTTGGAGGAACCCGTTTGACAAGATTTGGGTGATGTGGAACATATAAAACTTGACTGACTGCGAACCATTGCATCAGTTTGCGCGTGCATTCTATCACAGTGTTTGTGAAAGCGGTAAGGGAACGCCAAGTGCATGTAAAGGTGGCACAGCGTTGATGCAACGTGATATGACATGAACTATAACTGGGCACGCCATTGGCATCAGTGGACTAGTGACTTTATCAGTGTGTGGATCATTGCACCAAGTGTAGACCTATGTTGCTATCACAGTAATCACAGTAGGTTATCAGCTCGGATTCCAGAGATCACGGGTGTAGGAGCGGCCCAATACTGGAGAGGCGTACAAGCGTAAGCAGATTTGGGCTCCAGTTAATTATAGTCAACGCCCAGAGTATAAAAGGTTAACATCGAGGTACATGAGAATACACGTCCCCAGCTCCCCAAAGATTATCACGATCTGCGCAGCACTAATGCATTACACAAAGTCGGTCATGCGGCTATATGTGACGGTTTGCTGGTTGGAGGTAAAAGAGCGAAGGTTAGGCTCCATCGTGCTTGTGCTGCCGCTGGTACCCTGCATGGGATGGTCGGCCGACACTGGTACTGCGTCTCTCCTCTACTGCATGCACTCCCACACGGTGTGTTACAGGTGACAGTGCCGCCATAGGTACACAGTTTTGGATCGCCGCCGACACCGGTACTGCATCTCTCCTCTAGTGCAGGTACTTCCACACGGTGTGTTACAGGTGACAGTGCCGCCATGGGTACACAGTTTTGGATCGCCGCCGACACCGGTACTGCATCTCTCCTCTAGTGCATGCACTCCCACACGGTGTGTTACAGGTGACAGTGCCGCCATAGGTACACAGTTTTGGATCGCCGCCGACACCGGTACTGCATCTCTCCTCTAGTGCAGGTACTTCCACACGGTGTGTTACAGGTGACAGTGCCGCCATAGGTACACAGTTTTGGATCGCCGCCGACACCGGTACTGCATCTCTCCTCTAGTGCAGGTACTTCCACACGGTGTGTTCCAGGTGACGGTGCCGCCATAGGTACACAG
The DNA here is from genome assembly GCA_034440575.1 of Imbricaverruca yamaguchii. NCBI lineage: Eukaryota > Metazoa > Arthropoda > Thecostraca > Neoverrucidae > Imbricaverruca > Imbricaverruca yamaguchii. The sequence goes on along the minus strand of JAOTOL010001263.1, from coordinate 327,076 downwards.
TTTTGGATCGCCGCCGACACCGGTACTGCATCTCTCCTCTAGTGCAGGTACTTCCACACGGTGTGTTACAGGTGACAGTGCCGCCATAGGTACACAGTATTGGATCGCCGCCGACACCGGTACTGCATCTCTCCTCTACTGCAGGTACTTCCACACGGTGTGTTACAGGTGACAGTGCCGCCATAGGTACACAGTTTTGGATCGCCGCCGACACCGGTACTGCATCTCTCCTCTAGTGCAGGTACTCCCACACGGTGTGTTACAGGTGACAGTGCCGCCATAGGTACACAGTATTGGATCGCCGCCGACACCGGTACTGCATCTCTCCTCTAGTGGAGGTACTTCCACACGGTGTGTTACAGGTGACAGTGCCGCCATAGGTACACAGTATTGTATCGCCGCCGACACCGGTACTGCATCTCTCCTCTAGTGGAGGTACTTCCACACGATGTGGTACAGGTGACAGTGCCGCCATAGGTACACAGTATTGGATCGCCGCCGACACCGGTACTGCATCTCTCCTCTAGTGCAGGTACTTCCACACGATGTGGTACAAGTGACCGTGCCGCCATAGGTACACAGTATTGGATCGCCGCCGACACCGGTACTGCATCTCTCCTCTAGTGCAGGTACTTCCACACGATGTGGTACAAGTGACCGTGCCGCCATAGGTACACAGTATTGGATCGCCGCCGACACCGGTACTGCATCTCTCCTCTAGTGGAGGTACTTCCACACGGTGTGGTACAGGTGACGGTGCAGCATCCACCGGATCAGCGGCAGGTTGTAGAAGCCACGCTGGTTGATCCGATGCCTTGCAGCAGTCAACACCCACAGCGGGTCCTCTGAAGGCTCCCGCGGCAGCTCCGGTGAGTATTCCGGAGCTAAAGCTCCAGACGACGTCGACGCAGATTCCGACGAGGGTTGGTCAGACGAAGACGTGTTGGGTGAAGAGCCGGCTAGAGGGTCTGGCGACGACTGGGACTGGGGGTGCTGCGGCGACTCGTGGTGCGGAGTGTCTGGGGAGACTGGAGGGGTGAGCGGCGCACACTCCGGAGTCAGAAACCCGCTGACGTCGGCCTGTGGCCGGTCGGAGCCGTCGAGCCGGCGGCGTTTGCGGAGCTGCTGCGGCTCAGACACGGTGGTCGACGTGTCTTGATCGGCAGGGGAGTCGGGGTAGTCCTCGACCTCCTCCTCCTCAACCTCACTCCAACCTGCAATGGAAGGATGACACTGTCACATACGTGTACTCTGCATGTGGTACACTTTGGAAAAGTGTGCATTTGTGGCAGCGGTGCATTTTGGGTAAGTGGTACATTATTCGTAGATGGTACATTTATGAAGGTGGTCATAGCCTTTGTGGAGTTCTTGGTGATGACCGCTTGATGAGCTACGTCCAGAAGATAGGACCTCAATGTCTATCCCATTCAGGTTCGGTTTGGGTGCCCAACCCGAGTCAGTTTTACAACCCATCTAGGATTTTCCGCGGATGACGAAGAACGTCGTCGGACAACGCGCCAAAATTTCGCACACATTTTCAACATCCATCTGGCATGTGGTATACTAATTGTTCGGCCAGATCATCAGCGGTTAAGGATTTAGTCAAGATCAAGTAAAGTCACTTTCACAAATGTCGAACCAGACGTCAAGATTAAGCGGAGAGACACATTGGAATGAATCCTTCACCGTTTGCATATCCTTAGGGATGCAACAAACCGCTCTGAAGGATTGATTTTCTTCTCTTAATTTTTGATGGTACAATAGTTTTGCATATCAGCCTCGTGGGGTTTCAATCGATGATTCTTGAAGAAGTATGCAATTACATGAGGGCAAATTGACAAAAGCAACGTTTCTTGGTCCCATCTACCCATGATAAAAATATATAAAAAGTAAACATAATTGAAAACATGGCTTTTGAAACTTCAACAAAACTTGAATGTTTATTTTTGTGTCTCTAGGTATTTTTAAACCATGGTTGATTTGGGATTCTTGTTCCGATTTCTGCTCATTTTTGTTCTTAAATCTCGTCCAAAAATTCAACTTCCCAGAGCCGAAGCATATCAGTCGTGATCACGTGAACCTTCCTAATCATGTCACATTTTATCCCAAGCTGTCTCTGGGGTGTCGTTATCCGCCCCGTAAGGAATTTCTCTGATATTGATAGAACGGCATGCGACAGCACGGTGGAATTAGGCAAACCTTTTACCACATCAATTTGGCATGTTGCGTCCGAATTTTAAAGTCAGATCATCTAGGGTCAACGAGTCAGTAAAAGTCAATTGAGGTCACATCCAAAAACGTTCACCCGGTCGTCAGACCTTAAGGGTTAAATACATTTTTTACAAAACTTTCATCGTTTGCTTCTCTTCATTAACGCAAAAAACGTAGATGAGGATTTTTCTTCCGTTCTTGCTTATTTCTCATAAAAATGAATGATATGTTTCCATGTTTGCCCCATAATAGAGTTAAAATCGATGGTTCTTGCTAAAAGCATTTTTTTGGAGGAAGTTCATACCATTTAAAGAAAACATGAAACCGCGAAATTTTCAAATAAAAAACTTTATTTTTGGGTGTCCAAATATTATATTGGTCTGGAAAATTCCGCTTTCTTTTCTCATTCAAATAATGCTTTCTTCAAATCTCCCCCAATATGAACTGCCAGGAGCCAAAAACATGATGTAAGGCTTGAAAATCTATGACCCCAGTGACGTCACTTTCGAGGATAATAATTTTGGAGTGTTATCTGGGCATACTCGGCCAGCGCTTTCGATGACACCTCGTTCGTTTTCGTGTGACTAGAAGTTTGAATATTAGAGGGGTTTCATATCATTCACCAGAGATGGTTGATATTTATACACACACACATACAGACACACACACACACACACACACATGTATATATATATATATATATATATATATATATATATATATATATATATGTTTATATATATAAACGTGTGTGTGTGTGTGTTTGTGTGTGTGTGTGTATATATAGCTTCCAGCTTGCAGTATGCAGTGCAGTGCAACTTCGAGATGTAAGCTTTCGTTTCGTTGTAAATGTGCAGACAAATTGCGTTTAAACATATCGATTTCGCACCACAATCGAATATTTTCTGTTATCGAAAATGCATTCTGAAAGGTCATGATGAATTGCAGAATATTGAAGTATAACCCTGTGGTCAGATGAGTGACCTCACCAGTGACCTCACCAAAAGTGACCTCACAAGGGGACGTAGCTTTTCATCGCTTACATCACGTTTTTGGCTCTGGAAGTTCATGTTGCGAGATTTGAAGAAGAAGTAAATTTCGAATATGAAAAGGACATCGAAATCGACTAGGGCTATACTAAGTTTGACCACCGAAAAATTTTTCAGGAAACTTTTTCGAGTTTTCAAGTTTTATTTAATTTTCCTTTTATAATGGCTAGAGAGGACCGAAAAAAGGTTGTTCGAAGTCAACTGGCACTACTAAAAAAGCACTTACTTTGGCCAGAATCGTCCATTTGAACCTTAACCCGCACACGGGGGGCAGATTTCTGCCCCCTGCGGTTTATCCTAATTTGCCGACATACTATTCGAGTTAGCAAGGCCAAACCTCGCATGGCTGCTCATTAGCCTTTTCCGCATACCCTCATACATTTTGAACCCTCGGTCATCTCAGGTGAGGTGACTAGGTCAGGCGAAGTGACCCAACTACACACGGAGTTGGGTCACTTCGATTCTATTCTTGCATTATATGCCCTCACTAGGCGACTTAATGACCTTGGCCTGAGGTCATAGTTTCGGTTGACCAGACCTTAAATCACACCGCCTATTGTCGATAGCACATTTCAATGACTCGAATAGCGTTCGCCGTTTGTTTCTATGTGCTACAGGTCCTGAGATATGTGCCAATATCTGAGAGTCCCACCAGATCTGGTCGAATTTGACCTATGATGAACCAGTGTCCTGAATATTGACCTGAGCGAAAACATGACCGAAACACGTTCGATAGAGCCCGTCACGAGCTATCCAACGCCTTTTTCCGTTTGTCGCTAGCTAGCATAGCTCTATAGATCTTAAGGGGCAGGCATCTGCCCCCCCCCCCTCGGACATGCGAAGTTGGCGCGCACCGCCGGACGTGCGAGTGCTAAAAGGCAAATATGCAAAACTAATAAGTAGTCAAAAGCTGAAGGAAAAAATGAAAAATTCCTTTCGTGTGTTTTCTTATATACCTAACGATAAGCAAACGGTGAGAATTTCATGAAAATGTCTCCATCAGTTAAAGAGTGACGACGCGTTGAAAATTTTTAGAGCTGACCTCACTTCACCTAGACTAACCAATTGACCCTAAACAACCTGACTTCAAAATGTTGAAAAAAAACATGCCAAATTGCTGTGGGACGCGGATAGTTCATTCACAATCCGCAAAAAAAACTTGGGGCGCTTCAAGACCCTCCCTTAACACGCGCCCTGGAGGGGGGGCGAAATCCCCCCACCCCTCTGGTTTTTCGTAGATAACTCCAGTTTTCACCGGACGATATACGCCATTGTTTGTGTACCTGCCAATAAATGACTGGCGCGTTGTTTTAAGTACGAAAAATGAAAATCTTCCGAAAATTTTCGAGTTAGGGGTCGCTAAAATCAAAAAGATTTCCCAGCGCCAGATCACAAATATCGTCGCTGATGCGCTTCCGGTATATTAGCAAAAAGGAAGTGTTCTTTGCAAAACTAGCGACTTGTTTGATGTACATTGTCTGGCTACATTGCTCCAAAGTCATGTCAAGTCACCGAGGTCAAGTCAGGTCAAGTTCATAATAGGTTAACACACGCCCTAGAGGGGGTATGGCGAAATCCGCCAATCCTTCAGATTTTTCGTACATAACTCCATATTGTATGGGCCGATATACGCCAAATGTATCGCGTACCTGCTTAGAAATGACCGGCGCATTGTTTAAAGCACGAAAAGTGGAAATCTGCCGAGAAGTTTTCAAGTTAGGGTCCGTTAAAGTAAAAACAATTCGCAGCCCCAGACCACAAAAATCGGCGCTGATGCACTTCCCGTATATTGGCAATAGGGAAGTGTTCTTGAAAACACTAGCGACTTCTTTGATGCATATTGTTATGCTATATAATTTGAAAGTCATGTTAGGTCGCCGAGGTCAAGTCAGGCCAAGTTCATGACAGGCTAATGGAGCCAAACTTGGTCAACTGGAATGTGTCATAAATGCAAATGGCTGTAATGCGACTGATGTCACTTTACATGTTACTCCCTATGCATCCCGAAATCTACTGTTTGTCATTGTGTGCCTAAGCATTTCCATACTTTATTCATATATTTCACTCCTTTATTTGCCGACCGATTGTGCCGAGCCGCCCAACGGAGCAGTCGGGATGGGAGCCCGGTTCTGGTAATTGGAGCAGGTAATGACCTAATAAAGTGCTCCTATATAGGTGACCTGAGGTCAAATGGCGGATCTGACATTTGTATTGCATCATTAGTAATGTCCAAAACATCATTAATGCCAATTTCGGAGCATTTAAACACAACCACAACGATCCATAACAATGACAAGCAAAGCGACTCAAAACCAGAACATTTTGCTAGGTTGACCTCATTTGACCTTGAAGATATTGATCTAAGATCATGAACTTTGCACACAATAGAGTTCCCTATCATGCCCATCCACCCTGTGAATTTCGTTGCTCTAGCCTTCATAGGAGCTGAGACCTTAGGGGGGGGGGGGGGGGGAATCCGCCCCCCCTCCAGGGCGCGTTATTTTCAGAGGCCCTCCAGGGCGCGTGTTAAAACACGTCCAAAGCTAAGCTTATCACATGATGTAAATCGGTGCCGGACTGCGCTACGGATGCCAGCGGGTGTCCTTTAACCCTCGCCGTCTTTCCGGTCAGATCCTCACACCCCGACTCGTGGGGGGGGGAGTGGCGTTTAATAACCCCCTATAAAATCCAAACTAAGCATGGCACAAAAACGAAAGGGGTGTCACCGGAAAGCGCTCGACGAGTAGGGTCCGGGTTCACCCCCAAAATAATTTCTCTTTTCACGACTTACATTATGTTTTTTCTCTGGGGAGTTCATTTTGGGAGAGATAGGAAAAATTATTTCGAAGGAGAAAAGAACAGCGAAATCGACCAGGACTTTAATTTTTTGCCCCCCTCCCCCAATTTCGTTTTGGAAATTTCAAAATCTTTAGATTTGAAATTTTCTTTCATGTTTCTTTTCCAATGGGTAGAACACACAGAGAAACGGTGTTGGAAGTCAACTTGCCCTAATCAAAATGCTTACTTTAGCCAGAGTCCTCTATTTGAATTGCAATTCGGAGAACGAAAATTTATCTGTATTAAAAAACGGAAAAAATTAAATATTCCATCCGCACATACTGTTCCATCCCTAAATATAAGCAAATGCTTAAAGTTTCATTAGCCCGTCCCGTCTCGGGTGGGGGGGGGGTCTTCAACCGCCCCCCCTCAGGTTTTTCGCGGATAGCGGACGAACGGCGGGAGGCAGCGCACCCAAATTTTGCATACCTTTTTCCACATCAATTTGACATACTGATTCAAAATTTTTAGGTCAGGTCATCTAGGGTCCACGAGTTATTCAAGGTGAAGTAAGGTCACCTCCAAAAACGTTCAACTAGTCGTCACGCTTGAACGGATACAGATATTTTAATGAAACTTTCAGCGTATGCTTACCTTTACGGATGCAACAAAACTTACGAGTTGAATTTTTCATTTTTTTCGTTTTTGACTACATATAAATTTTGCGTATTTGTCATATTGTAGTTTAAACACAGGATTCTGGCTAAAGTAAGCATTTGTTATTAGGGAAAGTTGACTTCCAACAAGATTTCTGGGTCTGCTCTACCCGCTGGAGAAGGAAAATGAAAGAAAACTTGAAAGCCCAAAATTTTGAACTTTCGAAAAAATAAACATTTTATTTTTCGGGGCCAAAAAAATTATAGCCCTGGACGATTTCGCTGTTCTTTTCTTACTCCAAATAAATTTAGTTTTTTCATATATGCCCCAAAATGAACTCCCCAGAGTAAAAAGCATAATGGAAGTCGTGAAAATTCGTGAAAATCTAGCCCCCCCTGGTGACGTTACTTTTGGGGGAATTTTCTTGGGGGAGTGGACCCGGACCCTACTCGTGGAGCGCTTTCTGATGACACCTCTTTCGTTTTCGTGCGATGCTTAGTTTGGATTTTAGAGGGGGGTTTCAACCCCCCCCCCACCGAGACGGGGTGGGAGGATTTGACAGGAAACACGGCGCGGGTTAAGATATTTGTATCCGTTTAAGCGTGACGACTGTTTAAACTATTTTCTGGAGGTGACCTCACTTGACCTTGACTAACTCGTTGACCCTAGATGATCTGACTTCGAAATTTTGAAACAGCATGCCAAATTGATGTGGGAAGAGCTATGCCAAGTTTGGGTGCCCTGCCCGCGCCGTTCGTCCACTATCCGCGAAAAACATGAGGGTGCGGTTGAAGAACCCCCCTCCCCGAGACGGGACGGGTTAAACAGTGGATGGCTGCACCCACATTGGTACCACGGGGTGGGTGCACCCACTGGGATTCCAGTTGCTGGGTGTACCTATGTTGGATACCAGTGGACGGTTGTACCCAATGGATATGCCAGTGGATGGGTGCAACAAGTGGGACACCAGTGTGTGGGTATACCTAGTTGGTACACCACTGGCTGGGTGTAGCCAGTGTGATACTAGTGGGTGGATGCACCCAATGGGACACTAGTAGGTGGGTGCACCCGTTAGCATCCAAGTGGGTGGGTGTATCCAGTGGAATATCAGCGGTTGGGTGTATCCAGTGGACACCAGTGTGTGAGTTTTCCCCAGTGGAAACACCGGTGGAAAACCAGTGGGTGGGTGTACCCAGTGGCATACCAGTGGGTGGGTGCACCCAGTGGCATACCAAAGGGTGGGTGCACTTACCCCGTTTGCCGGGGGACGAAGTGTGCGCCAGACTGCCGGACGGCAGCCGAGTCAGCTGACTGATGGCTGTGTCCTCACACGTCTCCAGCAGAGGGTGCAGCCGCAGCACCGTCTCCCACGAGTCGTCTTCGAGCGGGTCCCAGTTCGTGTCCGAATCCGAGTCAGCCGACAGTGCCGTCGGCACCGGTTGGCGCAGGCTGAGGTCGGCCTCGGCGGCCGGGTCACAGCTGGGGTGGGGCTCTATGTACTCAACGGTCACAGCAACCCTGCCCTCCTGTCTCGACCACAGGTTGTTCAGGTACGTCTCCAACTCTGAACATGTCACCAGTTGACTCCTGGGTCTCCTGGTACTGCTCCAGCTCCTCAGACCAATCACCAGCCGGCTCATGGGACTCCAGGTACTGCTCCAGCTCCGCAGACATGTCACCAGTCGGCTCCTGGGACTCCAGGTATTGCTCCAGCTCCGCAGACCAGTCATCAGTCGGCTCCTGGGACTCCAGGTATTGCTCCAGCTCTGCAGATATGTCACCAGTAGGCTCCTGGGACTCCAGGTACTCCTCCAGCCCTTCGGACCAGTCACCAGTCGGCTCCTGGGACTCCAGGTACGACTGTGCATCAGAGTCAGGAGAGGGCTCCAGCTGGTTGCTGGGTGTAGCAGTCCCGCCATTCGCCAGCACTGGCTGGCTGTTGGGTGTTTCAGCTGAGCTGTTGGCCGTCTCCGGCTCCTCTGGTGGCAGCGAAACTTCCACGACCTCATCGACCTACCGAAGAAGGGAATTGCATCAGTTGAAATTCATCAAAACACGGAGGTCGAAAGATCACGAGCACGAGTCAGCATGTAGTCACGAGCGTGGTGGTAAATAATTCTTAATTCCTCCGGAATTAAGAACTGAAGAGAAGGTGTCGGAAGAGTCTCAACAGTTTTCTCTATCAAAAGGTATGATTTTGCTATGCGAGTGAAACCTTTGTTAAGCATAGGATTTGGGGCAGCAAAAAATAATGCAACGACAGCCGAATAATCCAGTCGGTCCCCCAACAATATTGCCCAAGGGACTTACAAAACATAGAACTCGACCCAAATAAATGACAAGGGAACATCATCAAATCGATACCAGCACGGGTAAGTTCAGAACAGGTCCGGAAAGGAAATTATCCAAAAGGGCCTTTGGAAGGTTCCATCGGCTGAAGAAAAAAAACTAGCTGGTTCAAGAATGGCACTAGCGTACAAAAGAGTGAAAATTTACTCAACCCACATTCTTCAATGGATGAGCTCCTAAGAATCGCGCTGGAGTCCCCAAACATCGCGCTCCGGCCAGTAGATTCACGTTGTTGACAGCGCAATTCGATTAGGGGGTTCCAAAGGAATACAGCGGGTACAATAAAGCTCACACCGGACCAAGAGAATGTGAGCCGGGAATGCCAAAATCACGATGGGACCCAGCTAAGTACAATGCGCCCCACGAACCCGTGCCGAGCCCCCACCCTCCGCCACAAAGAAAAACATTGTGCTCGGGACCAAAATGCAATCTTGGCGGTTTCAACAATTCGGGTCTGACATAACATATTCACCTATCAAGAAGTAGGATGGCGACAAAAATCGTGTTCTGACTCAGCACAAATCAACCCGAAGTACTTCAAAATAGTGAGAGATTCCGAAAAGTGGATCCCGAACCACCAAAATCGCTCCGGTGCTAGAACAATATCACAACCACTACAAAACGTACAACCGGACTCATGAACATTCATACATGCCGAATAAGCATTACATCAGCCTTCAAAAACCGCGTACGGAGCCAAAGCAAGTTTACCGGAGTTCCATAAACGGCGGCGGGGCACCAAAATATGGCGCTCGAGCCCGAAAGAGCACGGGTTTGGGCTTTGAAAAATTCAGAAGTGATCAAGAACTGCATCGAGCCGAAGAAAACTGTCTTCGGTTTACCCGGAATCACCTGTAATCGCCTGGACACGAAAAGTCGCTCCGGGACCCAACTATATTATAGCGGAGCACACAAAATGCTGCAAAATGATCACGTGCTGGGGTTCAACAAATAAGCCCATCCCCTCGTTGGAGCAGACATTGGGGCACCTGGGCCAACTAAGAAGAAAACACCATGCCAATACCTGTTTTCATTGCCAGTCTCTCCGACGCATGTCAGAAAATTATTCACCTAGTTGTTTGAGGCCTATCGCTATTTGTTCTCTAGAAAACTACTTTTAACTATTGCTGTATTTGAAACATGAAGATGACGATCAAAGAAAGTTTAATACAAATATTTTGACACATACACTTGTAAGTGACTTATGGATGGCAGGATTGGCTTTTACATGTCTACTATTTACACCGGAATTTCTCTTTTTCAAACAATGTAGCCCCTCAGGGCACCCAGGTGTCATTAGGTCGCTTGATGCCTCAAAAAACAGGCTAGGCTCTCATAAAGCGACATCGTTCGAAAGAAAGAACAAAAAGGCCGGGCAATAAATAAGGACATCGGGTTCTTGGAAACGAGAAAATAGCTTAAAATATCATCCATAAACAATGAAAAGCAGCAATAATCTAGAGAAAGAAGAACCATAGTCTCAGTCACGTGTCACGCCCCTTAAAAAATGGGCACAACCATAAAACACATCCGTAGACAAGGAGCCACTGGTACAAAAACATATTATAAAAGCATTCCACACCCGAAATATTGAGCAAGCCTGCCACGTGACAGCAATTTGCAAAACCTGGGAGGCCTTGCAAAAACGAGAAAATCCCACTGTGTTTCTCGAATGCGCCGGATGCGCAAGGCGGGTGTGCCCGTGCACGAATGCTGGCGCTTTGGCGAGCGGGCGTTAATAGCTGGATTGGGAGAAATTGAGAAAAAAAAAATCGTTTTTGCGTTTATTGTACTCGTGTAATTTCAGCAATGTGAGCTGACTTAACAAAGGATATTAAAAGAGGAAGCTTCGAATAACATGAGAAAGTAAAGGTTAGAATCGGGAGACTCAGAAACGATAGTGGTTGAATGGGCCCAATTCCCAGGATATAGTTGGTTTATTGTTTTTTTTTTTAAAGGCCCGTTTGAGACAAAAGCAAGCATTGGTCCAAAATCGTGACGTTATGAAATTGGAATAGGTGTGCTCCCTCCAGATCCGTTTGCCACCGTAACGCAAATTGGGCTCCACCCACAAGGCAGTCATTAATTGTTTTCTGTTTTAAATGCCCCCTTTAAAAAGACATTGGTCGAAACCGGGGACATTATGAAATATGGATGGTTGGGCTTTGCGTTCGCCACCCCAGCGCAAATCCTAGGTACGACACCGTCTTTGTACCTGTTCAATGGAGAGACATAGCATATCCAGCATTTGTAAACTGCCTATCAGACATTATGCGCAGAACATAGTAAGAAGCACCTGGTAGAATAGTTTCGAGCATGGGTAGTGGTAGCGCTTGCCACTATGAATCGTGCTTCCCTAATATCCATTCGGGGGCATCCAACGAGATGAGATCAAGCACACTTGTGTGTGGTGCAAGAGCACTTACGTCGAGTAAGATTGAAAAGTCCAAGATGAGGTTGTCTGAACTGCTGTCCATGGTGCTGAGGACGCTGCTAGCGAAGTGAAAAGCCGGGTGGCGATGTTGTCACGACCAAACGACAGTCAGTACTGGCCACTGGCCGGCCTCCCCTTGTCTGACCCTCACCACATCCCTTCCGGTCCCGGCAGTCGGCCGGCAGCCAAAAGGGTACCAGGCGCAACATGTTCTACCCCCACCCGTGGAGATGGTGGCGCCCCCTTCCGTCTTGGCACCGGCCGCCACCAACTAATCCTTTCACTGGTTGGATATACCGACGTGCTCAGGAATGCATGCCGGGTTTGCTGCGATCCTGCTGTTATGGATTGACAACGTGGATATGTTTTCATATACATATATATATATATATATATATATATATATATATATATATATATATATATATATATATATATATATATATATATATATATTTCTATATATATATATATATATATATATATATATATATATATATATATATATAAGATATATATATATTGATATGTATGTATGTGTATATGTGTTTATGCTTCATTGAACAAAAGAGTATACTTCGTGTTCATATGCTCTTTCAGAGCCTCTCAAATCGCCTGATGGTAGTCCGTTCTGGTGTAGAAGCTGCATATAAAATTTAAAAGAACGAATTCGAGGCCCAGCTGTCCCTGAAAGTTTTCCCCCTAGTGCCGCCCCTAGGGCGGCATCGCCACGTCTCGAAGATTCAATGTTCCATATCCGCACCCGTAATGTTTTGTTGAACTTGTCCTTGTGTGCACTATCTACGCCTCCCAAACCATAGTTGAGCTTTACAGTAATTTATTGTCAATCCACAATATTGCGCGGCAGAAACAGTCATACAGAAATATTGCTGCGCTTTCCAGTTCAGATCATATTACCCGGTGAACACAGAATATTTACCGGTTCACGGTTTTTGCGTTGATTGATGGTTTTTGTTTTCTGTAGCTATTTTTCCCTGACATATACTTTGATAACGTTACTTGGGACCATTTTCAATAATTAATATAATATTAGAAGGGTTGTAAGCGGTACGAAGCGAGGTGGCACTAGCACGTCTCGTGTCGGGGTCTTTAACCGCACACCCCCCCCCCCCTAAGGATTTTTTCGGTGATAGTTGACGAACGGCGCGCGGCAGCGCGCCTAATCTTGGCATACCTTTTCCCAGGTTAATTTGGCATGCTTTTTCAAAATATTTAAGTCAGGTCATCTAGGGTCAACGAGTTAGTCAAGGTGAAGTGAGGTCACCTCCAAAAAATTTCAACCAGTCATCACGCTTTAACGGATACTGATGTTATAATGAATCCTTCAGCGTTTACTTATATTTAATGATGCAACAAAACATGCAAGTGGAATTTTCATGTTTTCGTCTTTGATTACATATACATTTTGCATGTTTCCCAATTGCAGTTGTAATAGAAGTTTCTGGCTAAGGTAAGCAGTTTTTATTAGGGCAAGTTGACTTCCAACAACGTTTCTTGGTCTGCTCTATCCATTGGAAAAGGAAAATTAAAGAAAACTTGATATCACAAAATTTGAAATAAAATAAATTTGCGGGGGCAAAAAATTGTATGGCCCTGTTCGACTACGCTGTCCTTTTCTAATTCCAAATATTTTTTCTCGTATATCCCAAAAATGAACTCCCTAGAGCCAAAAGCATGTAAGCATGACCCTAAACGTCGAGCGCGTTCCGATGACACCTCTTTCATTTTCGTGCGACGTTTAGTTTGGATTTTCGAGGGGGTTATTATCCCCCCGCCCTGAGACTGGGTGTAAGGATCTGACCAGAGAGACGGCGCGGGTTAACATGGTATCTATTTCCAGGGCCAGTAACGGGTGTGGATTGATTGATAAAGGTTGATGTGAAAGGACTGGTAGATCGTACTAGGAGAGTTGTTACTATATTTGTATCTCTTAACAGGTGCTGGTACTGTGGTGCGATGTTTGACAGGACGTGTGGTTTTGGGATTGTAGGCTATAATGTTTTAAGTAGTCTTACTGTGGTTTGCGTTAACGGGTGTCGTGATAATTTAATCGTAAATGTTGCGAACTTGCCATGGTAAAGCACACGTACTTTCGTCGCTTTGATGACCAGGGGATGGTGGTACCCCGTGGTAAATATTAACGCTAATACAAAACGATGTACCATCGGTAAGACATTTTATCAGTGTGAACACAAGGCCGCCCAATTAGACCTCAAGGTAATAATAGGCATAATAGGCTTCAACAGGCATGGCAGTATACAGCCAGCAGTGTTGCTATATGTACATTGAAGACAGTTCCTCCTCAATGTTCGCGTTGCACCCAATAAATATAGCCTTTCACATGGGTCCGCAAGGTGTATGCCCCCAATCCAGCCCAACTGGATTGGGGCCATTTCCTCATACACCTATCCATTGCATCATGTATTTTGTTCCCCCCTCCCCCGAAAAAGCGGAAGTCAGCACACCTATATGCAGCTATTTTACCTTACGCGTGTCAGTCTAGCTCTCCTTGAACGCCATCGGAACCATCGGAGAGCGCCACAATGGATGCATTGTGCGCTTTGTTTGCACTTGGTCTCTGTCATCTGCCCAGTACCCCGGTCCTCATAAGTTATCTGACAATGGGTGCAATGCCAGAGAGTGTATGCCTGCTGCTTACTGTGTGACCGGTCTGAGTGGCAAAGTGCCCCAGCATAAAGAGTCATCATGTCCATTCGAGGACTCGGTCCGCGAGGATTCGTTCTCTGCTACCCACCAGAGACGGTATGGCGTTGCTACAGTGTTAACCACAGCCTGTTGTGCTGGCTTCGGGAAGCCGCTGGTCGACCGGCCAGGTGTATCGTTAGCTAACGCTAACGCTAGGTCACGGCCCCCACAACCACTTTATCACCCCGTTTGTACTCCATGGCATCCCGCTCCCAAAACCGCTACATAACCGCACTGGTACTCCATGGTACCCCGCTACCATAACCGCACTGGTACTCCATGACATCCCGCTACCATAACCGCACTGGCACTCCATGGCATCCCGCTACCATAACCCCACCGGCACTCCATGGCATCCCGCTACCATAACCCCACCGGCACTTCATGCCATCATGCTACCTAGTCGTCTTCAGCTTTTTTGTTCTAGTCCGAACTTTAAATGAAAGCCCCTAATTTACTAGGAGACGAAAAGATTCATCTACCTTCAATTCCAGCTCGCTACCTTCACCTTGTACACAAACCAGAGCAACAAACCCTCCTTCCAGTCATCCCTCTAACCCAAACATATATAAACTAATATAAACTTATGCAAGTTATGTGATGCGCCACCGGTCTAAGCAACGCGTCTGCGTGGCTCCTTGGCTTTGGTTAATTCTAGAAGCCTGGATTATGTAACCTACGTCAGCCGTGCCCAAATAAAAACGCCAATTATACCACACCACCCCAGTGATCGGTGATAAGGTACTAATCCGCCACATTTACTGTACACAGCCACGTGGTCCCTTGACCGTGGCAGCCGGCGCCATCTCCTCCCCTCTGGCGCCGCCTACCCTCCCCTCCCCATCCCCCTCCGCCGTTTTCTCGCCAGGCGATGCACAACCTGAAGTATCTATATCGCTTGGTTTCAATAGTGGGGATGTGTTCTGCAATGGCAGATCAGGTCGTCGTTAGCATCGCTTCCTGCAAGCACATTCCATGGACTTCAAGGTTGGGACATATATATATGTATATACCTATTTATATCATAATGTATGTTTGTGCGTGTGTGTGTGTGTGTGTGTGTGTGTGTGTGTGTGTGTGTGTTTGTGTGTGCATAATATATTTTTTAGTTCGGTGCAGCTGACGTTATTATTCAATCTCGGTTTATATAATTAACCATAGCAGATGAGCCACGGAGACGCGTTGTGTAGGCCGGTGGCGCACCACACAGCTGATATTAGTTTCTGTTGGAGGGATGGCTGGAACGACAGTTTTTTGCTATATTTTGTGTAGCAAATGAATATAGCGAGCTGGAATTGGAGATAGATACATACTTTAGTCGACAAGTTAATCATGTATATGCTTTGTATCTTTTTATTGAGGGCCCGAGAAGAAAAAAAGCTGAAAGTGACTAGTTAGAGGGATGCCATGGAGTACCAGTGCGGTTATGGTATCTGGATGCCATGGAGTACCAGTGTGGTTATGGTAGCGGGATGTCATGGAGTACCAGCGCAGTTATGGTAGCGGGATGTCATGGAGTACCAGTGCAGTTATGTTAGTGGGATGTCATGGAATGCCAGTGCGGTTATGGTAGCGGGATGTCATGGAGTACCAGTGCGGTTAAGCAGCAAGGATGGCAGAGCCCAGGAGTCCAGGAGTATAGAGCAGAATGGATGGTGACTAGGCGTAGGAGCACAGCAGGATGGAATTGATGGAAATGACCCCTGACATGGAAAATCGCAATACGTTCCAGGCACTGCAAGACGGCACTGGTATGGTTCATAAAGTAATACTAGTGCGGATTGAGTTGTGCATGAAAGGATACCAAAAACAGAATGCAGTTTTCGGTTATAAGAATGTTAGGAATACTGATCGTGCATTGAGTATAGGCTACCATGGGTGTACCCACGGATTCGAAATTGAAGTGGGAACAATTCAGGAACGCAGTAAGTTTGAACGGGATGCAGGGCCCTGTCACCCCCTCTCCCCCCCCCCACCCCCAAAAATATATTGCTCGGTATTCAGCCAATTTTGGTATACCTTTTCCCCAGAGATGCGGAGCCGGAGCCGGAGCCTGAGCCGGAGCCGAAGCCGCCGGATCAAAACTTGACGTGGATGACTGGTACGCGGTTTTATGTACATTTTAAGACGTTGAAATGTCATTTTTGAATTGCCGAGATCTGGTGGTACAATTTTGGAAGTAGTATTCAAAGCCATTTGGTGTTGTGTTCATGTTTTGCATCGCTAGCATTGTACATGATTTGGTGCATTTTATTCAAAATTGTATAGCATGGTCTATGCTGCTATTTTATTGATTTTGCTATTTTACTATTTTATTCATTTCATATTACTATTTTATAACATAGGCCAAAGCATATGATGTCAATGGACATAAATATGGAGCACCAAATGCCGCAATCAGAAAGCTAATTCATGGAAATAGCACCCAGTATTCATTGCTAACACTTTTTCGCAGTCAGTTCCACAAATGCCTGTTATTTTGTCATTCGTACGAATTTTGTCATTTTGTCGTTGTCATTCGTACATAGTCAGTTCAACAAATGCCTGTTATTTTGTCAGTCGTACATTAAATTAATCCTTACTGATAATTTTTGGACCGAAGGGTCACCAGTAAATCATCCTAGAAAGGAGCTTAAAGGGCAGCTCCATGCCCGCAGCATGTGCGACGTGAACGATTAACCTGCCGACACAGTACCACACATAACAATAAAAAACATTGCTACACACCTCAACATCGGACGGGGACAAACCAGCGCACGTCGATCGCCCTGCAACACCGGCTTCCCGCCTCTGAGATGATCTTGCTGCTGGTCAGCAGACTTCCGTGACAAATGCAGACCAATCGAGCCACGTTCCCCGCACCAAACGTTCCCCTCTTGGACACGTTCGAGATCTCGCTTGAGGTGGATCCGGAGAGATTCATGCCGTCGTACGAAGGACTCGTTCAGTACCTCACCTTAACAACTGAAATACACTAGGTGAGTCCAAATAAATTTGAGATATTCACCACGCAAAAGCCTCCACTTTCCGCGTGCCTTACGAGCCAGCAGGTTTCTCGTCTTCTTCAGTTGTTTCGTCCCCTCCCCCCAGGTGCGAATTATGGGGTTTTGCAAAGGTGTGGTGGCCCTGAGCAGGTAGGAGGCCATCTTCAGTTGCTCGCCTCCCCCTGGACCAAACCCTGGCTACGGGACTCCTCTAAGTTGCCCTGGCTACCTATAATTAGAAAGCATGCGAATGAGAAAGAGTTAGTGCAGATCCGCAGCGGTAGATATGCGGACAAAACTCGAGAAGCGACACAAATGCCGGAGTAAGTGCGCTCTTCGGTTAAGAAGCAAGACTGAGGAAGCTAAAGCGACAAATCTCGAGACACTAACCATGGTCAGATTTGTTAAAACCTGCTCAGACCAGTTTCCTGAGGAAAAGGAATATATGCATCACCTAATATGGACTGAGTTGTCTTTCACCGCATTCATGAATCGTGCTGCTGTAAAGCGTCCCCATATGCACATGTATTTATATATGCATCTTCACGTATCTCTAATGAAATAAATCCTCGCTTAATTTGTTCAGTATATAGTGTGACTGTTTTCTTCCGGGAAAGGGCAGACCGCCGGCCCTCCCCCCCGGCTGAGCGTCTGATACCACGCCCAGCAAAAGACATGCAATCCATCACGCACCCCAAATGGAGGTTAAAATGCGTGGACGGTTTGCGGGTAAAGTATAATTCAGTACTGCTAGGTGCTACTCTCCACCATAATCTTGATGTTTTGGTGCAGTGTTGTTAGTATCACACCGCTCCAGCAGAGAACTTGTGTCGTGCTGTGCTGTCAGCCCGGGCCGGGCCGAGAAGTGAAATAGCCATCGCGTCAGTGGCCGAGCTTATCTTGCCGACAAGGAGACCATCGAGGGATAGCTCAGCTGACCTGCAGCCCCCTGTCGTGATCCTTAACACTCGAGGACACCAGGCGCTCGATTGTTTGATTTCGGTGTGTCGGGGCGCAGGTTCTGGTCACTGTCAACTGGTCCAGGCTGGTGGCCGGCCCGCACATGCCGAGTTAACGGGGCAGAGGCCGAAGGGGTAGGCCAGGGGCGGTATTGAAACGGGAGCTAGGTCCACGGGTCAGGAGCTGAAGCGGCAGTAAGCTAAGGACGTTATTGAAACGGGAGCCGGTCGTCGGAGAATGATGGTGGGTCAGTGGACAGCTACATTTATCTGACCAGACATGAACGACTAAACGAAACTATTACAGAGATAAAATGACTTGAGGAGTGGAATGTAAAATTGGGATCACCGGCGCAATACAACACAAAATCTGAAGGAATGCGCTTCAATTAGTTAAATCCCGAGTTGAAGCAAAACAAACGCAAAATGTCAACTAATAAAATATTCGAAAAGTTAACAGACATAGTGTATTTTGTGCTTGCAATGAGAAATAACGAATGAGCCATCCGCAAAATGCGTAGGAATTAAAAACGCTAACAATTATACTAAACTGCTGCCATATATGGCAGCAGTTTATCATTAGCATATGGCACAATGATGATCAATCATCAACACAAAGGCATCAACTGGCCAGACGAATGGCCGGGTCGGCCAGGACGTAGCCACCCCCAGGCCAACACCCGCGGTCAGTGTCGGCCACGGCACAGCACACCCCGGTGGTCAATGTCGACCACGGCACAGCACACCCCGGCGGTCAGCCAAGCAGTGTCGACCACGGCACAGCACACCCCGGCGGTCAGTGTCGACCACGGCACAGCACACCCTGGCGGCCAGTGTCGACCACGGCACAGCACACCCCGGCGGTCAGTGTCGACCACGGCACAGCACACCCCGGCGGTCAGTGTCGACCACGGCACAGCACACCCCGGCGGCCAGTGTCGACCACGGCACAGCACACCCCGACGGTCAGTGTCGACCACGGCACAGCACACCCCGGCGGCCAGTGTCGACCACGGCACAGCACACCCCGGCGGCCAGTGTCGACCACGGCACAGCACACCCCGGCGGTCAGTGTCGACCACGGCACAGCACACCCCGGCGGTCAGTGTCGACCACGGCACAGCACACCCCGGCGGCCAGTGTCGACCACGGCACAGCACACCCCGGCAGTCAGTGTCGACCACGGCACAACACACCCCGGCGGTCAGTGTCGACCACGGCACAGCACACCCCGGCGGTCAGTGTCGACCACGGCACAGCACACCCCGACGGTCAGTGTCGACCACGGCACAGCACACCCCGGCGGTCCAGTGTCGACCACGGCACAGCACACCCTGGCTGTCAGTGTCGACCAGGGCACAGCACACCCCGGCGGCCAGTGTCGACCACGGCACAGCACACCCATATATAAACATATAAACATATAAATGCATATATATGTATATGCATTTATTTATATATACACGTATGCATATATATATATATATATATATATATATATATATGCCACTGAAGAATAGTACGCCACTAAACACATAGCACGCTAATGAAGGCGTAGCACGCTACTGAAGGCATAGCACGCCACTGAAGGAATAGCACGCCACTGAAGGCATAGCACTCCACTGAAGGTATAGCACGCCACTGAAAGCACAGCACGCCATTGAAGGCATAGCACGTCACTACTGAAGGCGCTACATCATTTCTCAGATCACGTGTCACTGAACTATGGTGTACGGTCGGTAGATTGGTCATATCTTCCAATGTAAACACTGATTTAAACTGCTTGCTCAGCTCCTCAACCATTTCACTATCCTCACCCAATATAGTCTCGTTTACTTCCAGTCGACCAATTGTGCTAGAAACTTTACTCAGCTTGGAGAAACTAAAGGACTTTTACTGAGCCCATTACAGTTTCTAGCTAAATCAAGTTCTTTTGCTCGCCTTTTCTGCTCTGGTTTTTTGCTTCACAGTGTCTCTAGCTTTTCGATACGCCTTTAGATTAACGACATTTGAGGCTTCTTTAAAGACTCTAAATGCAGTTTTCTTAGCCTTAATTGCTTTTATCATGTCTGGTGTAAGCCATGCTGGCTTTCATACCCTTCTTTTGCGTCTTTGCTTTTGGGGGACATGTCTAATCTGAATTTCCTTCAAGTAAGATTTTAACTTTTCACACATTTCACAAGCATTTAACTTGGAGAATTCTTCTTCCCATGTGATGGCACTTAAAGCCACTCTCATGCAGTCAAAGTCTGCTCTGTTGAAATTTGTAACCTTTACCAAATTATCCTTGATATGCACGTCCCGGAACTTGGGTCACATAAATGATTCCCTGCACGACCCGGACCCTGAGTCACAGGAATGTCGCCCTGCATGGCTTGGGCCCTGGATCACGGGAATGTCTACCTGCATGGCCTGGGCTCTGGCCTACTGGAATGTCTTTCTGCATGGCCTGGGCTCTGGAATATTGGAACATCTCTTTGTAGGGCTCGGATCCTAGGTCACGGCAATATTGCCCTGCACGGCACGTATCCTGGGTCACGGGCATATCTCACTGCACGGCCCGTATCCTGGGTCACGGGCATATCTCACTGCACGGCCCGTATCCTGGGTCACGGGCATATCTCACTGCACGGCCCGTATCCTGGGTCACGGGCATATCTCACTGCACGGCCCGTATCCTGGGTCACGGGCATATCTCCCTACACGGCCCGTATCCTGGGTCACGGGCATATCTCACTGCACGGCCCGTATCCTGGGTCACGGGCATATCTCACTGCACGGCCCGTATCCTGGGTCACGGGCATATCTCCCACGGCCCGTATCCTGGGTCACGGGCATATCTCACTGCACGGCCCGTATCCTGGGTCACGGGCATATCTCACTGCACGGCCCGTATCCTGGGTCACGGGCATATCTCACTGCACGGCCCGTATCCTGGGTCACGGGCATATCTCACTGCACGGCCCGTATCCTGGGTCACGGGCATATCTCACTGCACGGCCCGTATCCTGGGTCACGGGCATATCTCACTGCACGGCCCGTATCCTGGGTCACGGGCATATCCCACTGCACGGCCCGTATCCTGGGTCACGGGCATATCTCACTGCACGGTCCGGACACTGTATCGTGGGAACATTTCGAGGTCGAGTGCCTGCTAACCGTCAATGCCGTAGTAGTTGCGCGCATGCCCGGCAGCGCCAGGGGCACGGCGGAAATCAGCGCATGACGTATCCAGATCCCCGGATTCGCCGGATTCCCGCCGCCGGATTCCCGCCGCCGCCCCGCTGGCCAGTACCGTCGCCCACACGTTGCATGTGGTGTGGTGCACTCGGGTCGCACCCCGTGGTGGACACCCCGACTATGTCAGCACTGCTTCCGGCCTGGCACCGACGCCGACCTTTGAGCCGACCGCCCCCTCAATGCCCGTGTGACATAACACACACACACCCCGGGAGACGCTGGCGGGCGGCTCCCGCCACCAACTGGACCCCCCTCCGCGGCTTGGTCGCCATATTACCGCCTGCCGATGCGTCCACTGTCCTGGTCCACTTCGACCAGCCGCGACATCGGACCATTGAAGTTCTGTACCATCGGTGTCGACTGCCGCGGTGGCTGGGCATGGGGGCACGGCGGTCTTGTGCTGGCTCACTCCGCCAGAGGTCGCAGGCGCCACCCACAGGCCACGAACGCGGGAGACGAACAGCTCCGCTCTGCAGCGTAATATGCCACATGGAGACGGACAGCTCCATTTTGTGGCGCAGTAGTATCACAAAGCGGATAGCAGAAGCGCATCCATTGTATTCGATCCCGGATGAATCCGGCCCCCTCTACACTGGACACGGAACACCAGAAGTGATCCATGTCAGTGGTTTGCCTTTTACTACGGTTTGTGGACCCACTCGGACGTAATACTCGGTTTCCGTCGTATATCTTGAGAAGAAAGTCTGAGGGATAAGCAGTTTTTATTAAACACTTTATCTTCTACGACATTCCAGCCTTGCACTCCCAATTACCCGCCACCACCTACCGTTCCCCCACGGACATCCACCACCATCGGCTGTGCCGAGGGCTGAGTCAGCCCGACGCACCCTCTCCCTCCGTTCAGACTATCGCCGAAGGACCGCAGATTCGTTGTCGAAAGTATCTGTGCAAGGAATAGTAGGATAGATGGGAAAAAAACATACTTCGAAACATACACGGATTTGTGCAGACAGTAGGTTCAGCTATTTTTATCGTGGAAAAGTGATCCGGTTCATGCTATGTTCAGTGAAACAATGTACTTAATGAACTTAGCAATGAAAGGTAGCTTGACGAATCACTAGTGATCTCGTGGTATTGAGAGCCAGGGAGGGTGCTTCCAGTGGAGTCGGCTGGCGCGCCATCTCCGTGCCCGCCGTGCACCAAAACCCTGCGACGCAGCATCAGGATAATCTGATAGGAGCTATGCCGCTGGTGATGTGAAGATTTCAGCACCTCCCGTGGAACCCGCCCGACATCAACAACCGACGGCGCAGCGTCAAGCAAATCCGAGAGAGGATCTGCTGCTGGTGATGTGAAGACTTCAACAGCTCGCGTGGCGCCAATCATAAGACGAAAGCCATCTCCGACACCGAAAATCATGTTATTTGAAGGCACTTTAGTGGAAGCATCTCCAGCATGCACGAGGTACATAGCAGTGCACAGGAGGGCTGAGACAGAGCGAGAAATAGTGTGTAATCCCTGGGTACTAAGACAAAAGGATATCACGGATCCTAGTAGGTTTTCTAGTTCCAGCCCAAGTGACGCAAGCTCAAATGTGCTAAATTTATAGTTCAATCTAGCATGATTTTGTTATATAAGGTGACGTCACGTAAACATTCCAAATCGTTTTAAAACCTGGCTAAGATTCAGCTGTGGCGCAGTGAAGACATGAGATTGTTGTGGTGTGTGATACGGTGCTTCTGATTGTTGGCGTGGGTATATGAGGCTGAGAAGTATTATTTGGGTCATCACATCCTAGACCATAAATATTAGTGATTTGAGGTGCACTGTGTGCATCAGCTGGTTCACAAAGACACATGACCCCTAAAGGAAGAGGCAAGCTGAATGCACTTTTGAAAGGTGGACCAACTACAGTGCAAAGGATGCTTTTAAGAAGAGGATTTGTGGCCATGCGCGCCTAAAAAGATGAATAAAGCACTAAGCCACAGCTTTTTCCGACAAGTAAGGTGCACTTCTTTCTCATAGCAAATAATGTCATGATTTGGTACAATGCCTGGTTCGAATTGAAAAGCGCGAGGATGTGCAACAAAAGTCATCTTCAAGGTTCACCATTTTAACACGCGCCCTGGAGGGGATGGAATCGAGGTCCGCGCACCCCTCCGGTTTTCCTTAAATAACTCCAGATATTGCCGGTCAACTTACGTTATTTTTGTGTGTGCCTGCTTATAATTGACCGGCGCGACGTTTAAGTAAGGCAGAACGGAAATCTGTGAACAATTTCTCGAGGTAGAGCCGTTAAAGTAATACATTTTTTTTAGCGTAAGACCAACCAAAAATCGGCTCTGAGCCGCTACCCGTAGATTGGAAAAAGGGAAGTCTTCTTGGCGATACTACCAACTTATTCGATGCATATTGTTATGCTACATAATTTCAACGCCTTCCTTCGAGAAGGCGATTGCGCCCAGCCGCCCGATAGAGTAGTCGGGCGGTCGGCCCGGTTCCGTTGACTGGAACAGGTAACTGACATTTTGGAACTGGTAACTGGAACATATAAAATGCTCCTGTATAGGCAACCTGAGGTCACATGCCGGATCTAGCATCTGCATTGCATCATAAGGAATATGCAAAATATTACTGATGCCCATATTGGAGCATTTAAATGCAATCACGACAATTCACAACAATGACGAGCCAAGCCACGCAAAACAAGAAACGTTTGGCATACATGACCTCATTTGGCTTTTAAAATATCGTCCAAATGTCATGACATTTATTCACAATAGCTTGCTCTACCGTACCTATCCACCCTCTAAATTTCGTTACTCCAGCTTTAATAGGAACCGAGATCTTTTGGGTGGAATCCGTCCCCCCCCCACAGTGAGCGAAATTTTCAGAGGCCCCCCAGTGCGCGTATTAACATCTGCAGCAAGGCGGCCCTGTCAGCGCCGGGGACTTCTGCCATTAGCGGATTCAGGAATTGTCATGGGGGCGCTTTCTGAAGGGGTGCAATTTCTTTGAAGAAAAAGCACCCCTCAGACAAGCACCACTGCAAAAGTATTTAGAGGCATGGGCAGATACCCATTTCCATCTCATTTTGGGTTATGGGAACAGTCACTTTTGGAGGGGCAAGATTGAACGTTGGGGAGAATATTCTCCTCGAAAAGTATACAAAAAACAACTCTGATCATAACCCGTATAATTTACATACATACACACGTACAGATATAAAGTCATAAAAATCAGTGCAACTATGAGCCACAGGGCCCTTCATTGGATGCACTTTGAACTGGACCAGTTGCCTACCAAATCCGTCGATCCCTGGAATACCGAAAAGGAAGTCCTCTATTCTTATTATGATTGTTTATAGCGTTTTTTTAAAGACGTTCTGTGTGCTGCTACTGACAATACTTCCTGGCAGCTGATTTCAATGATTTATTTCCCTGTTCCCGACCATGAACAAATTTGAACACCACGATGAGATCTCCTCTCAGCCGTCTATATCTATATCCATCTATATATATATATATATATATATATATATATATATATATACATATATACAGATATAGATATACTGTACCTGTACAATATCACCTCACTGGTAATCACTAGCGGCAAGCGTTCCCCGCAGCAATGGCCCCAGTTTCCAACATCGGCACACGCGAATTGTCCGTGCGACATACCTCCACGCCAGAGGACGCTGACTTCATGGTGTGTTAAGGGGTGCGGTGTTTGTGTGATGGTACAGGGAGGGTCCGACGACGCGGATGCTGGGTGTGGTGCCCTGATGTCGGCTTCAGTGGCGCCGGCTCGACACGGCCGTCCCCCACTTCCATTGTCCGGCAAATCGAGGCGGTCATGCACCGGGAGTAACGGGACGAAAACAGGAGGCCAGTGCGCTCAGTTGATCGCCGGAAAAGGGTCGAATGCCGGTGTGGGCGGGTGAGGCGGCCAGATGTGGCGGCCGGACCTTTGAGCATACCATTGACCTTTGAGTATATTTGAGCATACTACTTTCATAACGCAACAACCGACGACCATTTTTAAATAAAATATATATAAAATACGACCATTTTTACTCCTAATTTGAATAACGAACATTGCACTCCCCGTCATTTTTGGGTTGAATCCATGAAGTCAAAAGCAACGCTATGCAGACATTTCGAAGGGGAATTGCTAACTAGTTCAATTATGTTGATTCAACAGTAGAGATTTAGCCCTATTTCTGGAGATGAGACACAAAATGCCATCCCATGTCTGTATCTCCTGACCTCTCGCGGATGTCGCCATGAAACTTAGTTGCATTGACATCACTCATTCTTACAATAACCTTTTTATCTCCACTTTTATCAAGGGCAACCTCAGTGGTGCGTTTTGTCGTATTTTGCGTTTTGAACGAAATACAGGTTGAGTACGAATAATTGAGCATAAAGAGGTTGTTCGGCAGGCCCTCTTAAATATGTTTGGTTCGGGGGTAACTCACGGTGAGCTGTTCGGCCGGAATGCTGTGGCCAATGTGCACTCATCCACACACTTTTTGTTAGCTAAAAGGGAGTAATTCTCATACCGGTCTTTTATGAGTTCTTGGTAGCGTAACCCGGCTTTCTCTCCGGTCAGATCCTCACACCACGTCTCGGAGTGGGGGGTTGATAGGGGCTACCGCTCTATTCCCCAAACTAATCGTCGCATGAAAACGAAAGTGTTGTCATCGAAAAACACTAAACGAGGATGGCCTATGTAGAGTTGGCTGCCGCGCCGCCTCTGTGCCCGCCCTACACCAACGCCATGCGGTGCAGCATCAGGACAATCTGAGAGGATCTGCTGCTGGTGATGTGAAGACTTCAGCACCTCCTGTGGCGCCAATCATAAGACGAAAGCCATCTCCGACACCGAAATTCTTGTCATTTGAAGAATCTTTATTGGAAGCATCTTCAGAATCCACGAAGTGCAGAGCAGTGCACAGGGGAGCTGCGACCGAGCGAGTAATAGTGTGCACCTCAGCTTCCACCGTAGGCACTACTGAAGCAGCCGAAATCTCACAGAAAGTTGCCGTCGCAGGCAACTCCAGCATCGCGAAACCAAACGCCTAGAACGAGAAAACTTCACTGAACTACCAAACAAACCGGAAGGCACCATCACCACACGGCTGCATAAGAAGAGAATGAAGCAAGCCATGTGAAACAGGTTGCACAGAAACAACACATTCTTACATAATGGTGAGGATATTAATCATAGGTGCATATTATTACCTTAATAGTGTAATATTACAACAATAGGTGTTGTCTTATGAAGATCATTGGTTGGTGGTCAAAATGTTACAGGATTGACGTAGGTACACGGGCCTGTGAAACACGCGGACCGGTGGGGGAGGGGTAATCCACCCTTTTCTCCTGATTTCTTTTTGTCCTTCAAATCGAGGCGGTCATGCACCGGGAGTAACGGGACGAAAACAGGAGGCCAGTGCGCTCAGTTGATGGCCGGAAGAGGGTCAAATGCGGGTGTGGTCGGCTGAGGAGGCCAGATGTGGCGGCCGGACCTGCCAGGCCGGCTCAGCTCATCGCAGCGGGCTGTCTGTAATTTCGGCGCCAATAACCCTGTTCTTCTAAACACCATGCAATCATAAGCGGTAAGGTGCAGCCGTTGACCATGGTAATGAAATGCACTTCGACTGGCTGAAATTTTATACGAAAGAATGCAATCAGAAAATCAGGTGAAGCCTTCCTTATATATTCCGCATATTACGACCATAGGACTGTTTATCTGTGTCTTCTTCGTGATGTTTGTCTTCCGATAATAATATTCGAGGCGCGTAGGTCCGAACTCGGAAGAAATTGCTCCCCCCTGACCGCGTGATAAACCCGTAAATTTTGGACAAACCACAGATGCATGGGTGATAAACAAGTGCATAAACACTTAACTCTCGCCATAAGCAAATTTCAATACATGTGATTTTTCAAAACTGAAAATACAGGATAGCTGGATGTAAGGAGAGGTGAAGGTGAAATGGCTACAAACTTGTCAAAAGTGCGGACCGGACCATGGCTTATCATGTGGAAAATTAGAAGTTATAATTCGAGCTATGGATATAAGTTATTAATGAGCTTTAGATAGGCACCAATTCATGTCTGAAGTTGCGCTAAATATCATTGCCACCAATATGGATTTACTCACTACTGCATTGCTGCAGTCTTCATCTTAACTAGCGGGTGTGTCGCTGTAGACTGCGATGCTCTACAAATGTCTAGCTGGACCTGAATTCCGGTGAAAAACTGCCGTTGTCCTTAGTTGTCCTGTCGGAAGCTGCAGATACATGCACTGCCGCAGGGGAAAGGCTTGGATGCAGGTGATAGGATTCGGAGGATCCGGGGACAAGGGGGGATCGAGGAATTCTGACCGGGCGAGTGGGCAGAGGTCATTTTCTCGAAGGGTCGCCTTCGACGGAGAAACAATTCGTTGAGCAGGGATGCCTTCCAGAAAGGCTATTCCAGCCGAAAGGACACCACTCTTTTCATGGTGGCACCATCGCATTATGTACTGTCAGGTGTATTCAGATATGCTCAAGTCCGTGAGGACCTTTTTTGTTTATATTTGCTCTGTTTATTTCCGTTATGTTCATCGTAGGTAGGTATGGATGTATTACATGATCAATCCAGAGTGATTCTGACAGAGATGCCTTCTGAGACTGTCGATATCATGCTGCATTTCATAGAAGTTGGGCATTATAGTGCGACGCATTACACATTATCGTATTACTTTTACCCACATATGATTGAAGATAAAGTACACTTAGGTGTGTTGGTTTCAAAAGAACCTAAAGAAGAAAAAGGCAAGGTATCTCAGGCAGGAGCAGGGCACTTAGATTGCTGGGATTCATTAATGGAAGTGTGAGCTATAAGAGGAAGGAATTCATGAACAAAAATATACTTAGCATATGTGTGAGCAAATTTTGAATACTATGTACAAGCATGGTGAACCTACTTAGAAAAAGCTACACATATATTGGTGAGAGTACAGCGCAAAGCTACTATACTAATCAGTGGAATAGTTAACTTGGTATATGAAGAAAACCTTAAGGTATTAGATATGACTCAATCAATTATATGAGATTAAGTGGGGACATGATTGAAATGCACAAAATTCTTAAAGAACCAGATCAGGTCAACTTAAATAACGATATTCAGTTTAGAGTATCATATAGGCGTTATTAATTCAGGTTGGACAAGTTGATATGTAGGACACATAAGCGAAAACGGGTCTTCAGTCAAATTTTTGTTGACCAGTAGAATAGGCTGTCTGGTGATGTTGTGGGGAGTTCCTCATTTATTATATTGATAAGTATGGTGCACAAATTTTCCAAGCAGGAAAATCTTGTTTTGAGTTGTGATTTGTAATGGATGGGGTGCGATTTATGCTAGGTAAGCTTGCATGGCACAGGCCCCTCGAAGCAGGCATGGATGCAGTTTGAAAATTATTTGGAAGGCAATCCACTCCAAATCTAATCCACATGCGATAAGAGAGATCAAGGGAATAGGGCTAGATAGCCATGGTAGATAGGCATTGTTAGGTGTATGGAATATTGGTGGATGTTTTCTTTAGGATGTGGTAATGGTTGGTCTTTTTGCCGCTCTTATGGTGTCGTCCATTTCCAAATTTAACTGGATGGGCTCTTGTGGCTCTTATTAAGTCCGAACACTTTGTAACTTGATGACTTTATGAGTAACGGCCACACGCTCCCCGTCTATCACCCTGTCACCACTGATGTTACGATGTAATAGTGAGCATCTCGAAGGAAGCATTGCACTAGGTTACAATTTTTTGTGAGTGAGTTGGGTATTTTTTTTCAACTGATTTATGACAATTTTGCACCGATCAAACAAAAAATGACATGGTTTCTCTCGATAAGGTCATGTTTTGTTGCTAAGTTTATTTTTTTAATCCGGTCTTGTGACTAAATTGATTCAATTTTGTGACATTATCGGTTCATTTTTGTTAATGTTTCTCATCCGAAATAGGTTTTTAAGAGATAAATATGTTTCTGACAAAATTGATTACTTAAACGTTACCAACACCGATTAATGTAAACTCAATAGAAGACATTGATGAAGGTTTATACTTCCGTTTAGTCGAACCCCTAGAATGCTCAGCTGCTGAACTCTCTTTAGAGTCCAGCAGTAATCAATCATCATGACTGCATCCCAACGTCCCTGATACCTGGTCTCCACGTCTTTCATGTCCTGATGGAACCTCTCTTCCTGCTCGTCGCTCATTGATCCCAGATTCTCAGAAAACCGATCCATATGTAAGAATAAGGAACGCATTTTGATGCCCATGTTGCATCCTAGGTTTCTGAATGCAGTCAACGTATTGGTAGCAAGTTCTGCGTAGTTCCTGGACTTGTTCCCAAGAAAGTTCTCCACGACCAGAACAAAAGCCTTCCGCGCTTCCAGTTCCACTTCGTTCATTGAGCTTTGAAACTCTGCATCTCTGATGAACTGACGGATTTGAGGACCGTCAAAAATGTCAGCGTTCAACTTCTCCATCGTCAATCCTGGAAAAGCCTGGCACAAGTAAGTGAAGCAGCCACCATCCTTGTCCAGAGCTTTGTTGAACTGCTTGATCAAGCCAAGCTTGATGCGTAGCGGTGGGAAGAGCATTCTGTCTCTGTTCACTAGAGGGTTGTTGATGACTTTGCTTGCTCTGCAAGGCACTAATTCCCTCCGCACAGGCCAGTCCTTCATCGTGTAATGCTGAGCTGTGTCCCTACTAACCCACATTGCACAGAAAGGATAGGTACTTGGTGAACTCGGATGGTTGTCTCAACAAAAACCTCACCACCTTCCGGTCAACACAAATAAACCACTCCTGCCGATCATAACGAATTTTCCCAAGCACATACTTCACCGTTTCATACTTCCCGTTCAGTGTAGTCGAGTGAGCGAGGGGTACGGAGCCAAACTGGTTGCAGTTGTGCAGCAGAACACATTTCAGCGATCGCTTGATGCTGTCAATGAACAGTCTTCAATCTTTGGGTTCGTACTGTAGCAGTCCAAGCTTGTGCAGAGCTGCACAAAATCTGTACCGTACACCAAGTCATTATCTTTAAAGAAAAAAAACGGAGGTACTCTTGTTGCTTGTTGCGGAAGACGGTGATGCGAGCACTATCAGATAGGAGGTATTTCCTTCAATCTGGATACCAACAGTTCGCCAGAGGACGTCGGCAAGCTCCTGCAAGCAACGTTGCAAGCTCCAACCCAACTCTGTAGATGTGAAAGTGCCTACACAGTAGCACACATAACAATAGACAACATTGCCACACACCTCAATATCTGACGGGGACAAACCAGCGCACGTCGATCGCCCTGCAACACCGGCTTCCCGCCTCTGAGATGATCTTGCTGCTGGTCAGCAGACTTCCATGACAAATGCAGACCAATCGAGCGACGTTCCCCGCACCAGACGTTCCCCTCTTGGAGACGTTTGAGATCTCGCTTGAGGTGGATCCGGAGAGATTCATGCCGTCGCACGAAGGACTCGTTCAGTACCTCACCTTAACAACTGAAATATATTAGGTGAGACGAAAAACATTGAGATATTCACCACGCAAAAGCCTCCGTTTTCAGCGTGCCTTACGAGCCAACAGCTTTCTCGTCTTCTTCAGTTGTTTCGTCACCCCCCCCAGGTGCCGAAATATGGGGTTTTGCAAAGGTGTGGTGGCCCTATGCAGGTAGGGCCACCACACCTTTGCCACCATGCCCTATGCGCCTCCCCCTGAACCAAACCCTGGCTATGGGACTCCTCTGAGTTGCCCCGGCTACCTATAGTTAGAAAGAATGCGAATGAGAAAGAGTTAGTGCAGATCCGCGACGGTAGATATGAGGACAAAACTCGACAAGCGATTCAAATGACATAGTAAGTGCGCTCTTCGGTTATGAAGCAAGACTGAGGAAGCTAAAGCGACAAATCTCGAGACTCTAACCATGGTCAGATTTGTTTAAAACCTGCTCAGACGAGTTTCCTCGGGAAAAGGAATGTATGCATCACCTAATATGGACTGAGTTGTCTTACACCGCATTCATGAATCATGCTGCTGTAAAGCGTCCCAATATGGGTATGTATTTATATATGCATATTCACGTATCTCTAATGAATTAAATCCTCGCTTAATTTGTTCAATATATAGTGTGACTGTTTTCTTCCGGGAAAGGGCAGACCGCCGGCTCTCCCCCTGGCTGAGCGTATGATACCACGCCCAGTAAAAGACATGCAAGCCATCAGGCACGCCAAATGGAAGCTAAAATACGTGGATGGTTTCCGGGTAAAGTATAATTCATCACTGCTAGGTGCTACTCTCCACCATAATCTGGATGTTTTGGTGCAGTGTTGTTAGTATCACACCGCTCCAGCAGAGAACTTGTGACGTACTGTGCTGTCAGCCCGGGCCGGGCCGAGAAGTGAAGTAGCCATCGCGTCAGTGGCCGAGCTTATCTTCCCGACAAGGAGACCATCAAGGGTCTCCTTGTCTGACCTGCAGCCCCCTGTCGTGATCCTTAATACTCGAGGATATCAGACGCTCGATTGTTTGATTTCGGTATGTCGGGGCGCAGGTTATGGTCACTGTCAATTGGTCCAGGCTGGTGGCCGGCCCGCACATGCCGAGTTAACGGGGCAGAGGCCGAAGGGGTAGGCCAGGGGCGGTATTGAAACGGGAGCCAGGTCCACGGGTCAGGAGCTGAAGCAGCAGTAAGCTAAGGACGTTATTGAAACGGGAGCCGTTGGAATGAGGGTGGGTCAGTGGACAGCTACATTTATCTGACCAGACATGAACGACTAAACGAAACTATTGCAGAGATAAAATGACATGAGGAGTGGAATGTAAAACTGTTATCACCGGCGCAATACAACGCAGTCCAAGACTGTCCGTAACAGCCACTGCACGTGGAGGGCATGTATTAGGGCATGTATAAAAAAAAATCTGAAGGAATGTGCTGAATTAGCTAAATGCCGAGTAGAAACAAAGCAAACGCAAAATGTCAATTAATAAAATAGTCTAAAAGTTCACAATCATAGTGTATTTTGTGCTTGTGATGAGAAAAAATGAATGAGCCATCCGCAAAATGCGTAGGAATTCATACAGAGTTACGTAGTAGAGCAACAGTATTCGTACTACATAACACACAGCGAATACGTCGGAATATATAAAGAATATGTCGGAGCTTACATGCCGCTAACACAGCACTAGTGTATATACTAGTGCTGTGTTAGTGTAACTACTGCCATTTATGGCAGCAGTTTATCATTAGCATATGGCACAATGATGATCAATCATCAATGCAAAGGCATCAACTGGCTAGACGGATGGCTGGGTCGGCCAGGACGTAGCACACCCAGGCGGCCACGGCACAACACACCCTGGCGGTCAGTGTCGACCACGGCACAGCACACCCCGGCGGTCAGTGTCGGCCACGGCACAGCACACCCCGGCGGTCAGTGTCGGCCACGGCACAGCACACCCCGGCGGCCAGTGTCGACCACGGCACAGCACACCCTGGCGGTCAGTGTCGACCACGGCACAGCACACCCCGGCGGTCAGTGTCGTCTACGGCACAGCACACCCCGGCGGTCAGTGTCGACCACGGCACAGCACACCCCGGCGGTCAGTGTCGGCCACGGCACAGCACACCACGGCGGTCAGTGTCGGCCACGGCACAGCACACCCCGGCGGTCAGTGTCGACCACGGCACAACACACCCTGACGGTCAGTGTCGTCTACGGCACAGCACACCCCGGCGGCCAGTGTCGACCACGGCACAGCACACCCGGCGGTCAGTGTCGACCACGGCACAGCACACCCCGGCGGTCAGTGTCGACCACGGCACAGCACACCCCGGCGGCCAGTGTCGACCACGGCACAACACACCCCGGCGGTCAGTGTCGACCACGGCAAAGCACACCCCGGCGGTCAGTGTCGGGAGGGAAGAGGATCGGGTCTGACGGATAACGCTAGGTCCCGGCTTCCCAGCGAACGCCACCGGAGCACACCGAACCTAACCAGAAGGGTCAGTGATCCGTGACAAGGTGTTAATCCGACACATTTACTGTATACAGCCACGTGGTCCCTTGACCGTGGCAGCCGGTGCCCTCTCCTCCCCTCCGGCGCCGCCTACCCTCCCCTCCCCATCCCCCTCCGCCGTTTTCTCGCCAGGCGATGCACAACCTGAAATATCTATATCGCTTGGTTTCAATAGTGGGAACGTGTTCTGCAATGGCAGACCAGCTCATCATTGTTTCAGCTCTGTAATCTCATTCCATGGATTGCATGAGAGGGATATATAAACACATATATGCATATATATATATATATATATATATATATATATATATATATATATATATATATATGTATATATATATGTGTATATATATATATATATATATATGTATATATATATGTATATCTATATATATATATATATGTGTGTTTATGTACATATATATATGTACATATTTACATATATACATATATGCCACTGGAGAATAGCACGCCACTAAACACATAGCACGCCACTGAAGGCGTAGCATGCGACTGAAGGCATAGCACGCTACTGAAGGCGCATCACGCCATCTTCATTTTTTTCCTTTTTTTCAATACCTTTTTTTTTTTTTTTTTTTAAATTTTTTTTTTTTTATTTTTTTTTCCCGGCCCTTTTTGGGGTTTGTAAATCTGACATGAGCGGCATCGTTATCCCTGTGTCTGCGGCCCTCTGTTAGACCTCAATTTGTAGAGGATGGGGATCACTTTCCCGGTAAGATGTCGGAATCTAATGAGCCGATTGGAAAACGGAAGAGCTCAGGCACAATTTTGGGAAAAGTATTCAAGGCCCTCTGGGGCTGTGTTCATGATATATATATATATATATATATATATATATATATATATATATATATATATATATATATATATATAAATTATACATGGTTGAGTGTATTTTACTCTTAATGATCCAAAGCACAATGTGATGTCCATGCACGTAGAAATGGAGCACTCAATGGCGCAGTCCGGAAGATAGAGCGGGGGAATGCCATGTGTTGTTCATTGCTACCACTCCTACGCAGTCAGTTTCAGGAATGCCTAGTGTTTTGTCACTGTTACGTTAACTTCATGCGCCCCACGAAGGTCTTGGCCCGAAGAAACCAAAAATCTTCCTAGGAAGGACCTTCACCAGACGCGGATCCACGTATTTGCATTCATGGGAACATTTTGCTCCGTGGAGCTCTCATTTTTATCCTGCGGAAATATGGGCTGACAGGACTGGCGTGGATGGGTGTTGTGAGGGCACTCGAGCATACTCAATGGCGACATTTCGTCCGAGTCAAGCGATTTTTTTTCAAGGTCGCCCTGTTGCCCTCGCTGAAACAAAATACTTGAGGATATGCATGTATGTCCTGAATATTTCTTGTAAATTCCTGGATCAGCCATTGGGAAAATGTCTGACTTCGCCGCGGTTTCTGATGAATTATTACCGTTTATCCCGTTCCACCCTGCAACATCTCTGTCGGGAATGCAATGCAAAAAACACAACTCGGCAAATAACACAACTGGAAGTTATAACCAAGCACCCCGCACATCTGATTGAACTGATTCGAAATCATGGATTTCCTCCATGTCTGTCATTTGACGGGCGGACAGAACACCGCCTGTCTGCCGACCATCTGACGGGCGGACAGAACACCATCTGTCTGCCGACCATCTGACGGGCGGACAGAACACCATATGTCTGCCGACCATCTGACGGGCGGACAGAACACCACCTGCCTGCCGACCATCTGACGGGTGGGCAAAACACCACCTGCCTGCCGACCATCTGACGGGTGGACAGAACACCACCTGCCTGCCGACCATCTGAAGGGCCGACAGAACACTACGTCGTGGTCTCGGCTAAGCCGGTGTGGATGACGCTGGTAGGACGTCTGACATTCCCACCTGGAGAAGACGGGTAGGGGTGTAGCGGCCCACCAGCTATATGTGATGGGGCCAACGAATAGCGCGGGTGTCTAATACCATGTATGCGAGTACATCTAAAACGTCAATCGTATTTATTGTTATTCGCGTATGCGACAGAAAGAAATGTTACGAAGTCATAACAAATTGATCGACACTCATGCTCACTTCATGACCACACTCTCAACCTCTCAACTCCAGTTGCTAACTGGATACTGAAACACGTCAGCATTTTCACGGTTGTATTACTGAGCCAAGTATCGGAATTACACGCCGTGACTTAATCGGCGAACACAACATGGGCATCAGCCAATCATTACGAGTCTGTCTACTGCATTGCGCCATATGCCGAGTGAGTAGTAAAACACAGAACCAAAGGCACAGGGTCCGAATTGGCGTGTTGGTTAAGGACATTGATCTTTAAACAGATACAACAGCGTATCGCATTACATCAGCATCACCTTGGAGGAACCCGTTTGACAAGTTTTGAATGATGTTCAACATATAAAACTTGACTGGCTGCGAGCCATAGCATCAGTTTGCGCATGTATTCTATCACAGTGTTGGGAAAGCGGTAAGAGAACGCATGTAATGTGCATGTATGTAGTGCATGTATGACTGTCACAACGCTAATACAACGTGATATGATATGAACTATAACTGAGTGCGGCATGGGCATCAGTGGACTAGTGATATTATCAGTGTGGGGATCATTGCACCAAGTGTACACCTATGTTGCTATCACAGTAATCACAGTAGGTTATCAGCTCGGATTCCAGAGATCACGGGTGTAGGAGCGGCCCAATACTGGAGAGGAGTACAACAGCAAGCAGATTTTGGCTCTAGTTAATTATAGTCAACGCCCAGAGTGTAAAAGGTTAACATCGAGGTATATGTGAAGACACGTCCCCAACTCCCCCGAGATTATCACGATCCGCGCAGCACTAATGCATTAAACAAAGTCGGTCATGCGGCTATATGTGACGGTTTGCTGGTTGGAGATATAAGAGCGGCGCACTGATCAGGTTAGGCTCCATCGTGCTCGTGCTGCCGCTGGTACACAGTATGGGATGGACAGCCGACATCGGTACTGCATCTCTCCTCTAGTGCAGGTACTTCCACACGGTGCGGTACAGGTGACCGTGCAGCATCCGTCGGATCAGCGGCAGCTTGTAGAAGCCACGCTGGTTGATCCGATGCCTTGCAGCAGTCAACACCCACAGCGGGTCCTCTGAAGGCTCCCGCGGCGGCTCCGGTGAGTATTCCGGAGCTAAATCGCCGGACGACGTCGACGCAGAATCCGACGAGGATTGGTCAGACGAAGACGCGTTGGATGAAGAGCTGGCTGGAGGGTCTGGCGACGACTGGGACTGGGCGTGCTGCGGCGACTCGTGGTGCGGAGTGTCTGGGGAGACTGGAGGGGTGAGCGGCGCACACTCCGGAGTCAGAGACCCGCTGACGTCGGCCTGTGGCCGGTCGGAGCCGTCGAGCCGGCGGCGTTTGCGGAGCTGCTGCGGCTCAGACACGGTGGTCGACGTCTCTTGATCGGCAGGGAGAGTCGGGGTAGTCTTCCACCTCCTCCTCCTCAACCTCACTCCAACCTGAAATGGAAGGATGACACTGTCACAAACGTGTACCACAAACGAATGTGTAACGCGAGTTGGTCCTCGTTTGGGTACGGGGTACACTTTTCCAAGTAGTACAGTTCTGCATGTGGTACACTTTGGAAAAGTGTGCATTTGTGGCAGCGGTGCATTTTGGGTAAGTGGTACATTATTCGTAGATGGTACATTTGTGAAGGTGGTCATAGGTTTCCCTTTGTGGAGTTCTTGGTGATGACCGCTTGATGAGCTACGTCCAGAAGATATCACCTCAATGTTTATCCCATTCAGGTTCGGGTTGGGTGGCCAACCTGAGTCAATTTTACAACCCATCTAGGATTTTCCGCGGATGACGAAGAACGTCGTCGGACAACGCGCCAAAATTTCGCACACATTTTCAACATCCATCTGGCCTGTGGTATACTAATTGTTCGGCCAGATCATCGGCGGTTAAGGAGTTAGTCAATATCAAGTGAGGTCACTTTCACAAATGTCCAACCAGACGTCACGATTAAGCGGATAGACACGTTGGAATGAACCCTTCACCATTTGCATATGCTTAGGGATGCAACAAACCACACTGAAGGATTTATTTTCTTCCCTTAATTTTTGATGGTATAATAGTTTTGCATAGTTTTGCCAATACTCGAGAGTCCCACGCGATCTGGTCCAATTTGACCTATGATGGACCAGTGTCCTGAATGTTGACCTGAGCGAAAACATGACCGAAAGACGTTCGATGGAGCCTGTTACCAGCTATCCAACGCCGTTTTCCGTTTGTCGCTAGTTAGCATAGTTCTAGAGATCTTATGGGGGCAGGCATCTGCCCCCCCTCCTCGGACATGCGAAGTTGGCGCGCACCGCCGGACGCCCGAGTGTTAAAAGACAAATATGCAAAACTAATAAGTACTCAAAAACTGAAGAGAAAAAGTGAAACGTTCCTCTGGTGTGTTTTCTTCTATACCTAACGATAAGCAATCGGTGAAAATTTTATGGAAATGTTGATTAGTTGAAGCGTGACGACTCGTTGGACATTTTTCAAACTGACCTCACTTCACCTAGACTAACTCGTTGACCCTAAGCAACCTGACTTCAAAATTTTGACACAACATGACAAATTGTTGTGGGACGCGGATAGTTCTTTCACAATCCGCAAAAAACCTTTGGCGCTTGAAGACCCTCACTGAAAAAACGTCCAAAGCTAAGCTTATCACATGATGTAAAGCGGTGCCCGACTGCGCTACGGATACCAGTGGGTGTCCTTTGACCCGCGCCGTCTTTCCGGTCAGATCTCACACCCCGTCTCGGGGGGGGGGGCGTTTAATAACCACACTCTAAATTCCAAACTAAGCAACGCACGAAAACGAAAGGGGTGTCACTGGAAAGCGCCCGACGAGTAGGGTCCGGGTTCACCCCCCAAAATAATTTCTCTTTTCACGACTAACATTATGTTTTTTTTTTATCTGGGGAGTTCATTTTGGGGGAAATAGGAAACATTATTTGGAAAGAGAAAAGAACACGAAATTGACCAGGACTTTAATTTTTTG
Organism: Imbricaverruca yamaguchii; assembly: GCA_034440575.1. Taxonomy (NCBI): domain Eukaryota; kingdom Metazoa; phylum Arthropoda; class Thecostraca; family Neoverrucidae; genus Imbricaverruca; species Imbricaverruca yamaguchii. The sequence goes on along the minus strand of JAOTOL010001263.1, from coordinate 288,580 downwards.
CCCCTCCCCAATTTCTTTTTGGAAATTTCAAAATATTTAATTTTGACATTTTCTTTAATGTTTCTTTTTCAATGGGTAGAACACACCGAGAAACGGTGTTGGAAGTCAACTTGCCCTAATAAAAATGTTTACTTTAGCCAGAGTCTTCTATTTTAATTGCAAGTCCGAAAATTTATCTGTAGTAAAAAACGGAAAATGAAATGTTCCACGCATACATACTGTTGCATCCCTAAAGATAAGCGAATGCTGAAAGTTTCATTCAGATATCTGTATCCGTTTAAGCGAGACGACTGTTTAAACTTTTTTTCTGGAGGTGACCTCACTTGACCTTGACTAACTCGTTGACCCTAGATGACTTGACTTCGAAATTTTGAAACAGCATGCCAAATTGATGCGGGAAGAGATATGCCAAGTTTGGGTGCCCTGCCCGCGCCGTTCGTCCGCGAAAAACCAGACGTGGCGGTTGAAGAACCCCCCTCCGCGAGACGGGACGTGTTAAACAGTGGATGGCTGCACCCACATTGGTGCCATGTGGTGGGTGCACCCACTGGGATTCCAGTTGCCGGGTGTACCTATGTGGGATACCAGTGGGCGGTTATACCCAATGGATGTACCAGTGGATGGGTGCAACAAGTTGGACACCAGTGTGTGGGTGTACCTAGTTGGTACACCACTGGGTGGGTGTACCCAGTGTGATACTAGTGGGTGGATGCACCCAATGGGACACTAGTAGGTGGGTGCACCCGTTAGCATCCAAGTGGGTGGGTGTATCCAGTGGAATATCAGTGTGTGAGAGTCCCCAGTGCGACACCAGTGGAAAGCCAGTGGGTGGGTGACTCAGTGGCATACCAAAGGGTGGGCGCACTTACCCCGTTTGCCGGCGGACGCAGTGTGCGCCAGACTGCCGGACTGCTGCCGAGACAGCTGACTGGTGGCTGTGTCCTCACACGTCTCCAGCAGAGGGTGCAGCCGCAGCACCGTCTCCCACGAGTCGTCTTCGAGCGGGTCCCAGTTCGTGTCCGGCTCTGAGTCAGCCGACAGTGACGTTGGCACCGGTTGGCGCAGGCTGAGGTCGGCCTCGGTGGCCGGGTCACAGCTGAGGTGTGGCTCCATGGACTCAACGGTCACAGCATCCCTGTCCTCCCGACTGGACAACAGAGTGTCCAGGTACGTCTCCAGCTCCGCAGACATGTCACCAGTCGGCTCCTGGGACTCCAGGTACCGCTCCAGCTCCGCAGACAATTCATCAGTCGACTCCTGGGACTCCAGGTATTGCTCCAGCTCTGCAGATATGTCACCAGTAGGCTCATGGGACTCCAGGTACTCCTCCAGCCCTTCGGACCAGTCACCAGTCGGCTCTTCGGACTCCAGGTACGACTGTGCATCCGAGTTATGAGAGGGCTCCAGCTGGTTGCTGGGTGCAGCAGTCCCGCCATACGCCAACACTGGCTGGCTGTTGGGTGTGTCAGCTGAGTTGTTGACCGTCTCCGGCTCCTCTGGTGGCAGCGAAACCTCCACGAACTCATCGACCTGCCGAAGAAGGGAATTGCATCAGTTGCAATTCATCAAAACACAGAGGTCGAAAGATCTACTCATGTAGTCGCGAGTGTGGTGGTAAATAATTCTTAATTCCTCCGGAATTAAGATCTGAAGAGAAGGTATGGGAAGAGTCTTACCATTTTCCTCTATCAAAAGCTATGATTTTGCTATGAAAGTGAAACCTTTTTTTAAGCATAGGATTTGGGGCAGCAAAAAATAACGCAACGAGAGCCGAAGAATCCCATCGGTCCCCCAACAATATTGCCCAAGGGACTTACAAAACATTGAACTCGACGCAAATAAATGACAAGGGAACATCATCAAATCGATACCAGTTCAGAACAGGTCCGGAAAGGAAATTATCCAAAAGGGCCTTTTGAGGGTTCCATCGGCAGAATAAAAAAAAACTAGCTGGTTCAAGAATGGCAGTGGCGTAGAAAAGAGTGAAAATTTACTCAACCCACATTCTTGAATGGGTGAGCTCCTTAGAATCGCGCCGGAGTCCCCAAACATCGCGCTGGGGCCAGTAGATTCGCGATGTTGACACCGCGATTCGATTAGGGGGTTCCAAAGGAATACAGCGGGTACGATAAAGCTCCCACCGGACCAAGAGTATGTGAGGCGTGGAACGCCAAAATCACGCTGGAACCCAGATAAGTACAACGCGCCCCGCGAACCCGTGCCGAGCCCCACCCCCCATCCCCACCCCCGCTACAAAAAAAACATTGTGCTTGGGTCCAAAATGCAATCTCGGCAGTTACAACAATTGGGGTCTGGCATCACATATTCACCTATCAAGAAATAGGATGGCGACAAAAATCGTGTCCTGACGCAGCACAAATCAACCCGAAGTACTTCACAATAGTGAGAGATTTCGAAAAGTGGATCCCGAACCACCAAAATCGCTGCGGTGCTGGAATAAAGTCACAATTACTACAAAACGTAGAACCAGACTCATGAGCATTCATACATACCGAATAAACATTGCATCAGCCTTCAAAAACCGCGTACGGAGCCAAAGCAAGTTTACCGGAGCTCCATAAATGGCGGCGGGGCACCAAAATATGGCGTCCGAGCCCGACAGAGCACGGGCTTGGGATTTGAAAAATTCAGAAATGATCAAAAACTGCACCGAGCCGAAAAAAAAACTGTCTTCGTTTTACCCGGAATCACCTGTAATCGCCTGGACACGAAAAGTCGCTCCGGGACTCCACTATATTATAGCGGAGCACACAAAATGCTGCAAAATGATCACGTGCTGGGGTTCAACAAATATGCGATGGGGAGACCGAATGAACACCGCGGGACCTTAAGAGCATAACGGGAAGACGAAATTGCATGGAGCCGTTCAAAGCGTGCGGATTATCGCCGCAGATAGCGGCAGATGCTTAAACAGGAGTTACAGCTCTAAATAAGCACACCGGAAGTTGTTATACATAATGGAGACAATCAGGGCACGCATGCTCATAAGGACGCATGGTGCCTCAAAAACAGAATAGGGCTCTCAAAGGGGTCTAGAACAAAGCCGGGCACTAAATATTGTCATCGGGTTCTTCGAAAACGAGCCGATACATGCAAAATCGATGTGAGCCCATCCCCTCGTTGGAGCAGACATTGGGGCACCTGGGCCAACTAAAAAGAAAACACCATGCCAATACCTGTTTACATTGTCAGTCTGTCCGACGCATGTCAGAAGATTATTTACCTAGTTGGTCGAGGCGTATCGGTATTTGTTCGCTAGAAAAATGGTTTTAACTATTGCTCTATTTGAAACATGAAGATGAGGATCAAAGAACGCTACATACAAATATTTTGACACATACACTTGTAAGTGAATTATGGATGGCAGGATTAGCTTTTGCGTGTCTCCTAGTTACACCGGAATTTCTCTTTTTCAAACAATGCAGCCCCTCAGGGCACACAGGTGTCATAAGGACGCATGATGACTCAAAAACAGGCTAGGCTCAGATAAAGCGACATCGTTCGAAAGAAAGAACAAAAAGGCCGGGCAATAAATAAGGACATCGGGTTCTGGGAAACGACAAAATACCTTAAAATATCATCCATAAACAATGAAAAGCAGCAATAATCTAGAGAAAGAAGATCCATAGTCTCAGTCACGTGCCACGCCCTTTGAAAATGGGCACAACCATAAAACACATCCGTAGACAAGGAGCCACTGGTATAAAAACATTATAAAAGCATTCCACACCCGAAATATTGAGCAAGCCTGCCATGTGACAGCAATTTGCAAAACGTTGGAGGCCTTGCAAAAACGAGAAAATCCCACTGTGTTTCTCGAATGCACCGAATGCGCAAGGCGGGTGTGCCCGTGCACAAATGCTGGCGCTTTGGCGAACGGGCGTTCATAGCTGGATTGGGAGAAATTTGAAAAATTTTCGTTTTGGGGTTTATTGTACTCGTGTAATTTCAGCAATGTGAGCTGACTTATCAAAGGATACTAAAAGAAGAAGCTTCGAATAACATGAGAAAGTGAGGGTTAGAATCGGGGGACTCAGAAACGATGGTGGTTGATTGGGCCCAATTCCCAGGATATAGTTGGTTTATTGTTTTTTAAAAATGGCCCGTTTGAGACAAAGGCAAACATTGGTCCAAAATCGTGACGTTATGAAATGGGAATAGGTGTGCTCCCACCAGATCCGTTTGCCACGTAGCGCAAATTGGGCCCCACCCACAAGACAGTCATTAATTGTTTTCTGTTTGAAATCCCCCTTTAAAAAGACATTGGTCGAAACCCGGGACATTATGAAATATGGATGGTTGGGCTTTGCGTTCGCCACTCCAGCGCAAATCCTAGGTACGCCATCGTCTTTGCACCTGTGCAATGGAGAGATATAGCATCTCCAGCATTTGTAAACTGCCTATCAGACATTGTGCGCAGAACATAGTAAGATGCACCTTGTAGAATAGTTTCGAGCATGGGTAGTGGCAGCGCTTGCCACTATGAATCGTGCTTCCCTAATATCCATTCGGGGGCATCCAGCGAGATGAGATCAAGGACACTTGTCGTGTGGTGCAAGAGCACTTACGTCGAGTAAGATGGAAAAGTCCAAGATGAGGTCGTCTGAGCTGCTGTCCATGGTGCTGAAGACGCTGCTAGCGAAGTGAAGAGCCGGGTGGCGATGTTGTCACGACCAAACGACAGTCAGTACTGGCCACTGGCCGACCTCCCCTTGTCTGACCCTCACCACATCCCTTCCGGTCCCGGCAGTCGGCCGGCTGCCAAAAGGGTACCAGGCGCAACATGTTCTACCCCTCTCGTGGAGGTGGTGGCGCCCCCTTCCGTCTTGGTACCGGCCGCCACCAACTAATCCTTTCACTGGTTGGATATACCGATGTGCTCAGGAATGTATGCCGGGTTTTCTGCGATCCTGCTGTTATGGGTTGACAACGTGGATATGTTTTCATATGCATATATATATATAATATACCTATTTTTATATATATATATATATATATATATATATATATATATATATATATATATATATATATATATATATATATATGTGTTTATGCTTCATTGAATAAAACAGTACACTTCGTGTTCATATGCCTGTTTGAGAGCTTCTCAAATCACCTGATGGTAGTCCGTTTTGGTGCAGAAGCTGCATGTAAAATTCAAAACAAACGCATTCGAGGCCAGGCAGTCTCTGAAAGTTTCCCCCTAGTGCCGCCCATAGGGCGGCATCGCCACGTCTCGAAAATGCAATGTTCCATATCCCCAGCCGAATTTTTTTTTAATTTTCCTTGTGTGCACTATCTACCCCTCCCAAACCATGCGATTTACATAGGTGCGATTTACAGTAATTTATTGTCAATCCTCAATATTGCGCGGTAGCAACAGTCATACAGAAATATTGCTGCGCTTTCCAGTTCAGATTATACTAACCGGTGAACGCAGAGTAAATACCGGTCCACGGTTATTTGCGTTGCTTGATGGTTTTGTTTCCCTTAGTTACTTTTCCCTGACAAATTCTTTGATAACGTTATTTTCGACCATTTCCAATAATTAATATAATATTAGGATGGTTGTAAACGGTGCGAGGCGAGGTAGTATTAGCACGTCCCGTCTCGGGGTCTTCAACCCCACCCCCTCCCCTACTCCCGAGGTTTTTCGGGGATAGTTGACGAACGACGCCCGGTAGCACGCCCAAATGTGGCATACCTTTTCCCACATAAATTTGACATGCTGATTCAAAACTTTTAGGTCAGGTCATCCAGGATCAACGAGTTAGTCAAGGTGAAGTAAGGTCACCTCCAAAACATTCAACCAGTCATCACGCTTTAAAGGATACAGATATTTTAATGAAACCTTCAGCGTTTCCTAATTTTTAGGAATGCAAAAAAACATACCAGTGGAATTTGTCATGTTTTTTTTAACTGCATATAAATTTTGCATATTTTCCAATTGCAGTTAAAATAGAAGAGTCTGTCTAAAGTAAGGATTTTATATTAGGGCAAGTGGACTTCCAACAACGTTTCTTGGTCTGTTATATCCATTGGAAAAGGAAAATTAAAGAAAATTTGAAATCTTAAAATTTTTAAATTACGAAAGATTGGGGGGCAAAAATAGTATGGCACTGTCGGCTTCGCTGTCCTTTTCTTATTGAGGTAACCTCCAAAAAAAGTTCAACCAGTCGTCAAGCTTTAATGGATACAAATATTTTAATGAAACTTTCAGCGTTCTAATCATTAGGGATGTAACAAAGCGTACGAGTGGAATTTTTATTTCTTTTCGTTTTTGACTACATATAACTTTTGCATATTTGCCAATCGCAGATCAAATAGAAGATTTTGGCTAAAGCAAGCATTTTTTATGAGGGCAAGTTGACTTCCAGCAACGTTTCTCGGTCTGCTCTACCTATTAAAAAAGGAAAATGAATGAAAATTTGAAAACTCAAAATGCTGATGTTCAACAACAAAAAATTGAAGGGCCAAGAAAATGTATGGCCTTGGTCGATTTCATGTCGTGGATGGATCCGGATCCTATTCGTCCAACGCTTTCGGATGACATGTCTTTAGTTTTAGTGCGACGCTTAGTTGGATTTGAGAGGGGATTTTAGCTACCATCCACCCCCCCCCCCCCCCGAGACGGTGTGTAAGGATCTGACCGGAGAGACGGCGCCGGTTAGCACGTGTCATGGTGGGGGTGGCGAAATCCACCCAACCCTCAGGTTTTTCGTACATAGCGGGCCGAAATACGCCGTTGTATGTGTACCTGCTTGGAAATCATAACAAGGCTTGGCATTGTTATGGATCGCTGTTATTGTTTTTACTTCCTCCAAAATTTGCATTAATGTTTGTACATTACTAATGATGCAATACAGATGCCAGATCCGCCATTTGACCTCCGGTAACTTATATTGGAGCACTTTAGCAGGTCATTACCTGCTCCAGTTACCGGAACCGGGCTGCCCACCCGACTGCACCGTTGGGCAGTTAGGCACAATCGGCTTCGCAAAGAAAGGAGAGGAATACATGGATAAAGTATGGAAACGCTTAGGCACACAATGACAAACAGTAACTTTCGGGATGTGTAGGTAGTAACATGTACAGTGACATCAATCGCATGAAGTCATTTGCATTTTTGACAACATTCCAGTTGACCAAGTTTGGTTCTTTTAGCCTGTAATGAATTTGACCTGAATTGACCTCGGCGACCTAACATGACTTTTAAATTGTATAGCATAACAAAATGCATCAAACAAATCGCTAGTGTTGTCAGGAACAGTTCCCTTTTGCCAATATCAGCGACAATTTGTGTGGTCTGGCGCTGTGAATCGATTTTACTTTAGCGTCCTTGAAACTGACTTGAAATGGTTTCGGCCGATATTCATTTTTTCTTACTTTAAACAATGCGCCGGTCACTTCCAAGTCCACTTCCAAGTCTAAGCTGATATGCAAGTTATGGCGAAGCTGATCCAAGTTTAAGCTGGTACGCAACAAATGGCGTATATCGGCCGGTACAATATGGAGCTATGTACGAAAAGTCGGATGGGTGGGCGGATTTCGCCATCCCCCTCCAGGGCGTGTGTTAACCTGTCATAAACTTGACCTAGATTGACCTCGGTGACCTGACAAGAATTTGAAGTAATATGGCATAACAATGTATATCAAAAACGTCGCTAGTTTTGCCAAGAACACTTCCTTTTTGCCAATATCCAGGAATCGCATCAGCGCCGATGTTTATAGTCTGGTGCTGATAATATTTTTTTTTTAATTTAGCGACTTCTAACTCGAAACATTTTCGGTTGATTTTCATTTTTCTTACTTTAAACAGCGTGCCGGTCACTTATAAGGAGGTACACAATGGCGCATATCGCCCGGTAACATCTGGAGATATCCACGAAAAACCGCAGGCGTGGGCGGATTTCGACCCCTCCTCCCTCCATGGTGCGTGCTAAAGGAAGAAAAGCGAAAATATGCCGATAATTATTTCAGTTAGGGGCCGCTAAAGTCAAAACATATTTTCAGTGCCAGACCACAAAAATCGGCGCTGATATGCTTGCGCTCTTGGCAAAAGGGAAGTGTTCTTGGATACGCTAGCGACTTGCTTGATGTATATTGTAATGCATGCATTACTTCAAAGTCATGTTTGGTCACTGAGGTCAACTGAGGTCAAGTTCATGACAGGACAATGGAACCTAACTTGGGCAACTCCAATGTTGTCATCAATACAAATGACTGCCATGTGATTCATGTCACTTTGCATGTTACTCCCTACACATCCGGAAAACTACTGTTTGTCATTTTGTACCTAAGTGCTTCCATATTTTATTCATGTACTTTATTCATTTCTTTGCGAAGCCGAATGCGCCGAGCCGCCAAACGGAGCAGTCGGACGGGCGGCCCGGTTCCGGCAAACGGAACATACAGTGACCGGACAACGTACTGCTATATAGGTGACCTGAAGTCAAATTCCGGGTCTATCATCTGTATTACATCATTAATAATGTCCAAAGCATCACTGACACCAATTCTGGGGCATTTAAACACGATCACATCGATACATAACAATGACAAGCCAATACACACAAAAGGAGAAAATTATGATATTTTGACCTCATTTGACCTTGAACATGTTAACTTAAGGTATTGAAATTTGCACACAATTGACTTCACTACCGTACCGGTCCATCCTGTAAATTTTCGTTGCTCCGTCTTTAATAGGAGACGATATCTCATGGGGGCAGAATCCGGCCACCCCCTCTCCCCTCCAGTGCGTGTAGAGGCTCTCCAGGGCGCGTGCTAAAAGTTGCCCTCTTGTAGCAGGAAAAGCACAAGTTATTGGACGATGGTATTACGACCGAAAATATGGACCTACAATTATCTCTCCCATGGTTTCCTGTTTTACTCGCACAAATTTCGATGCAATGACAACCAGGGTGGATAATGGGTGGGGCACCGAGGTCTTGCACCCCCTACATGGAAGGCCGAGTCCCCCAGACCGGGAAAAGGCGTCCCTCTGAAAAGGTTCCAGTGTACCCGCTCGAATTTTTCAGCCGGAGGCGCCCCTATGAAATAAAAAGGCTGAGTTGTTCACGAAGGTCCGAATGCATCCCGCCCGCTATAACATTTCGCATCCAGGGACGCCCCTCCAGGTTCTTTCGCAGTGGCGCTGCTCCAAGGCAATAACGCCCCTCCAAACAAGTGCCCCATGACAATTCCTGGATCTGCCCCTGATTACAGCATTGCTCCCTCGTGGCTATGAACTCAGGCCAGTTATGCCATAGCGACGAATCACGATGACTTGGAAAAATCAAAAAAAAAGCCTTTGACAATGAGGTTTGGCCTTGAGATATCTAGGTTTTAAAATCTGACTGAAGGGATGCCCATGGGCTGCCATCTGACATCCATAGTTACGATTATCCATTCGTTGTCACGAATGTCATCCATTTTCTGAACATTCAAGCCATAGTGACGAAATGCGATGGCATCGAAGAACTCAATCAAACCTTTGACATTGACATGTCCCAGTTTAAAATAGAATTGGGTAGGCTTGGGCGAACACCACAAAAAATGTGAGGCGACTTAAGAAATCAGCTTGAATTTTAACCCGTCTAGATCTTTTCTAAATATTAACACGCGCACTTGAGGGGCGAAATCGGCCCACCCCTCCAGTTTTTCGTAGATAACTCCAGGTGTTATCGACCGATATACGCCATTGATTGTGTACCTGCTTATAAATGACCGGCTCGTTCTTTAAACTAAGAAAAATGAAATTCTACCGAAAATAATTCTGGTTAGGGGTCGCTAAATTAAAAAAAATTATCAGCGCCAAACCACATATATCGGCGCTGATGGGCTTCCCGTATAGTCGCAAACAGGAAGTGTTCTTGGCAAAACTAGCGACTTGTTTGGTGTACATTGCTATGCTATGTTGCTTCAAAGTCATGTCACGTCACCGAGGTCAAGTCAGGTCAAGTTTATGATAGGTTAACACACGCCCTGGAGGGGGGATGGCGAAGTCCACCCATCAGTCCGATTTTTCGTACATAACACCATATTGTACGGGCTCATATACGCCATTTTTAGTACCTGCTTTGAAATGATAGGGGCATTGCGTAAAAAAAAGAAAAATGAAAATCGGTCGAGAACCCGTCAAGTTAGGGGCCATTAAAATTAAAATAATTCGCAGCCCCAGACCATAAAAGTCGGCGCTGATGCGCTTCCCGTATATTGGCAAAAGGGAACTGTTCTCGACAACACTAGGGACTTGTTTGATGCATTTTGTGATGCTATATAATTTAAAAGCTATGTTAGGTCGCCGAGGTCAAGTCACGTCAAGTTTATGACATGCTAATAGATCCAAACTAGGTCAGCTGGAATGTTGTCAAAGATGCAAGTGACCGTCATGCGATTGGTGTCACTTTACATGTCACTCCCTGCACATCCCGAAATCTACTATTCGCCATTGTGTGCGTAAGCGTTTCCATAACTTCTTCATGTAGTTCACTCCTTTCTTTGGTTCTTTGCGAAGCCGATTGTGCCGAACCGCCCAACGGACCAGTCGGGTGGGCAGCCCGGTTCCGATAACTGGAGCAAGTAATGACCTGCTAAAGTGCTCCTATATAGGTGACCTGAGGTCAAATGGCGGATCTGGCATCTGTACTGCATCATTAATAATGTCCAAAACATCATTAATGCCAATTTTGGAGCATTTAAACACAATCACAGCGACCCATAACATTGATAAGCAAATCCACGCAAAACCAGACAATTTTGGACTTTCATCTCATTTGGCCTTGAAGATGTTGACCTAAGATCATGACATTCGCACACAACAGAGTGTGCTATCGTGTCCATTTCCCCTGCGAATTTCGTTTCTCTAGCCAAGGACTTGTGAGCATCACAAAGAGTGGGGCTATCCGCACGTACAACTTTCTCCACGAATTGTCTCGATTCAGTCTCGATTCGGTCTCAGCGATTCAGTCTCGAGCAAATTGAGAGCCTCCCGGATGTTTGGCTTGGCTGGTAGCGTATCCTTTTCAAATCGGTCTTCCTCGCTAACACCCAACTTCTACTTCTTATCAAACATTCCGTTGCCGACCTCGCCCACAGCCATGGAAGCTTCGTCGATAGACAGACCGTGGCCTGACAGGTTAGCGACTGTGCTGTAGAATTTCTCCTTCACCACTCGCTCCGCCTCTCTGATGTCCCGATATTCAGTGGGAATCGGGTCCTGGACCTGCTGCACCTCATCGCTTTCCATGACCAGCCTCCTCCTCTTCACCTGCCCCAGCTCCACAGGATCACTGTAGTCGCCATCTTTCGTTGGTGTCGGCTCTGTGCTGCTGCTCGTCGACGGCATTTTTATCCGCTCCACTAGTAGCTCTGGGATAGCGTCCAGCGACTTGAATCGGAACTGCTCGTCCCTCTGCTTCCTGCTCGTACCTGGACACGCCCTTGAATGTAACACGTCCTGCACGGTGCCCTCGGCCGGAGTTGGATTACTGTCTGCATCTCGGGTCGGTATGGCAGATGCGTTACATGCTTTCAGCTCGTCTTACGAACCTATACGTTACCAGCTATCGCCATGTATCCCATCAGTATCTGTGTAACAGCTCGACCGCTGGCACCGGAGCGCCGCGCCATGTCGCCGTAGAGGCGATTTTCAGACGGCGGCCGGCCCTCCGACCGCCCGTATTGACGCCGCGGTGCCAGTATTAGCCGCGCGGTGCTGAACACCGAAACGTGATTTGGGCGGGGGCGGGTGTTTATTTAAAGATAGATACGGGGTTTATAAGGGAAAGTTGCTTATAATTGTCTGAAGTTTGGTCCCTTGAGTAGTCGCGGCTAACTTTTTTTTACATCCCCCTAAATCTTACTTAATGGATCGCCAATCCTCCGATTTTTCGTACATAACTCAATCTTGTCCCGGCAGATATACGCCATCTTTTGCGTACCTAATTGGAAATGCCCGGCGCATTGTGTAAAGTAAGAAAAATGAAAATTGGCTGACAACTTTTCAAGTTAGTAGCCGTTAAACTAAAAACCATTCGTAAAGCCAGACCACAAACATCGGCGCTGATGCGCTTCCAGTATATTGGCAAAATGAAACTGTTCTCGACAACACTAGCGACTTGCTTGATGCATTTTGTGATGCTATCTAACTTAAAAGTCATGTTAGGTCGCCGAGGTCAAGTCAGGTCAAGTTTATGACATGCTAATAGAACCAAACTTGTCAAAGAATGTTGACATGAATGTCAGCTGGAATGTTGTCAAAAATGCAAGTGACCGTCATGCGATTGGTGTCACTTTGCATGTTGCACCCTACACATCCCGAAATCTACTATTCGCCATTGCATGCGTAAGCGATTCCATACTTTATTCATGTATTTCACTCCTTTCTTTGCGAAGCGGATTGTGCCGAACCGCCCAACGGACCAGTCGGGTGGGCAGCCCGGTTCCGATACCTGGAGCAGATAATGACCTGCTAAAGTGCTCCTATATAGGTGGCCTGAGGTCAAATGGCGGATCTGGCATCTGTGTCCCATCATTAATAATGTTCAATACATCATTAATGCCAGTTTTGGAGCATTTAAACACAATCACAGCGATCCATAACATTGACAAGCCAATCCACGCACAACCAAAACATTTTGCACTTTTGATTTCATTTGGCCTTGAAGATATTGACATACGATCATGACATTTGCACACAATAGACTTTACTATCGTGTCCATCTCCTCTGGGAATTTCGTTTCTCTAGCCTCAGTAGGATCCGAGATCTTAAGGGGCGAAATCCGCCGCCCCCTCTCCGGTGCGAGCAATTTTCCGAGACCCTGCAGGGCGCGTGTTAACTTTGTGATACTGCACAGTAAGAAAACACGAAAGACATAACATGAACGACATCCATTTTCTGCAAATTGAGTCCATAGCGACGCAACGCGATGATAATAAAGAACCTAATAAAACATTTGACCTTGACATGTTCCGATTTGATATGTTACTCGAGTGTTTACCACAGATTCTTCCTTGATGTTGGATAAGTTTGACAGAATTAAAAAAGAAATTGGCGACCGAAATATCATCTTGGCCTTTGTCCTTGACAAATAATTTGGTTCCTTAGCTTTCTGATATGGCATAGCAAGCCACGTCGAATGACGCTCATTTGATGGAAATTGAAGCGATAGCACCCGAACCTCGCGTTCGGTCGATATCGCTTCAATATCGTCATCTAATAAATGAAGCTCACCTTTGACCTAGAAGTTTGACCTTGATATGATTGCAATACTGTTCATCACAGGCTATTACTTGATACCAAATCTTTGGGTGAAAACGGAAACAAGTTGGAGGCGACCGAAGAAACTGGCTTACGTTGGAGCTTGATCGTTCAAGTGGAAATAAGAGACCTATGTAGTTCCTTTCAACGTGTTCAGTGTTAATTGATTCGAACGATCGTAACCCCTTCGCTGAATGCCGATCCCAATCCATAAACGCCTCTGGCGAACTCGTTGCTGAATACCAATACGAAACGGCGTTAACTTGACATACGTGCTTAAAGCTGCCCATGACTTCCTTCAGTGGTCTTGAATATACCCAAGAACACCCAGAGTCGTATTTGTTCAAGATATATCAATATATGAACGGGAGAAAGCAGCCCAAGCCGCATAAATCCTAGCCTAGCGATCAAGCCAAGCGATAATGCAGACATGTTGCCTTTTAGACCACAATTTTTCACCCAAGCGAAAACGGAAGATAGTCAAGGTTCATGGTGTTCAAGAATAGCCAGGAAGGGGAAATTTCCAACGTTTGCTAATTTACTATTCGGAGATTCTGTGACGACAGATAGGGTGTGAAGCTCGTTTATTGGCTGTGTCGGCTTTTAATATTTTTGGTGATTCTCTTGCGCATATATCTTGAATCTATAAATGATTAAGTATAATTTTACGGTGATGATACACTGGTAGCGTGGCTTGCGGGAGATATGTCTCCCGTTTTTTGGGGGGCGAGTGTGTACATGTCCGCCCCTGCAATGGCTACAGACATGTTGGCTATTAACACGTCCCGTCTCTGGGGGTCTTCAACCGTCCCCCCCCCCCCCCTCAGGTTTTTCGCGGGTAGTGGACGAACGGCGCGAGACAGCGCGCCCAAATTTGTCATACCTTTTTCCACATCAATTTGACATTCTGTTTCAAATTTTTTAGGTCAGATCATCTAGGGCCAACGAGTTATTCAAGGTCAAGTGAGGTCACCGCGAAGAAAGTTCAACTAGTCGTCACGCTTTAACGGATACAGATATGTTAATGAAACTTTCAGCGTTCGCTTATCTTCAGGGATGGAACAAAACGTACGAGTTGAATTTTTCTTCATTTTAGGGCAAGTTGACTTCAAACAACGTTTCTCGGCCTGCTGTACCCATCGTGAAGGGAAAATTAAAGAAAACTTTAAAATTCAAAATTTTGGAATTTCCAAAAAATAATCTTTTTTTATTTTGGTGGTCCAAAAAACATCATAGCCACCGTCGATTTCGCCGTCCTTTTCTCATTCCAAATAAATTTAGTTTTTTCATATATCCCCAAAATGAAGTCCCCTGAGTCAAAAACATAATGTAAGTGTTGAAAAGTCGTGAAAATCTAGCCCCCTGGTGACGTCACTTTGGGCAAAAATTGTTTTGGAGGGTGGACCTGGACCCCACTCGTCCAGCACTTTCCGATGACATCGTTTTCCTTTTCGTGCGATGCTTAGTTTGGATGTTAGAGGGGGGTCTTCAACCGCCACCCCCTCCCCCCCCCCCCCAAGACGGGGTGGGAGGATTTGACGGGAAAGACGGCGCGGGTTAACATGGCTACTAATAATATATCTAGTAGTAGTCGCAACAATTGCTATTCGGTCACGTCTCTGTGAAGTCCACGATGTCGTAGCCCACGTCTCCGTGAGGGCCACGATATTCTAGCCCACGTTTCAGTGAGGGTCACGACGTCGTAGCGCTGCAGTGCTGCAGCACAGGCTCGTAGCACCTTTAGCTGCTTCTCAGGACCGCCGACATTCACCTGATAGACGGATAGCTGTCCGCCAGAGAGCATGTCCAACTGAGCCGTCGCCGTATGGTCGGGGTCGGGGTTGAGCTCGACATCGCCAGCCAGCAGTAGTGACCCTGTGCAGGACCACAGACACAATCCCACTCGGATTGTGACTGTGGTATTGGTGTTGTATGCCACTATGGAGGGGGCCCAAGGAGTTGGTGTCCTAGAGTTTTGAGCGGTGAGCATTGCGGCACAGTATCACCTCATTGCGTTGCGGCACAGCATCACCGCATTGTCATTGCGGCACAGCATCACCGCATCGTCATTACAACAGCAGGTGTATCAGCAACAGTACGGCAGCGGAGAAGGCAGTTCACTCGCTTCCAAGGTCACGATTTTGACCACCCGGCTGTCCCACCAGAAGGTGGACGTGGGAAATCGAAGTGCTCGACTGTGTGCCGTCCACCAGCTCTGAGGCGGGGTCCCGGGCTTTGATGTCACGGGGACACCCCTAGGCACGGTCTAAGACACGGCAGCACAAGACGGTCTAAGCACGGTCTAAGACAAGCACGGTCTAAGCACGGACACAGCAATCCACGGTTTAAGTGCTTCCGGGTGTGCAGAGAGTCTAGAAATACTTCAATTTAGTCTTGCTACCAGGAGTGTTTCTTTCTATCGTTATGGGAAGGAAATTGCCACCTCCACCATTATTGGTTGTGCTCTTAGCCCATTAAATTCAACTTTGAACATGGAATCGAATGTTGTAAGTCCCTTAGCTAATTCTGTCTCGCCCATTGCCTTCATGTATTGTGCCCTCCCAGCAATGTTCAGAAACCTACAGGCCTATGCTTGCTCCGAAAAGTTCGTCAATGGGCCTATACATGCCCACGTCACCGAAGGCATGGTCCAAAGAAACAGAGATAAGATGAAGCTGCGCAGAGCGCCCGCGTTCAGCGCTATCAGCTGACTATCCCCGGTCATGCTATTCATATTTCAATCCTTGACGGCACAGCTAACGGTAATTAGCGCCCGCCGAATTTGCGTGATCCGTTGATGGACTGCTGCCATAGTTGTGATAGATAGGGCCGCAGGCGCTTCCCCGGTGAGTGGTATTCGGTGTTCGATCGGGACCCGTTTTTGCCGTGACGGCACGTCACCGAACGCATTGTATGCCACTCAAGACGTAGCACGCCACTAAAGACAAAGCACGGCACTAACGGAATATCACACCACTAAAGACATAGCACATCTCTGCAACAGGCCAGTTATTCCGCGGTAATGTGAATCGGAATCCGAGCTTCACTTTTCACTTGAGGAATAAACTCAAGCAGTCACTCCTCAATTACTTTATCTGACGTGCTCCCTTATGCGTCATCGTTAGCCCTGATATGGTAGGGCTTTGGTAGGTCTCAACCATAAGCGGCATCGTTAACCCTGTTATGGTAGGGCTCTGTTATATCTGAACCATAAGAGGCATTGTTACGCCTATGACTGTGGCTCTCTGTTAGACCTCAATCTGTAGGGGATTGGCACATCTCTTCGCAAAAGTCTTGGAATATATTAAACCGATTTGCCATCGGATTTGCTCAAGTGAATTAGATGAGTCAAATGTACATTTCATGGTATTTATGGTTAGTTATTTGGGCTTTAGGGCGCGTCGATAACTATGGCTATTGTGTGCCGATAACTAAGGTATTCATCGAAATACGGTGGGAGAAAGTATGAAACCGTTTTTCTTCGCAGTGCCAACATGGAGCTATTGTGCTGCACATTTCACATATAATTATTATCAGTGGGGAGAATATATTACCGCCAACGATTCATCAGAAAAGAAGTCGTTAAATCGTCCCGGTTTGACACTGCTAGACTCGTGAGACAGAAATAACATTAAGTGATTATACCTGTGCAAATACAAAGTGACGCATATACTCGTCAGCATGAAGAGAACACGAGACAAAACATTGCGAACTGTCAGTGGTGCACGGCAACATAAGTACCGAGTCTTGTCACCACTGCACAACATATAGCCGTGAGTGGCAGGGGTATTCCCTATGTGGAGGCGGCACAGTGTGACCTCCTGTCTATGTTTATAACAGGACAAGCTCCATGATCTTTATTTTGAGGGAGATTTGAAAAAGTAAAAATTACTTGGAATCAGAAAAGGAAAGCGAAATCGATCAGGACCAGAAAATGTTTCGTCATCAATCAATTTTTTCTCACAAAATTTGAGTATTCACGTTTTCATTAATTTTCATTTTCCAATGGGTAGAGCATATCGAGAAATGTTGTTCGAAGTCACCTTGCTGCAGTAAATAAATCCTTATTTTAGCCAAAATCATCGATTTTAATTGCAATGGGCGAATATCCAAACTTAATATGCAATCAAAAACAGAACAAAAATAAGAAAACAATTACCTGGTGCGTTTTTTTGTATCCATAAGGATAAGAAGAACGGAACTCTTGCGATTTTTCAGGTGACCTCGTCCTCTCTATGTTGACGGCAGGACATGTTCCATTGTCTCAGACGTGGTTTAACTGTTCTCGGTTTGTTCGCATGCGTCGCGTTACACACTACCTCACACATGTCTTGGAGATAGATTGACGCCCTTCGGTACTGGTCCGTGGCAGGGAGCGGCAGCGTCCCACACTGCCTGCCACTTGTCTTGGAGACAGATTGACACCTCTCGGTACTGGTCCGTGGCAGGGAGCGGCAGCGTCCCACACTGCCTGCCACTTGTCTTGGAGACAGATTGACACCTCTCGGTACTGGTCCGTGGCAGGGAGCGGCAGCGTCGCACACTGCCTGCCACTTGTCTTGGAGACAGATTGACACCTCTCGGTACTGGTCCGTGACAGGGAGCGGCAGTGTCCCACACTGCCTGCCACTTGTCTTGGAGACAGATTGACACCTCTCGGTACTGGTCCATGACAGGGAGCGGCAGCGTCCCACACTGCCTGCCACTTGTCTTGGAGACAGGTTGACACCTTTCGGTACTGGTCCGTGGCAGGGAGCGGCAGCGTCCCACATGCCTGCCACTTATCTTGGAGACAGATGGACACTTCTCGGTACTGGTCCGTGACAGGGAGCGGCAGTGTCCCACACTGCCTGCCACTTGTCTTGGAGACAGATTGACACCCCTCGGTACTGGTCCGTGGCAGGGAGCGGCAGCGTCCCACACTGCCTGCCACTTGTCTTGGAGACAGATTGACACCTCTCGGTACTGGTCCGTGGCAGGGAGCGGCAGCGTCCCACACTGCCTGCCACTTGTCTTGGAGACAGATTGACACCTCTCGGTACTGGTCCGTGACAGGGAGCGGCAGCGTCCCACACTGCCTGCCACTTGTCTTGGAGACAGATTGACACCTCTCGGTTCTGGTCCGTGGCAGGGAGCGGTAGCGTCCCACACTGCCTGCCACTTGTCTTGGAGACAGGTTGACACCTCTCGGTACTGGTCCGTGGCAGGGAGCGGCAGCGTCCCACACTGCCTGCCACTTGTCTTGGAGACAGATTGACACCTCTCGGTTCTGGTCCGTGGCAGGGAGCGGCAGCGTCCCACACTGCCTGCCACTTGTCTTGGAGACAGGTTGACACCTCTCGGTACTGGTCCGTGGCAGGGAGCGGCAGCGTCCCACACTGCCTGCCACTTGTCTTGGAGACAGATTGACACCTCTCGGTACTGGTCCGTGACAGGGAGCGGCAGCGTCCCACACTGCCTGCCACTTGTCTTGGAGACAGGTTGACACCTCTCGGTACTGGTCCGTGGCAGGGAGCGGTAGCGTCCCACACTGCCTGCCACTTGTCTTGGAGACAGATGGACACCTCTCGGTTCTGGTCCGTGGCAGGGAGCGGCAGCGTCCGAGTGCACGGCGCGCGCGCTGCCCGCTTCGCCGCAGCATCTGCCAACTCGCTCCCAGAAACATCCACATGGATGGGAAGCCAACACAGTATCAGCCGACATCTCATGTTTCGCATATTTGTCAGAGTGCCTAGCATATCACATAAATGGGGCATTGCCGGATAAAATGCGTTCAGTGTCAAAACCCTGGTTAAAGAGTCGGTGAAGATAGCATGTCCACCTGCTTCCGATACTTCAGTGTAGCATAAAGCTCTCAACACAGCGATAAGTTCTGATGAGTACACAGGTGCGTAGGTCGGAAGGGAAAAGTTTAGGGTGACAGAGCCACACACGAAAGTACTGTTGCGTGTTAAGTTGTTCCAGCCGCAGAGTTTGAACGAATGCCGACTCTTCTGTAGAAAGCTATGTGTTCGTAGCCGGTTAGAGTCCTAGCTCAATAAGATAGCAGCAAGCTTAATTGATTACCACTGCTTCCATAAGCAGACGGATGGTTTGCTCCTTCTATATTGTGAGTGAAACTGGATTGTGTTCAATTTATTTAAGTACATGAGTACATAGTAAATAGTTTAGTAATATGTAACAAAAAGTTAAAGTAAAGTTACATGTTACAACGTTACTAAGACACGCTTCGTTGGCATTTATACAAGTCAACGAAACTTACTAATTTCAACCAGATAAGCTGCTTAGGTTTAGTTTCTATAAGCAGAGGAATGGATCGTGTTTGCCCTTCTTGTTTGCGGAGCAAGCTTAAGTGCTAGTTACCTTACCTCTTTGTCTGCCCGAGTGTGCAAATCGAATAATTTGCTGCCCAAACTCAGCCTGCCGCAATCGAGTAAGTCTCTGTAATTGCTTCCACTCGTGCCGTGGCGGGACTGGGCGGTTCGCCTTGTCAAGGACCGGTGATCGATGGGTTGGCGGCACTATTCACGGCGGGCCTGACCAGTGGGGTCAGAAGTCCATCACATTATTAAGCAGGGGTAATTATGGTTGTGCTCCGGCATGATTCTCACCGAAAATGATGCTCTCTACCATTTAAGCTTGTGAAATGTGCATGATATGCACTAAAGATATAGCACATCAATGAAAACATAGCATGCCATTGAGCCATAGGACGCCACCGAAGGCATAGCACGCCACTGAAGGCATAGCACGCCTCTAAATATATACCACGTGACTGAAGGCATAACATACTAATGAAGGCGTATCACGCCATGTATGTCCACCAGCCCAGTCTTCCAGCGGGGATATCAATCAGGGTCCAATCTACTCCAGTTATTTTCGAGATAAACTCGAGCAGTCACTCCCCAATTTTTTCATCTGACGTACTCCCATAATCGTCATCGTTGACCCTATGAAAGGGCTCCGTTTGATCTCATCCATAAGGGGTACCGTGAACCTTGACTGTGGCGTTCTGTTAGACCTCAATCTGTAGGGGATGTGTTGGTCCTTTTTCCAGTAAGATCTCGAAATCTACTGGGCCGGTTGGAAAACAGAATAATTCACGCAGTTTTATGTACATTTTAGGACGTTGAAATATCACTTTTGCATTGGCGAGATCTGGTGGTACAATTTTGGAAGTATTATTCAAAGCCATTTGGGGTTGTGTTCATGTTTTGCATCGCTAGCATTGTACATGATTTCGTGCATTTTACTCAAGATTGTATAGCATGGTCTATGTTGCTATTTTATTTATTTTGCTATTTTATTATTATGTTCATTTTATATTACTATTTTGTAAAATAGTCCAAAGCACCACATGATGTCAATCGACATAAATATGGAGCACCAAATGACGCAATCAGAAAGCTTATGCGTGGGAATACGAACCGTTGTTCATTGCTAACACTTTTTCGCAGTCTGTTCCACAAATGACTGATATTTTGTCATTCGTACGTATATTGTCATTTTGTCATTGTCATTCGTACATAGTCAGTTCAACAAATGCCTGTTATTTTGTCAGTCGTACGTTAAATTAATCCTTACCGATAATTTTTGGATCGAAGGGCCACCAGAAAATCATCCTAGAAAGGAGCTTAAAGGGCAGCTCCATGCCCGCAGCATGTGCGACGTGAACGATTAACCTGCCTACACAGTAGCACACATAACAATAGACAACATTGCTACACACCTCAACATCGGACGGGGACAAACCAGCGCACGTCGATCGCCCTGCGACACCGGCTTGCCGCCTCTGAGATGATCTTGCTGCTGGTCAGCAGACTTCCGTGACAAATGCAGACCAATCGAGCGACGTTCCCCGCACCAGACGTTTGAGATCTCGCTTGAGGTGGATCCGGAGAGATTCATGCCGTCGCACGAAGGTCTCGTTCAGTACCTCACCTTAGCAACCGAAACACACTTGGTGAACGAAAAACTGAGATATTCAGCACGAAAAAGCCTCCATTTTAGGAGCCGGCAGCTTTCTCGGCTTCTTTAGTTATTTGGTCGCTCCCCCCTCCCCATGTGCAAACATCTGGGTAGTTTTATAAAGGTGAAGTGGCCCTAAATAGGTAAGGGGCCTTCTTTAGTTGCCCGCCTTCCCCTGGACCAAACTCTGGTTACGCCACTGCTCTGGGTTGACACGGTTCCTTTCAATTTGAAAGCATGCGAATGAGAAAGAATTGGTACAGATCCGCAACGGTAGACACGAGGACAAAACTCGACAAGCGACACAAATGACATAGTAGTGAGCTCTTTGGTCAGGAAGCAAGACTGAGCAAGCTAAAGCGACAATTCTCGAGACTCTAGCCGTGCTGAGATTTGTTTGAAACCTGATTGGATGAGTTTCCTCTGGAAAAGGAATGCGGACAATAACTAGTATAGATTGAGTTATCTTTCACCGCATTCATGAATCATACTACCGTGAAACATCCCAATATGCATATATATATATATATATATATATATATATATATATATATATATATATATATATATCTGTGTGTGTATATGCATACGCATATCAACGTATCTGTGATCAATTAAATCCATGATTATTTTGTTTAATATATAATGTGACCATTTTGTTCCGGGGAAGGGCAGACCGCCGGCCGTGCCCATGGCTGAGTCCGATACCACGCCAAGTAAAAGACATGCAATCTATCACACACGCCAAATGGAGGTTAAAATGCATGGATGGTTTGCGGGTAAAGTATAATTAATCATTGTTAGGTGCCACTTTCTACCATAATCTGGGTGGTGGTGGTGGTGGATTGGAGTTTAGGGGCGAGCCGACATCAGGGGTCATTTTGCGCCTATAACTAAATTTGAGTCAATCTACGGTGCTGCTATCATATCTTGCTATCCATCTTCACAGGTATATCACGTCAATGCGAGCTTGTCGAATGAACGTAAAAACATTCCCACACGCCACGGCCTCAGAGTCGTTCCCTATAAGCATACGTAAAGAGGAGTCGGTATTCAACCGCCATAAAATCTGGCGTCGTAGAGGATCAAGTAGTGTACAGCAAACTATAACATGGTAGACGGTAAGCGGGTAAGAGCAGCGCGGACATAGAGGTCCGGTCGTCACCGGTGAGCATGTAACTGTGTGTTGCGAATGTACGACCTATTCTCAATCGGCAGAGTATTACTTCTTATCGGCGTTTGGTTCGATGAGAGGACAGCCACTTTCCTAGTGTCGGTTTTAAAACTCTGAGCTTACTACATTTGGAATTCCAGGTTCGTTGCCACTCTGACCGTATATTTGATAATATAGTGGAGCATAGATCCCTTGGAGGGAGCCGTAGACGGACCACACCGCCATTACCAATGGCGTGTTTGGCGGTAATGTCGGTAGCTTTGTTTCCTGCGAGTCCAACATGGCTGGGAATCCAGTAGAACACGACATTTCTGCCGACGTCATCTAAGGATTTTACGACTTTGGTAATCCTCCGAACAAGTCGGTTATCCTGGTTAACACGCGCCCTGGAGGGCCTCTGAAAATAACGCGCACTGGAGGGGGGGGGCGGATTCGGCCCCCCTAAGATCTCAGCTTCTATGAAGGCTAGAGCAACGAACTTCACAGGGTGGATCTACACGATAGTGAACTCTATTGTGTGCAAAGTTCATGACCTTAGATCGATATCTTCAAGGTCAAATGAGGTCAAAACAGCAAAATGTTCTGGTTTTGCGTGGCTTGGCTTGTCATTGTTATGGATCGCTGTGGTTGTGTTTAAATGCTCCAAAATTGGCATTAATGATGTTTTGCACATTACTAATGATGCAATACAGATGTCAGATCCGCCATTTGACCTCAGGTCACCTATATAGGAGCACTTCATTAGGTCATTACCTGCTCCAGTTACCGGAACCGGGCTCCCATCCTGACTGCTCCGTTGGGCGGCTCGGCACAATCGGCTTCGCAAAGAAAGGAGTGAAATACATGAATAAAGTATGGAAACGCTTAGGCACACAATGACAAACAGTAAGTTTCGGGATGTATAGGGAGTAACATGGAAAGTGACATCAATCGCACGAGAGTCATTTGCATTTATCACACATTCCAGTTGACCAAGTTTGGTTCCATAAGCATATCATGAACTTGGCCTGACTTGACCTCGGCGACAAAACATGACTTTTAAGTTATATAGCATAACAATATGCATCAAGCAAGTTGCTAGTGTTGTCAAGAACACTTCCTTATTGCCAATATACCGGAAGCGGATCAGCGCCGATTTTTGTAGTCTGGCGCTGCGAATTGTTTTTATTTTAACGGCCCCTAACTTGAAAACTTCTCGGGCGATTTTCATTGTTCTTGCTTTAAACAATGCGCCGGTCATTTCTAAGCAGGTACACGAAACATTTGGCGTATATCGGCCGGTACAATATGGAGTTATACACGAAAAAATCGGAAGGATTGGCGGATTTCGCCATACCCCCTCTAGGGCGTGTGTTAACCTGTTATGAACTTGACCTGACTTGACCTCGGCGACTTGACATGACTCTGGAACAATGTAGCATGACAATGTACATCAAACAAGTTGCTAATTTTGCCAAGAACACTTCCTTTTTGCTAATATACGGGAAACGCATCAGCGCCGAAATTTGTGAGCTGGCGCTGAGAAAATATTTTGAATTTAGCGGCCCCTAACTCGAAAAATGTTTAGGCGATTTTCATTTGTCTTCCTTCAAACAACGCGCCGGTCATTTATTGGCAGGTACACAAACAATGGCGTATATCGGCCGGTAAAATCTGGAGTTATCTACGAAAAACCGGAAGGGTGGGCGGATTTCGCCCCCCCCCTCCAGTGCGCGTGTTAAAGGTGTTCAGTTCCAGGAGACTGCTCAAAGAGTTTGTGAACACCACGTGTTTTGTGGACCGGTCTTTCTGTATAAAATAGTGTGCTTGCAGAATGGCATACAGTTCGGCAGTAAAAATCGATGTTTGGGTCGGTAAACAAAAAGATCGAACACCTTGTCTACTTGCGAAAGCACACCCGACACCAGAGGCCGACTTTTAGACCTCCGTGAAGTTAGCGACTTATTCAGCGACGGATTCAGCGACGGATTCAGATTTCCTTCAAAACCGGTGTATAGGTCAAAAATAGCACGCTGAGCACGAATATGACCTTCATTTGGCCGGTCACGGTCAAATTCGAGGTCACATTCAAGGTCAAAGGAAGGGGTACCGCATAACGTCCCGAATTTACCGCACGATATGCGGTACCCCGATGTTATGCGGAACCCCGTCCTTTGACCTTGAGTTTGACTCCCAAGGTCAAAGGTCATGGGTCAGGTCACCTTGACGGACGCTAGACATCAGGCCTGGCTATCATCTGGCACAAATTTAGAGACAATCGTGCGGTAAATTCGGGACGTTATGCGGTACCCCGTCCTTTGACCTTGAATTTGACCCCCAATGTCAAAGGTCATGGGTCAGGTCACCTTGACGGACGCAAGACATCGGGCCTGGCATCATCTGGCACCAATTTAGAGACAATCGTGCGGTAAATTCGGGACGTTATGCGGTACCCCGTCCTTTGACCTTGAATTTGACCCCCAAGGTCAAAGGTCATGGGTCAGGTCACCTTGACGGACGCTCGACATCAGGCCTGGCTATCATCTGGCACTAATTTAGAGACGATCGTGCGGTAAATTCGGGACGTTATGCGGTACCCCGTCCTTTGACCTTGAATTTGACTCCCAATGTCAAAGGTCATGGGTCAGGTCACCTTGACGTACGCTAGACATCAGGCCTGGCTATCATCTGGCACCAATTTAGAGAGGATCGTGCGGTAAATTCGGGACGTTATGCGGTACCCCGTCCTTTGACCTTGAATTTGACCCCCAATGTCAAAGGTCATGGGTCAGGTCACCTTGACAGACGCTAGACATCGGGCCTGGCTATCATCTGGCACCAATTTAGAGACAATCGTGCGGTAAATTCGGGACGTTATGCGGTACCCTGTCTTTGACCTTGCATTTGACCCCCAATGTCAAAGGTCATGGGTCAGGTCACCTTGACGGACGCAAGATATCAGGCCTGGCATCATCTGGCACCAATTTAGAGGCAATCGTGCGGTAAACTCGGGACGTTATGCGGTACCCCGTCCTTTGACCTTGAATTTGACTACCAAGGTCAAAGGTCATTGGTCAGGTCACCTTGACGGACGCTAGACATCAGGCCTGGCTATCATCTGGCACCAATTTAGAGACAATAGTGCGGTAAATTCGGGACGTTATGCGGTACCCCGTCCATTGACCTTAAATTTGACCCCCAATGTCAAAGGTCATGGGTCAGGTCACCTTGACGGACGCAAGATATCAGGCCTGGCATCATCTGGCACCAATTTAGAGACAATCGTGCGGTAAATTCGGGACGTTATGCGGTACCCCGTCCTTTGACCTTGAATTTGACCCACAATGTCAAAGGTCATGGGGCAGGTCACCTTGACGGACGCAAGACATCAGGCCTGGCATCATCTGGCACCAATTTAGAGATAATCGTGCGGTAAATTCGGGACTGGTATGTATGCCCACAGGGTTCATATTAAAAATTGAGCTTATCAGCGATGAAGTCATGTGAGGAGCAAACAACATCGAGAGGCCATGGGGAAAGGCCTCTAAACAAATATGCCAATCGATCCCAGTGCTATAAAGTGATGCCACAAGCGAGTATACTATAAGTCATGTATTGTTGAGTAGCTGGATATCCAGATCTTGAGATCTCCACTCGAAGAATAGCTGAGAAGCGCAGTGCGGCGGATCCAGAGGGAGTATCATGAGATATACTTTTTCCCCAATCCGTCTTCACTACACTTCCCCTCACCCAAGTCGCTAAGTGCGGTTGAGCACGTTGTGCTCAAATTGATGAAGCACTCAATAAATTGGGCACTCCGTGGTCCACCAGCCGATCAGTGAGGGTCACTGGGCCGACGTGAAAGGGCCCCGACAACTTGAAGGATCTCCAGACCGATGCAAGGGGACCCCGGTTTGCTGAAAAAAAACCTGGATGAAGGAAGGGGTCCCGGCTAGCTAAGGGGCCTTGAGTCAACGGCGAGGGCCCATGAGCAGACGAAGAGGGCCCCTGACCGCTGAGGGAAACCTGGGCCGTTGGAGGGCTACAGCCGACATGAAGGGCCATTGGGACGTCGGAAGGTCTGAGCTGATATGAAAGGTCCCTGGGCCGAAGAAGGGGCCAAGCCGAAAAAAAAAATGACTTAGCCTAACGGAGATGGTCCAAGCTGTTGAAAAACGGGTATTCGACCTTATAGGAGTAGCATGTGACTGCCAAAGAGAGTCCCTCAGCCGGTGGCGGTCGAGGGGTCCCTAGGCGGTGGGGGACCCAGGGTCATCTCCGATGACCCAGGTCCCAGGTATTGACCAACGGTCAATAAACGCTGAGATTTGTCGCCCACGAAAAATCAGACAGCATATTTTGTCGCAAATAAGTGACTGTTGAAAGCGGCTAGGCTGTGAACTAACCAGAGCAATGGGTGTAGGAACGGCCTCAAGCGTGTGCGTGGGCGTTAACCCGTCCCGTCTCGGGGGTCTTCAACCGCCCCCTCAATTTTTTCGGGGATAGTGGACGAACGGCGCGCGGCAGCGCGCCCAGATTTGGGAAGCCTTTTCCCACATCAATTTAGGATGCCAATTCAAAATTTTGAAGTCAGGTCGTCTAGGGTCAACGAGTTAGTCAAGGTCAGATGAGGTCACCCCCAAAAAGGTTCAACCGGTCGTCACACTTTAACGGATACAGATGTTTTAATGAAACTTCCAGTGTTTACTTATCTTTAGGGATGCAACAAAACTTCCGAGTGGAATTTTTCTTTTTTTTTCGTTTTTGACTACATATAAATTTTGCGTATTTGCAAAATTGCAGTTCGAATAGAGGATCCTGGCTAAATTAAACATGTTTTATTAGGGCAAGTTGATTCCTAACAACGTTTCTCGGTCTGCTATACCCATTGGAAAAGGAAAATTGAAGAACTCGTGAACTCAGAATTTTGAACTTAAAAAAAAATATTTTTTGGGGCCAAAAACAAATTATAGCCCTGGTCGATTTCGCCGTTCTTTTCTCATTCCAAATATATTTTGTTTTTCATATATCCCCAAAATTATCCCCAAAATGCCAAGGGGGAGGGCTCGAAGTGATTACACGTGCTACGGAACGCGGCCGGATATTACATTATCGAAGAATCGGGGACATACGAGTGGAAAACGGTAATCCACGCTGAGTAATGTGACGTGCACTTGACGTACGTCCCTGAGAAAATCAACCGAGAGGCTGGATGGTTCCGGTTTTGAGGAACATTGCATGCATATCTCGCGCCCAATAACTTACGGCGTAGTGCAAGAGGTGGCTCGTCTACTTCCACCATTACACTAGCAGCCGGTGAGGTGTGGAAGGCTCCAGTAACGATGCGAAGGGCTAAATTGTGGATCACATCAAGACAGCGCTTCGATGTGGCACTCGCTCCGTCATAAATAAAAGATCCATAGTCAATCTTAGAACGTACGAGCGATCGGTACATGAGAAGTAAAACTGGTCTGTCAGCTCCATATGAACACCTAGAAAGCACGCCCGGCACCTAGAAACGGTACTCATTACCTGAAGACTTTTTGTACATTTGTTGATAAGGTCAGTGATGTGAGTTTTATACGTAACATGGCGATCCATCCGCACCCCCAGAAACTTGACTGCAGGTCAGAAAGATATGAGGTGACCGTTCATCCTTATCATTGGGTCTGTGCAACGGCGTTTCCGACAAAAGTGAACAGCGGTAGTCTATGAGGTGGATAAAGTGAAACCAGTCCTATCACACCACTCCATCAATTTCACTACAGTTAATTGGAGCTGTCTTTCCACCGTCCGCACCGTACGAAAGGAGAACCATCCTGTAAAATCATCCACGAATAGCGCTCGTCGTACCGATGTTTGCAGTGCATCACCCACATCATTTATGGCAATGGCGAACGTCACACTCAATATACTTCCCTGCGGAACCCCATCAATCTGTTGGAAGGTGTCAGAGAGGTAGCCACCTATCTTGACCCGAAATATCCTGTTTGTTAAAAAAAAATCGTGAAGAAAAACCCCATCGAGCCTCTTATGCTTATTTCGTGCAACTTCATAAAGATACCATGACGCCATGCGGTATCATAAGCGCCGTCAACGTCGAAAAACATGGCAGCGGTATGACATCGTTTCATTAAAATCAGGCGTACAACGGAATCGAGAGCTAAAATATGGTTAAATGTGCTACGTCTGCGAAGGCCACTCTGTATCGAGGTGAGTACATGGTTGCGTTCTAAAAACCACATGAGTCGCAAATTCACCATTTTTTCAAACAATTTGCAAAGAGAACAGGTCAATGATATGCGTCGATAATGAAGTGGGTCCTTTCCAGTTTTGTTTGGCTTACAAGCGCCCTCCACCATGTCAATGGAATTGTTCCCCTTTCCCACATTTCGGTAAACACTTGCAGAAGTGTATTTAAAGCTGTAATCTTCAGATGTTTAATAATATCATTGTGTAAGGTGTCTGGTCCTTCTGCTACGTTCCTAAGGGTGCTTATAGCAGCAGTCAGTTCGGAAATAGAAAATGTACTGTTGTAATGGATAGAAACTGTTGTTGTGAAATCAAGGGGTATTGCTTCGCACCGAGCTTTGTTTTCCGAGAAACGTCGACTCCTTTTATTTTTCTACAGTTCGGAGATGGCCAATCTAATTTCGTTGGCGACCTCCTTCGGATTAATATCTTGTTCATTTATGTGCAGTGTGGGGAATGGGTTACAGGTAAGTTTGCCGAAGATACGTTTGATGCGGGACCACACCGATGACGAGGTGGAGCGGTTCAACGTGTTGACGTATGCTTTGCACGATTGTCGTTTCGAATCAGCAATTTTCCGCCTCGCGTGTGCCCTTGCCTTGCGGAAAGCTACGAGATTTGCCATGCAGCTGTCACGATTCAAAATCAACCCCGGGGGACGGGCCGGAGGGCGCGGCTACCCCGATAAAACTGAGCTGGTGGGCAGGACCGGGGAAGTTGCCCTGCCTGCTCAAGGTATGGATAGTTGGTGTTGCAGGACCAGTTGAAGGACATGGATGTGGGGCTGAAATTGGGATTGGAATTGGAGCGTATGGGTGGAAGGATGAGTGAAGCATTCCTGGTCTCACCCCTCGCCGGCATAATGGTCGCCGGGTCATTGGGGCACTCAATCCCCACCCCCACCCCCACCGTGTAAATGTGGTGCCTCATCGGGGTACCATAATCTGGATGTTTTGGTGCAATGTTGTTAGTATCACAACGCTCCAGCAGAGAACTTGTTTCGTGCTGTGCTGTCAGCCCGGGCCGGGCCGAGAAGTGAAATAGCCATCGCGTCAGTGGCCGAGCTTATCTTCCCGACAAGGAGACCATCAAGGTATAGCTCAGCTGACCTGCAGCCCCCTGTCGTGATCCTTAACACTCGAGGACATCAGACGCTCGATTGTTTGATTTCGGTGTGTCGGGGCGCAGGTTATGGTCACTGTCAACTGGTCCAGGCTGGTGGCCGGCCCGCACATGCCGAGTTAACGGGGCAGAGGCCGAAGGGGTAGGCCAGGGGCGATATTGAAACGGGAGCTAGGTCCACGGGTCAGGAGCTGAAGCGGCAGTAGGCTAAGACGTTATTGAAACGGGAGCCGTTGGAATGAGGATGGGTCAGTGGACAGCTACATTTATCTGACCAGACATGAGCGACTAAACGAAACTATTACAGACACAAATTGACATAAGGAATGGAATGTAAAATTCGGATCACCGGCGCAATAGAACACAATCTGAAGGAATGCGCTTCAATTAATTAAATGCCGAGTTGGAGCAAAACAAACGCAAAATGTCAATGAATAAAATGGTCTAAAAGTGCACAGTCATGGTGTATTTTGTGCTTGTAATGAGAAATAATGAATGAGCCATCCGCAAAATGTGTAGGAATTGATACCCAATTACGTAGTAGTACCACAGTATTAGCACTATGTAGCACACAGCGAATACGTCGAAACATATCAAGAACATGTCAGTGGTTAAATGCCGTTAACACAGCACTAGTATATGGCAGCAGTTTATCATTAGCATATGGCACAATGACGATAAATCATCAATACAGTCATCAACTGGCCAGACGAATGGTCGGGTCGGCCACGGCACAGCACACCCCGGCGGCCAGTATTGGCCACGTTCTGACCCAATATCGGCAGAACACCGCGTCTCTACAGCCACAGGGCTGACGGTCACCCTCGCCCTCCGGTCCTAGCCATCCACCTGACTCACAAGCCGATCACCTCTGGCAAGCTAGCACCCAGTCTCTGGCGGCACGCAACTCAACTGAACGCTGCCGCAACCGCAACAATGCTTGGACTTTCCAGCAGAGCCCAGCACTGTGCCGCAGTCGCTCAAATGCCTCAGCGACTCAGACCTGCTACAGAAGTGGCTGTCGAGCACAACTATGCTTTCCTAATATGGCCCACCTAATCAGGTCTATAATTGAACTAAACCCATTCATGCATCCATTAAGCTGAGCATAGCAGACTAGCAGTCAACCGGTGGGTCCTTCCTCGGGCACCCAATACGGTGGCATTTTGCACCAGCCGGACAAGAAAACAAACGAATCGCCGATAAGGCGCCGAGTCCAATGGCCATAAAAAATGCCGCGTGGCACGTCACGCCAATGACTGGCGAGCGGTACATGACACAAATGACTGGCACGTGACATGTGACGCAAATGACTGGTACGCGGCACGGCCGCAATTGTCGCCCCCTGCTTCGTGGCTGAAGTTCGGAGTCGGTCTGCGGCGCCAGCACTAACAGTGACCACAGGTGTTGGTCAGCGTGATAAGCTCGCTCTGTCGCTCTGTCGGACACTCACTGCACCTGGCCGGCGGGACACACGCCACGGCCGCCAGATCCCTGTCAGACTAGGAGGCGGACTAGCGGGCCGGCAGCGGACAACCTCCTGGTCCCTGTCAGACCAGGAGGAGGCCTAGCGGGCCGGCAGCGGACAGCCTCCTGGTCCCTGTCAGACCAGGAGGCCAGGAGGAGGCCTATCGGGCCGGCAGCGGACAGCCTCCTGGTCCCTGTCAGACCAGGCCAGGGGGAGGCCTAGCGGGCCGGCAGCGGACAGCCTCCTGGTCCCTGTCAGACCAGGAGGAGGCCAGGAGGAGGCCTAGCGGGCCGGCAGCGGACAGCCGCCGTCGGCCGGGCAGCTGGCGTCGGCGCCGATGGTCGGCGCGTCCTCGGTGTCGCTGACGTAGCCCGGCTCGCCCGTGTACTTGATGGGGTGGACGAGCAGTGGACTGGCAGACAGCGCGCGCAGCGTCCTGTCCGAGAAGTGCGCGCTCCACGCCTCGTTCGTGTGCTGGCCGAACATGATGGGCAGGTACTCGTCCACGGCGACCATCTTCTTGAGCGGCTGCTCGCGCACCAGCTTCTCGGCACCGCTTGCACTGAGCACGTAGGCCAGCGTCCAGTAAGTGTAGCTGGGCCAGACCAGCAGGTTCGAGCCGTCCACCCACCGCTCGTCGGACTGCATGATCTTGCGGCCGAGGTAGATGATGTCCCAGTCGAGCGAGAGCCGCTCCACCTCGGCCATCAGCTGCTCCAGCCGGTAGCGGAAGTAGGCGCTGAAGCGCACGTCGTCTTCGAACACGACGACCCGCTGCAGACGCCGCGCCAGCACGTCCTGCCAGACGCCGTAGTGGGAGAGAAAGCAGCCGATCTCGCCGTAGGTCAGCTGCCGGTGGTTGATGGGGTCCAGGTAGTCGGGCAGCATGGCCACGCCGCGCTCACGCAAGTAGGTGGCGTTCAGCTGGCGGCCGTCGACCGCGTCCACCACGTGCGCGTCGACGCCCAGCTCGGCGAACGAGGCGAGCATGCGGCGCCGCCTGTCGGGCCGCCGCGCCAGCCCGATCATGTACACACGGTCGAAGCCGAGTCGGTCGGGCGGCGGCGGCGGCGCTGCGAACGGCGCCATCGCAGGCTCCAGCGGAAGCGGCGGCCCGTCCACCATCGCCTCCAGCTTGATGTTGACCACGTTCAGCTGCTCCTTGCTGAGCACCTCGGGCGGCTCCAGCGGCACCGGCACCTGGCCGAAGTCGGCCTGGTTGCAGATGAACATGTCGAGGCCCGCCTGGCGCGCCGATATCGCCAGCGTGATGACGTCGTCGGCGGCCGGCCCGGCCGGCGTCAGCAGCTTGTCCCGCACGAACGTCAGCGCGTCCGACCAGCGCAGCCGCAGGTCCACCAGCACGCACGAGTGGATCATCGGCACCGCGAAACAGCCCAGCTCCTTGCGCTGGTAGATGGGCGCGTACCGCTCGGTGCGGCGGTAGTAGAACTGGTCGTCCATGCCGGCCCAGAAGTTGGAGTAGGAGGTGTGGCTGCGCAGCATCGGCGCCACCAGCGGCTTCTGGAAGCCGACCAGACGACGCAGCACGTCGTCGCCGTGCAGCATCACGTCGGCGTCCAGCAGCCAGACGAAGTCGGCCCAGAGCCGGCGCGCCGCCGCCAGCGCCTCCTCCTTCAGCTGAATGACGGCACGGTACCGGGACGGCGACAGGTCGATCGGCGACGTCTCGTCGTGGCGCAGGCGCGGCGTCGTCTCGTTGAGCACGGCGTCTACGTGGCGATAGCTGTGGGCGTGCTCGGCCAGCCAGGCGGCCACGATGCGCAACGAGGCGTCCTGACAGTGGTCGGCGCGCAGCCACAGCGCCAGCCGCGCCTTCGGGTAGTCGAGCTGCGCCAGCCGCGACAGGAACAGCGGCAGGTAGTCGGCCTTGTTGCGCACCAGCACGGCCACCATCACGGTCGGCGGCTTGTGATCCGAGTCGGGCACGGCCGCCACCAGCGCCGCCATCACCACAGCGGCAGCCACCCAAATCATCGTTGTCTGGTAATGCCAATAGATGGCAGGTCAGCTGCTGATCCGACACTACAAACAAAACGCTGTGACAATGTCTGCCAGACCACAAGCAGTTGGGGCTGGGAAGCTCATGGGACTGTATTACTTTGGCTGATTAAAACTATGACTGGAACTCGATAGAATACAGCCAGTTTTACCCATCTAGTAGATAACACTGATTAAAACTTATGCACTTAAGCAGACTGTTCCAACATCATTCGCCTTGTTGGTCAAGGGGCAAAACCCCATATGCCAAAGTCAATATCCAATGGATTGCAGAAATCAATTACAAAGCACACAAATTAATCACAATAGTTTACATTCTCATTCAAGGTGCACATCTAATTCTAGTGCATAATTTATAATGTTGGGTTGAAATTCTTAGGTACATCACCCAACTATACTTTGTCAATTCTGATGTGCCACTTTCATTTATTAACTTGGTTTCATGGCACATCAGCTACCATGGTCATTGATTGATTATTCGGGCTTAAGGGCACACTGACTACTCATTTAGTGCCCAACACTATGGATAAGTACATGGCTGGAAATGCTGGGTGTGTTCGGGGCATCAACCTCCTGGTTTGGTGCCCACCTAATATGTTGTAATTTTCCATGTTCAATCTGAAACAGGGCTTGACCTCACCTTGAAAATAAGGGCTTGACCACCCCTCTGATTCATGAGACCTCCAACTCAGACCATGTAATGTCCAGCCAATGGGGGATGCTGTGCCAATGGTTTGTTAGTTATTTGGGCTTTAGGGCGCATTGACCATGTTGATCATATAGTGCTGTGCCAATGGGAGAGCATTCAAGCACTATAACCAGGATGGACAAGGAACACTTTTCTGAACATTGAGGGCATAGTTTGATGGGACTATAGTCATATGCTAGTTATTGTAGTTTATGAGTGCATCAACTGCACAAGTCATATAGCACAATCATATGCAATCACCATTCAGTAAGATAGGGGAAATAGGGCAGGTTGGCAGGCATATGTCAGATCAAGTAGCAGCAGTAGCAGCACTACACATGGAACAAAGCAGACCTGGATACTGATGAGTATAGGAAACTTTGTTTATTGGTTGGTTCATGACACACTTTATGCACATTCACGGCTAATGGCGCCACACACTGTTTCGCGAGTGGGCCACTAGATTTGGAAATGTCCTGAGTGGAGCTAGTCGAACCCGGGACCTTTGGTACCTGCAGCCAGACACCTTAACCACTTGGCCATCCCTGCCCCATATAGGACACTTTGTAAGACAAGGCACTGAGGAGGGCAGAGTGCTAAGTAGAACAAGATCTACTGTAATCAAGCCCATTCCTCCATACAAGAATGCAATTTCTTAATGGAAAATTTCTAAACATTTTTGTTCCAAAAAAATGGAACAAAAAGTCTGATGTAATAAACCTAGCTTGAATTCTTTTTGAAGATTAAAGATTTTGTATTGAAACATTTTGCATTCTGAAAAAATAAAAGTTCCAACTTATGAAAAAAAGCCTAGCCTGCCCTAATTTACCCAGACCAAACCCATTTGTATGCTACATGGGGAAATGTATGTAAAACTAGCCTTGTGGTTATCTTAAACTGCAATAATATTACCCAGCCTAAAATATGCAAGCCTAACATAAAGACATAAAGCCATAAAAGATTAGTGCAACTATGAGCCACAAGGGCCCTTCTTGGTTGCACTCCGTACACTGAACCAGTTGCCCATCAAATCTGTCAATCAGCCCTCCCTGTAATACTGAAAAGCAAGCCCTCTATTCTTATAATGATTGTCTATGCTGTTTTTAAAGATGTTCAATATGCTGCTACTGACGATGTTTTCTGGCAGCTGGTTCCAGTGTTCCACTACCCTGTTGGTGAAGAAAGTTTGCCTTAACCTTGTTCTGCTGTGGTTAACTTTAATTTTGAATTTATGACCTCTAATTGCATCATTTCTGTTAAATTCAAACATTTCCCGAGGTATCCCCTCTCCAGACCATTGACAAATTTAAAGACCTCGATGAGATCTCCTCTCAGCCTTCTATATCTAAGTGAAAACATATTCAATTTCTTCAATCATTCCTCATATGCCAGGTTGCTTATGCCATTAACCATTTTTGTAGCCCTCTTTTGTACTCTCTCCAAAAGCCAACAATCTTTTTCATAGCTAGGAGCCCAAGCTTGGATGCAGTATTCCAAATGTGGCCTGACGTATGCACAGTAAAGCTTCCTGATCACTTCCTCACTTCTGTATGATACATTCCTATTTATTGCCCCGAGAATTCTCAGTGCCTTCTTCCTGGCTTCCTTGGTCTGTTCTGATGCCCCCAGTTTTGTGTTTAGAATAACACCTAAATCCTTCTCCTGTTGAGTCACTGATAGCACTTGGCCACCCATCAAGTATGGAGCCTTCATATGCTGCTTACCTACATGCATGATTTTGCACTTATCAAAGTTGAATTTCATTTGCCATTCTTCGGACCACTTCACAAGTTTGTCTAAGTCTTTTTGCAGCGAGATATGCTCATCCTGACCTGTTATCGCCCTAAAGACCTTCAAATCATCCGCAAATTTCAAAACCTTACTGCTTAGGCCACTTTCAATGTTATTTACAAATATAATGAACAGTATTACTGTTCATTATATTTGTAAATAACATGTTACAGTTCTGGCCCTAGTACTGACCCCTGGGGGACTCCACTAAGAACATTTTGCCATGATCACTTTGTACCATTTAGCATCACTCTTTGCTGTCTATCTGAAAGCCACAACTCTATCCATTTTAAGATGCTACCTGCAATACCATGGGACTGAAGCTGTATCATCATTAACTGTTTATGGGGTACCTTGTCAAAGGCCTTACTAAAGTCAAGATATGCTACATCAACCTGATTTCCCTGATCAAATTGTTCTGTGGCTAAGTTAAAAAAGTCCAAGAGGTTTGTGAGACATGATCGTCCTTTTCTAAACCGATGTTGAGTATTTTGAATAAATCTGCTACCTTCCAGATAACTAACTATTCTATCCTTGATAATTGATTCGAGTACCTTGCAGACTAGGGATGTGAGACTTATTGGCCTATAGTTTTCAACTTTCACTCTTTCTCCTTTCTTGAAAATAGGAACTACATTAGCCCTTTTCCAATTGGTTGGAATTTCAAAGCCCTTTTCCAATTGGTTGACTTCTTTCAATTACATGATTTATGCATGCATCACCTAGCAGTAAAGGCACCCATAAACCTGAATAAGAATATACACAGGACCAGGGGCAGACCCACTAATTGTCATGGGAAAAGCATGCATTTTCGTTTGAAAAGGAAATGAATGGTCACATCATGGAAATCACATTCATAATATTGCATTTCAGAGAACAAATGCCAATAATTAAGAAACTACATTGAAGTGCAAATTTACCCATTTGCAAGGGTCAGTGATAAATTATTTATGAAATATGGTGGAATTTCTGAACACTAAATTAACTATCCTCCAAACAGAGTATCAACATTGTGCTGGTGATGAGTCTTTATGAAGTCTCCATGTCTAATTTCTAACAGTAACTTGTTGATATGTACATATCAATCTGATACCCACTATTGTGTATTGTGGTGAACAAACATCTCTTAGCACAATTACAGTTAAGAGGATTACCTATGATGTGGTCTGTCATAAAATATTATGAAATATGGATGTGCATTTCACATTGTTATTGCTTAAAATAGCTACTAAAAATATGTGTCTCATCATGAAGGAAGAATATGCACTCATGAGTATGTTATTGAATCAGCATTGCATTTGAAGAACTTATGTTATGCTAAATGACATAGCCTGTGTGAACTTCTCAAATTTACTGTGCTCATTTCAACATCTTTCACCCAATGAAAAACTATTATTTTAATACTGGGAAGCAGGGTTAAAATATTGGTTTTTCGTTAGGTGTGGGATGTCGAAACAAGCACCGAAGGATGTCAAAATTTGCCATGGAATTAGTGTCAATTAAAGTGCTTTTGATGTTTTCCGACTCGCGTTTGTGCAATGGTGTACCTACTTATGACTACATTTTTAATTTGCTTTGAGATTTATAATTTAGGAAGGGCTGTATCAAGGACAGGGAGAAAATTACCTATGCTATAATTTGATATCGTACTCCATATGACATAATTAATACCTTTACCAAAAATTATGTTGCGATATGTCTGTGTGTCACTATTCCTTATTTAGGAGCATTGACATGATATGTATAAGCGAGATACTGCTAGAAAGGAGACACAGACTTCAAAAGCACGCATCACGGAGCAGGATGTTGACAGTTCTTGGAGAAGGATGTCGATTCAGTGTCCAGAAAGTGGTATTTTCCACCATATTTTACGAATAATTTATCACTGCTGGGAAGGGTACACTTCTTCAGGGGTAACAGCACAAAATTACAAGGAATTGCAGTAAGTTTGTCCTTAAAGGTGTTTGAAGTTTTTCTTTCTTCAGAATACCATGTTGATGAGGTTGGCTATGATGATGGACCACTTATAGTCTGTGCCAATGCAAATTTTTAAATTTTGTGTTGACAATTTATTAAATCCAGTTGTTATCAAACTGAAAATATCCCAACTCATGTCTGCTTTATGGAGACAAATGTATGTAAAAACATTTCTTGTTACCATCTTAAACCACAATAATACCAGTTTCCCAAAAAATACCACAAAAATATTTCCACAAAAAAGCAGCTTAGGTCAAGTTAGGTTAGGTTAGGTTAGGTTATGTTTAACTGGTTTTTTTTTTGGAGAATTTCCCAAAAATTAATTGCTTGACATTTTTCTTATTTTGGGGGGCATTTTTCTCAAAAAAGTATGGTAGGCTAGGTTAGATTAGGCTATGTTCCATTTTTTACCATTTCTGTTTATGCTATATTACCTACATAACCCAAGTCCTTTTTGGCATTATTTTGCTACTCACAACCTGAAAAGCACTTGCACAGAAAATAAGTGGCCCAATCATCTCAGTCACCTTCACAAAACTTCATATTCCAAAGAAAAATTATTCAACATAAAAAAACAGCATCTAGCAACTTATTTTTAACCGGATATCATTGCGGCTACGGCACATCTTGCTACGGTTGGTAAGTACGTGTAATATCGATCAAAAATTTGCAATGAGCATCTCCGAAAGTTCCACATCACATACCTATCAATGCGTATCTGCCTATTCAGGTACCTATATCCCATCCAAGCATCAAATAAGTGAGGGCGATCCGCCCCTCCCCCAAAGAGATGCCCAGGCCCCTGTCATCCCCATGCCTTCCGGCGTGTCGGCTCCAATGGTACAAATGACGTCATCTGGGGTACCACTTATGGGCCGTTTTAATGGTTTCATGCATTTTTTAAATGAAAATATTTGCAATTCAACTCACTTTCTAAGTCCTATAATATCACGCCTGTGCTTTTGGAATCGTGTTGAGCTGTTATTTTATCATCCTCAGTTAGACTGCGAATTAGGCGACGACCATTACGAATGCAGCGTTTTAGGGGCACACATTTTCTCAAATTCTTAGATGGCGCAGTTGAGTCATAAATAACGCAGCTATTTACATAGCTTCCTTGTAGGTTGCTTTATGCAGGTGGGTCTACTTTGTTGCCCAGGGCTGTTGCCGTGACCATATTCAGAAACTACCGAACCAAATTCCACCAAACCTTCACCAATCGATTCAGTTTTGTCGATTTATTTGGGACTTTTGAATATTTGGGACTCTTCCCATTACAGAAAGCTATAAAATTACACCTCAAACTTGGAGCACCCATTTTGAAATCATTTTGAAAGTGTTGCCGTGCCCATGCTCATAAACTGCTCCACCGAATTGAACAAAACCTTCACCATTCGATGCAGCATAGTCGATTTACTTGGCACTTTACAATATGGTGACCTGGACCTTGACCGAAGGTCGCAGATTAAGTACATCTTTATTTTGAATTGTTGCCGTGCCCATGCTCCTAAACTACTGGACCGAATTTCGTAAAACCTTCACCAATAGACGTGACATCGTCAATATACTCGGGGCTTTTGAATGTGGTGACCTCAGCCTAAGGTCAAGGTCATCAAAAATCCATAAAGCTCATCTTAAGGGTCGCTACTCCGCCCATGCTCAGAAAGTACGAAATCAAATTTCATGAAACCTTTGCCAGTCGGAGAATAGCCTGATCTATCATTGTTTAACGGGCGATCCTACTTACCGAAGAGGCGGAGTGGGGTTCTGCACACATCAATTTCAATCTGCATTGCAAAAGACAGTTCAGTGCATTGGATCCAGCACCGGCCCATTGGCATGTGATACTGGTGAGAATGGCCAACAATGGCCAACCACACAACCACCACCACCACACAACACACATCGCACGCAACCACCACTGCATACCACACACCACAGATAACCACCACACGACCACCATTACAGACTACACACAACCACGCACAGCCACCACACACCAATGACAGATCAGGCCACTCGGTCACTCGAAATTGATGTGTGCAGAACCTCACTCCACCTCTTCGGTAAATAGGATCCCCCGTTAAACAATGACAGATCAGGTCATTCTCCGACTAGCGAAGGTTTCATGAAATTTGGTTTCGTACTTTCTGAGCATGGGCAGAGCAGCGACCCTTAAAATGAGATTGTGCGTTTTTGATGACCTTGACCCAAGGCCGAGGTCACCATGTTGAAAAGTCCCAAGTATATCGACCACGGCACGTCGATTGGCGGAGGTTTCATGAAATTCGGTTTCGTACTTCCGGAGCATGGGCGGCGCAACAACCCCTAAAATGAGTTTTATCCATTTTTGATGACCTTGACCGACGGCCAAGCTCACTATACTTAAACTCCAGAATATATCAACCATTCCACGTCGATTGGTGAATGTCTCATCAAATTCGGTTTGGTACATTCGGAGCATGGGCGTGTCAAATAGGCACGAAAACGATTTTGTGTATTTTGGTGACCTTGACCTAAAGCCAAGGTAACGATATTCAAAGCTCCACGTAAATCGAACACGTTACGTCGAATGGTGAAGGTTTCATGAAATTTTATTCGGTAGTTTCAGAGTATGGGCGTGGTTAAATGTCTTAAAAATGGTTTTGTAGTTTTTTGATGACCTTGACCTAAGGCCAAAGTCACCATATTCAACAGTCCCGAGTATATCGACCATGTCACGTCTATCGATGAAGGTTTTTCGAAATTCGATTCAGTAGTTTAGGAGCATGGCCACAGCAACAACTAAAAATAAAGATGCACTTCGTCTGCGACCTTAGGTCAAAATCAAGATTACCACATTGTAAAGTCCCAAGTAAATCGACTATGCTGCATCGAACGATGAAGGTTTTGTTCAATTCGGTTGAGCGGTTTATGAGCATGGGCACGGCAACACTTTCAAAATGATTTCAAAATGGCCGCTCCAAGTTTGAGGGGTAATTGTATAGCTTTGCGTAATGGTAAGAGTCCCATTATATTCAAAAGTCCCAAATAAATCGATAAAACTGAATCGATTGGTGAAGGTTTGGTGGAATTTGGTTTGGTAGTTTCTGAATATGGTCACGGCAACAGCCCTGGGCAACAGAGTAGACCCACCCGTTTTATGCTTGGTTTTATGTCTGTCACACCTTGTGTTCGGTGTACGTGCGTTTTAGTTTTAGTTTTATTGTATAGTGTTCTGTTGTGGTGTATCTTTATCATCTGGAAGAAAGATATGGGAAGAAGAGATTGTCAACCAACATGCTTATGCATCCATGAGATGAAAATGCATAGAAGACCTGGTTGACAGTGAAAAGGAGCTGATGGTGTTCATCCAACCAGCCCATCCATTTGTTCCAACCACTTTACCTCTGATGATTATGATCCTGGCCACGGATGCAGCTGAAAATAATGTCAGTGTCAACACCTGCCTTTCCTGGTGTCATTGCATGAATTAGCCTGCCTATCAGATCTGTATGCTATGGAGTGTTGCATCATGCTTGTCTGGAATGCTTGCTGCATTTTGGAGCATCTTAGACATTAAGACACAAAAGATCAGTGTGACTATGAGCCACAAGGGCCCTTCTTGGTTGCATTATTAAAACACCAGTTGCCAACCAAATCCTTAGATCAGCCCTCCCTGGAATACTGAAAAGCAAGCCCTATATTCTTGTAATAATTGCCTATGGTGTTTTTAAAGATGTTCGATGTGCTGCTGCTGACAATGATTTTTGGCATCTGGTTCCAGTGTTCTATTACCCTGTTGGTGAAGAAAGACTGTCTTAACCTTGTCCTGCTGTAGTTAACTTTAATTTTGAATTGATGACCTTTAAGTGCATCATTTCTGTTAGATTCAAATATTTACCTAATATATCCATCCTCCTGACCATGAACAAATTTAAAGACCTCAATGAGTGCTCCTCTCAACTTTATATATCTCAGTGAAAACATGTTCGATTTCTTCAATCTCCTCATATGCCAGGTTGCTTATGTCATTAACCATTTCTGTAGCCATATTTTGTACTCTCTAAAAGCGAACAATCTTTTTCATAACTAGGAGCCAAAGCTTGGGCACAGTATTCAAAATGTGGCCGGACATGCACAGTAAAGCTTCCTGATGACTTCCTCACTTATGTATGATACATTCATACATATTGCCCCATTCTCAGTGCCTTCTTCCTGGATTCTATCATCTGTTCTGATGCCCCCAATCTTGTGTTCAGAATAACACCAAAGTCCTTCTGCTGAGTCACCGATAGAACTTGGCCACCGCCATCAAATATGGAGCCTTCATATGCTGCTTACCTTATCTTCATATCTTATCTTTGTATAGCTAAATAAAGAACCAGTTCAATTAGTTTGATGCCACTTCTATTCACATGAATTTTAACACGACCATCATCAGCAAACTGGGACTCGAGCAGGACGGCCTTGCTGTCGTTGCCGGCTTCGTCGCCTACAAAATGAGGCGTCAATACATCGCTTGGCCGTCCGACGTCTGAAGCACCGGAGGCGCTCCTGGCCGTTGTGTCCAGCTCTTGGTTAATCACCATCGGTCGCGGCGGGCGCTGCATGCCACGTACGTGGTAGAGGGCGATGCCAAACAAGTTCAATTCTGATGTCTGCTTCATCATGGACTCAACCTGCACAGGCGACACCAGCATCGTGAGACCCTGGGTTGGCGTCATTAGTAGCCGGCAGCCGAAGCTAGGAATGTGGCTAGTTGTGTGAGACGGAGGCTGACTCGAGTTAGGCTGTATGTGCGCATCGGCTGGTTGCGCAAGAACTCTGCTCGGCAGAGCGCAAGGGCGGGCATCTAGGCAGGTCCGCCATCATGTCACCAGGCAGCGATAGGATGTCCACCCTCACACCGCCGGCCATGTGTCACCGTCTCTGCTGTGTGTCGTGTCGTGTCGCTCGGTTCTGCCCTTTGTAACCGTGTTTGTTGTTGCCACCGTGACCAGGGGCGGACTGGCGGCGCCTCCTGTGTTGCCGTTCTGGCGGCACTGCATTGGTTTCATGCCGCCAGATCCTGCCGTTTTGTTGGCGTGTTTTGCTGCTGCCACTGTGACCAGGGGCAGACAAGCTGCGCCCGTCATCGCGGCACTCGACACTGCTACCAGCTCTGGTACTGCTATGAAACAGGTGTGGCGTATGCCATTTCATTGTTGCTCATGAGGCCTATGATCATTGATTTGAAAGAACGATATGCAAAGTCTTTGCTCCACGAACTTCGATTGTGATCATTCATTCATGCTCAGAATCAGAAACAGCACATAAGCCGACTAGGTTGACTACGCGGACGTGTAGGAGTGTTTTGAATCATCCATATCTAGTTCTGAACGCATTGTTAGGGAATGCCGCCAATACATGCCTGACCGCTTTTAGCACTCCATGTTTGACCGCTTTCCAGTCCGTCCGCCAAATGCAACCTCCGAACTAGAGTGAAATTTTATATACTTTTGGGATGGGTCAACCCTCGCTTACGACTGGCGTGAGCCCACCTTCCCCAATACATAGGCCTTCCTGTTACCTCCAGGCATTGCGTCTCTCAAATCGTTTTCTGGAAGTTCCACCCATGTTGCTGAGCTGGTACGGAGGTTCACAGATGCCCCCATAAAAGGAATGTCTGCCTCTCACGTGGTCCCTATGGTCCTGTCGATCTTTTAAAAAAAAAGGATTGTCCTCTTCCTTGTCTCCTATATCAGGGGCACTGCCGCATATAGAGGGGTTAAAAGGCCTTTCGGTCAATTAATTTTGGCATGCAGCACCATAAGCCCAATGCTAAATTTGACGTACATTAAGGGATTCGACCCCCTATCCCACCTTATTCCATCATGGCGACGATCACACTTCAGATACGTCCTTACTGCGTTTCGCCGTGATAAGATGCTAATTCTCTGCCATATTTGACCTGTCCTACCTCGCTTTGTACGTTCTTCCGGGTATAATATGTATATATGTATTGGAGATCCCTTCCGGGACCATGAGGCTCCACGTTTTACACCTGCACCTCTTAAATCCTCATTTTATCCCCCGTACTATGCATACGCTGCGTATGTTCCAGGAAGAAGGCACTGAGGATGCTCGGGGCAATAAATAGGAATGTATCATACAGAAGTGAGGAATTGATCAGGAAGCTTTACTGTGCATATGTCAGGCCACATTTGGAATACTGCATCCAAGCTTGGTCTCCTAGCTATGAAAAAGATTGTTGGCTTTTAGAGAGAGTACAAAAGAGGGCTATAAAAATGGTTAATGACATAAGCAACCTGGCATATGAGGAAACATTGAAGAAATTGAATATGTTTTCATTTAGATATAGAAGGCTGAGAGGAGATCTCATCGAGGTCTTTAAATTTGTCCATGGTCTGGAGAGGGGATATCTTGGGGAAATGTTTGAATTGAACAGAAATGATGCAATTAGAGGTCATAAATTCAAAATTAAAATTAACCACAGGAGAACAAGGTTAAGGCAAACTTTCTTCACCAACAGGGTAGTAGAACACTGGAACCAGCTGCCAGAAAACATTTTCAGTAGCAGCACATTGAACATCTTCAAAAACAGCATAGACTGATTGATTATAAGAATAGAGTGCTTGCTTTTCACCATTACAGGGAGGGCTGATTGACAGATTTGGTGGGCAACTGGTTAAGTGTACAGAGTGCAACCAAGAAGGCCCCTTGTGGCTCATAGTTGCACTAATCTTTTATGTCATTATGTCTTTATATTCGACAGCGTGTTAGCGCCTTGGCCCATATTAAGTGGTACCCATGATGACGTCATATAAGGACCTGCGCAGAAAGCTGCGCAGTAGGGATGTGTG
This sequence comes from Imbricaverruca yamaguchii, assembly GCA_034440575.1. Lineage (NCBI taxonomy): Eukaryota > Metazoa > Arthropoda > Thecostraca > Neoverrucidae > Imbricaverruca > Imbricaverruca yamaguchii. The sequence goes on along the minus strand of JAOTOL010001263.1, from coordinate 244,005 downwards.
TGTGTGAGTTTTGCCAGCCTGCCACCGTGTGGTGATATCGGCAGTAGGGATGACGCTACCTCGTATATATCGCCTTGGAGAGGCCACTGTTGTAGATCACAATAAAAACCTCTGCGCCATAACCGTATGTCCGACTACTACTTTAGTCAGCTGACAACACATCCTCGAGAGAGTTTAGTAAGTGTTATGAGTAGGAGGAGAAATGTGTTAGATTCGGCTCTTGCCCCTTGGCAAAAACTGGACGCGCTGAGCACTTTCATCGTCCCACGACCCACCCATTGCCTGCGGCTCGGCGTGCTGCCTAAGAGGCCACTTCGAGCTTTCGACGTGGCGCTCCGCTGGCTAGTGAAGGGGATTCTCGGCGTGCCGCGCAGTGCCGCCGGGGGTTACCTGTACGCGCCTGTCCCGTCGGGTGGCGTGGGGCTGACGGAGTATGTGGCGGAGGCGGACGTCTTAATGGGGCCTGCCACGTCGCAGCTCCTCTGCTCCCGTGACCCCGAGACGGCGCGCCTCGCCAGCGTCAAGCTCGAGACTGTGGTTCGGCGTCGGCTCGGCCGGGCACCCACACCAGCTGACCTGGCAGCCTACTTGAATGGGGAGCGGATGCGAGATGGCGGTGACGTGTCCTCACGGTTCACGCGTACTCGTGTCGCCACTGTGGCGCTGGCCTCCCGAGTAGCCATTGCGTGGCATGCTGCCGTCCCCGGCCCGGTGCTCCACGTGGGCACCGCGGCTGTCGAGTCACGCAGGGAGGCCCGCACTGTCCGGGATGTGATCCGCCAACGCGCGCTGGCTGACCTCCTGGCCAAGCCCCACCAGGGCAAGGTCATGGATTGTGTCGCCGGCCAGCCTGTGAGCTCCCACTATATGTATAGTGGGAGCTTCACAAGGTTTGCCGAGTGGCGGTTCGTGCACCGGGCAAGGCTGGGCCTCGTGCCACTTAACGGCTACCAGCGTGGCGCACGGGACCGGCGCTGCCGGCGCTGTGGCTACGCCAAAGAGACGCTGCCTCACGTTCTCAACCACTGTAGGCCGCACAGTGCTGCGTTTCAGCTGCGCCACAACGCAGTGCTGTCCCGCCTCATCAAAGCGGTGCCGCAGCGTGGTGGCACGGAGCAACGCGTTAATCGACGGGTGCCGGGCGCAGACTCTGCTCTCCGCCCAGACCTGGTTGTGACGCGCGGCAAAGAGGTCTCGTTGGTCGATGTTACCATCGCCTTCGAGAACCGAGCCGCCGCGCTGCGTGCCGCTGCCGACCGGAAGCTGGCGAAGTATGCTCCCCCCCCCCCTGTGGAGCAGCTCCGTCAGCAGGGAAAAACGGCCTCGATCCACGCCTTCGTCGTGGGCTCCCTCGGCACTTGGTGCCGGGGGAATGAGGCCGCGCTCAAACAGCTGCGCGTTAGTCGCTTTTATGCGAAGCTTATGCGTCAGCTGATGGTGAGTGACACCCTGAGGTGGTCCCGTGACGTGTACGTCGAGCACGTCACCGGGCGCCGCCAGTACCAGAAACCCGCGGTCGTACGTCACGACCGCGGATAGGCAGGGTGTTACGCCATACCATGCGGGACCCTGGGTGGAGGGGGCGAGGGACTCTCGATGGCTCCGCCCTGGGGGTTCCATGTCCTTCCCCAGGACCCACCTACCCTTAGGGCGTTGCGGCGGCGGCTGGCGCTGCCTGGAGCGGCGCTGGGTGCTGCTGCCCCGGCCTTTTGCCCGGCCGCGTGACGGTCGGGCCGCGGGGTGGCGCGCCGACTGTGTTGTGTTGGCGCGCCGCTCCGGGCTGGGGCTCGTGGTACCCGCGCCGAGCCGGTTTTGCGGGCCGCGGCGTGGGGGTGTTTTTTTTAACGTTTTTATCCTGTGTTTGTTTTATGGCGGGCCATCTCTTGGGCCGCGGTTTTTATGGCCCTTTTGGCCGCCGTGATCCACCTTTTTATTTATCTGTTATTGCTAATGTATTGTGTTGTTCTGTTTTTCATTGTTTTTGTTGTTGTTATTGTTTAATTAGAGGGCGGCCCGCCCGGCATTTTATATGCCATTTTAATCTTTGTACTTTTACACTGCGGCCGCGGCCATGCGGCGCTAGTTTTTAATGTATTTGTTTTTTGTTTCCCATTTATATGTGTTTGGTTTAGTGCGCTCCCGTGCGGCCTACCACGCTTGGATTCGGCCGCCGGGAGCGCGCCTGAGCAGATCTGTGTGTCGCCGGGCGCCAGCGTGGTGCCCGGCCACGAGCGATTGATCTCCGTGTATTGATTAATCTGTATTGAAACATTTGTTGTAAATAAAAGAATTCGAACTAAACTTCCAGAACTCTAGTGAGCATTGTTGCTACAATTCCCTATGGAGATCAACAAGATCAGGGGTTAGCTTAAGTTGCTCGGAATCCTCGCGCATCGTCGCTATGTCTTCCATTTTCATCAAGTAGGTGTCATTCGGCATGCTGTGATGTACTCTAGCAAACCGTTCAGCAATGACGTTAATTTGCAAAGTAAGAAGTCGAGCTCATGTCCTCGGTCGCCCGCGTTCTTCGTTTTCTCCCAACGCTACCCTACCCAAATTTGTTATCATGAGATAGCCCGTAGGCAATCCTCGAGTCACATTTCAACCCGGGATATGTCAGGCCAAGCCTCAATGTTAAAGGTTGATTTTAATTTTTTTTCAAGTACTCGCGTTTCGTTGTTATGGCTTCAATTTGCATTATGTGGATGTCATTCAACGTGGATTGCCGTACCGTACCCGAATGTTGATATGTCGAAATAATTTCGAAGGTGTCGAATGTCCGGTCTGCGTACAACGATTGAGTGTGATAGGAATAGAAGGATGGAATAATTATGTAGGCTTAATGGCGCGCCGACTACAAGGTCATTTAGCGCCCATGAATAGGGGGATAAAATATCCATCCATCATATATGACAAGAAGCTCCCGTAAGAATTCCGGCACACGGCCTGCTTGGACCACACACTAATTGCCCGATGTTAAATTGCATTGCCAGACGGCCGCTCGGCATTTAACATATCAGATCGTTTTTTCCTCAAGCCTTCCGCTTTCTTCTTAATGGTTCAAGGGAAGTTGTCAAATTTGCAAGATAAGCCACGCGTAAACGTTCACGATTTTATAGCCGGCCGGTGTTCATGGTCGAGAGAGTAATGTCGTAATCAGGGGTGGATCGAGGAATTGTCATGGGGACACTCCGCTAGAATGGCGCCATTTCTTTGAAGCGGCGCCATTGTGAAAGCACCTGGATAGGGTTATCTGGCTGGTTAAAAAAAAATTGAAGTGGCGGGTTGCACTCGATCCTTCCTGAAGGGGCGCTAAACCTACTAAGTGGGCGTTTCTGTCAGGGGCGTTTCTGGCTGAAAGCAAAATTAAGCAGGTACGCCTTTTCAGAGGGGATCCTTTTCCCGGCCGGAGGTGCGCCACCTTCCATGTGGGGGCACATGCCCTCAGTGCCTCACCCTTTATCCGCCTTGGTTGTTATCGCATCGAAATGTGTCCGCGTAAAACAGGAAAGCATGGGAAAGATTCTTGTATATCCATATTTACTCAAATGAAACCGCCGTCCAATAATTTGTTTTTCCTGCTAAAAAGAGAACAACGTTTAACGTATCTACTACCATGCTCTGCAGTGATTGCGAAACTGGGTCCAGCACATACAACATATAGTTAAACGTTCATAGGCAGAAATAATGAGTGAAGGTTGCTAATTTTGGTGGAACTTTTTGTCCCCAAAATATTATTTCTAGCAATGGCAAATCTGAAAACCAGACATTGAAAATGAAGTAGTTGATATCCAAGGATTCTTTTTCGGACAGGGTGGGGGGCTACAGCTCCATCCTGTTCAAGCTTGCCGCATCACTGGTTTATCCCCCCTCCATTTCTAAATCGTGGATACACCCCATAGTGAGAGGGAGAGCGGGCCGTCGCTGAAGGTGGGCACCACGGCCACCCGTCGCTCCCCGCTGGCCAGGTCAGTCAACCCCAGCCGGCTGCTGAAGGTGGGCACCACGGCCACCCGTCGCTCCCCGCTGGCCAGGTCAGTCAACCCTAGCCGGCTGCTGAAGGTGGGCACCACGGCCACCCGTCGCTCCCCGCTGGCCAGGTCAGTCAACCCCAGCCGCCGCTGAAGGTGGGCACCACAGCCACCCGTCGCTCCCCGCTGGCCAGGTCAGTCAACCCTAGCCGGCTGCTGAAGGTGGGCACCACGGCCACCCGTCGCTCCCCGCTGGCCAGGTCAGTCAACCCTAGCCGGCTGCTGAAGGTGGGCACCACAGCCACCCGTCGCTCCCCGCTGGCCAGGTCAGTCAACCCCAGCCGGCTGCTGAAGGTGGGCACCACAGCCACCCGTCGCTCCCCCGCTGGCCAGGTCAGTCAACCCTAGCCGGCTGCTGAAGGTGGGCACCACAGCCACCCGTCGCTCCCCGCTGGCCAGGTCAGTCAACCCCAGCCGGCTGCTGAAGGTGGGCACCACGGCCACCCGTCGCTCCCCGCTGGCCAGGTCAGTCAACCCCAGCCGGCTGCTGAAGGTGGGCACCACGGCCACCCGTCGCTCCCCGCTGGCCAGGTCAGTCAACCCCAGCCGGCTGCTGAAGGTGGGCACCACGGCCACCCGTCGCTCCCCGCTGGCCAGGTCAGTCAACCCCAGCCGGCTGCTGAAGGTGGGCACCACGGCCACCCGTCGCTCCCCGCTGGCCAGGTCAGTCAACCCCAGCCGGCTGCTGAAGGTGGGCACCACGGCCACCCGTCGCTCCCCGCTGGCCAGGTCAGTCAACCCCAGCCGGCTGCTGAAGGTGGGCACCACAGCCACCCGTCGCTCCCCGCTGGCCAGGTCAGTCAACCCCAGCCGGCTGCTGAAGGTGGGCACCACAGCCACCCGTCGCTCCCCGCTGGCCAGGTCAGTCAACCCTAGCCGGCTGCTGAAGGTGGGCACCACAGCCACCCGTCGCTCCCCGCTGGCCAGGTCAGTCAACCCCAGCCGGCTGCTGAAGGTGGGCACCACAGCCACCCGTCGCTCCCCGATGGCCAGGTCAGTCAACCCCAGCCGGCTGCTGAAGGTGGGCACCACGGCCACCCGTCGCTTCCCGCTGGCCAGGTCAGTCAACCCCAGCCGGCTGCTGAAGGTGGGCACCACGGCCACCCGTCGCTCCCCGGCTGGCCAGGTCAGTCAACCCCAGCCGGCTGCTGAAGGTGGGCACCACGGCCACCCGTCGCTCCCCCGCTGGCCAGGTCAGTCAACCCCAGCCGCCGCTGAAGGTGGGCACCACGGCCACCCGTCGCTCCCCCGCTGGCCAGGACAGTCAACCCCAGCCGGCTGCTGAAGGTGGGCACCACGGCCACCCGTCGCTCCCCGCTGGCCAGGTCAGTCAACCCTAGCCGGCTGCTGAAGGTGGGCACCACGGCCACCCGTCGCTCCCCGCTGGCCAGGTCAGTCAACCCCAGCCGGCTGCTGAAGGTGGGCACCACGGCCACCCGTCGCTCCCCGCTGGCCAGGTCAGTCAACCCCAGCCGGCACAATGCGGTCAACACGCTTTAGGAGACGGACCACTTTCACTTTCGCCTGGTGCCGTGCTGGGAGGGCATGGCACGTGTCTCGGCCGGGGAAAGGCTATTGACCGGGGTGTCACGGTGGCCGAGATGTGCTGGGTCCGCCGACCCGCAGCATCGCGGCAAACCAATTGCCCTCCCCTTTCTTATCCCCCTTCCTTATCCACCTCTTCCAGCTGATCATGAAAGCCGAATTTAGCCGATTATATATGAACCAACCTCGCTCATTATTCCATTACTCCAAACTACATCGCCAATTCTGACTCGTTATGTCAGAACACTATTATCCGTTTGGTGAGCTGTGTAATGACGTCACTGCTGTGGCCGACGTGTTCCTCCGACAGCCGACACCAGCTGTGGCCGACGTGTTCCTCCGACAGCCGACACCAACTGTGGCTGACGTGTTCCTCCGACAGCCGACACCAGCTGTGGCCGACGTGTTCCTCCGACAGCCGACACCAGCTGTGGCCGACGTGTTCCTCCGACAGCCGACACCAGCTGTGGCCGACGTGTTCCTCCGACAACCGACACCAGCTGTGGCCGACGTGTTCCTCCGACAGCCGACACCAGCTGTGGCCGACGTGTTACTCCGACAGCCGACACCAGCTGTGGCCGACGTGTTCCTCCGACAGCCGACACCAACTGTGGCTGACGTGTTCCTCCGACAGCCGACACCAGCTGTGGCCGACGTGTTCCTCCGACAGCCGACACCAGCTGTGGCCGACGTGTTCCTCCGACAGCCGACACCAGCTGTGGCCGACGTGTTCCTCCGACAGCCGACACCAGCTGTGGCCGACGTGTTCCTCCGACAGCCGACACCAGCTGTGGCCGACGTGTTCCTCCGACAGCCGACGTGTTCCTCCGACAGCCGACACCAGTTGTGGCCGACGTGTTCCTCCGACAGCCGACACCAGCTGTGGCCGACGTGTTCCTCCGACAGCCGACACCAGCTGTGGCCGACGTGTTCCTCCGACAGCCGACACCAGCTGTGGCCGACGTGTTCCTCCGACAGCCGACACCAGCTGTGGCCGACGTGTTCCTCCGACAGCCGACACCAGCTGTGGCCGACGTGTTCCTCCGACAGCCGACACCAGCTGTGGCCGACGTGTTCCTCCGACAGCCGACACCAGCTGTGGCCGACGTGTTCCTCCGACAGCCGACACCAGCTGTGGCCGACGTGTTCCTCCGACAGCCGACACCAGCTGTGGCCGACGTGTTCCTCCATTCAGTAACGCCAACGTCGATATGTTCTAACCTTCTGAAGGCCGAACACACCACAGAGTAATGTCGCCATGTTCTGACCTCAAGGTCAAGTAACCATAGAGTGGAGTCACCATGGACGGAACCATTCAGTGTTGTCATTCAATAAACAGCACCGAATTCGTTGTGGTTCCGTCGAGTTGCACTCCTTGCTCAAAGGTCACCTTTCTCCCGGCCAACCGGACGAAGGGCCAAACGACCGGTTGGCCCTTCGTCCGCGGCAGGCAGATTTGGCGCCATATTGTGACGGGGTAAACATCCTCCATTAGCTCGACCCTTTTCGGGAGCTTTAGGTATTTTTGCACAGACTGAGAGCGACGAGGCGTCCGTCTGGTGCACCCCAACTTTCACATGCGGCATACAGCCGATTGTACCTGACCTGTGACGTCACCAGTGGCCACCGGGTCAGCACAATATGGACATTCCGTGGCCGAAATGGTTGGGCTTTGGAGTGCACTGTGAATGAGATGCGGGTGAGACGTCACCAGTGGGTGAACACCCTCTGTGATGCCTCCACTGCATAATTTCTCACTGATTGTTCGATTGGCGATATCCTGCGAGTGTCAGAGTCGCCGACGCCCAAACAGCAGGGCGTGTGCGTCAGGTTGGCAGGCGACTGGTGATGGCTAGGTGTGTGAGCTGTGAGCAGGCCTGCCGATCCGACGGCGGGCCGTGTGGGTGTCAGAGGCGCCGCGCCGACAGCTGCGGCCGCCAGCCAGCCCACCATATAAAGCACGCCTGCCACCCACAGCTGACCCAGTCGGCAGGTACGCGGGCTGGTCGCCGGCCCGGGCACGGCGCTGTAAAGACAACAGCGTCCCCCCCCCCCTCCCCAGCCGGAGAGCGGGCCGGCCATCTGGGCTGGACGGCGGCCGCTGGGAAGGAGGGGGACTGCGTGGGCCCCACAGTCGCCGGCCACGTGCGCCTGGTGGTGGATCGCGCGCGGGTAGTGGCGGTGGACGCGGGCGGCCGTCCTGTCAGCAGTGTCGGCCTGATGTCTGCGCAGTGTCAGCAGCACCCTCAGCTGGACAGCTGCTGCCATCCGGCTAGCAAACTCGGCAGCTGCGGTGAAATCGCAAACGCCAGGGGAAAGAGCAGCGGTGGCAGCAGCGGCACCAGCGCGAACGGCACCAGTGGCAGCGACGCCAGTAGCGGTAGTGGCACCATCAGCGGTAACACCACCGGCTGCGGCGCCAACGGTGGTAGAGGCACCAGCAGCAGCGCGAACGGCACCAGCAGTGGCAGCGGCCCCAATAGTTGCGTTGGGACCAGCAGTGACAGCGGCTCCAGCGATGGCAGCTGCAACACCAGTGCGGACGGCGCCAGCAATGGCACCAGCACCAGCAGTGGCTTTGGTAGCATCAGAGCGGACGGCACCAGCAATGGCAGCAGCAGTGGCAGCGACCCCAGTAGTTGCGCTGGCACCAGCAGTGGCAGCGGCGCGAACGGCACGAGTGGCCGCGCGGCGGCGGGTCCAGCCGTACCGGACACCAGCGGACCGGCGCCGCTGCCGTTCCAGCCGAGGCCGCTGGAGGAGGAGGCGCAGCGGCGCGTCATCGCCGACTTCGCCGGCCTGCCCAGCGGTCTGCAGCGCGTCAACCGGTGGGGCTTCGCGGTGGTGGGCTCGGCGACTGCGGCCGACTTCGGCGCGCACTACAGCCGGCTGCCGCGGCGCGGCGACGTCTGGGTGTGCTCGCCGCCAAAGTGCGGCTCCATGTGGACGCAGGAGCTGGTCTGGCTGCTGGAGAACCAGCTTGACTACGCCGGCTGCAGCGCCATGCTCACCGACCGCTGGACATTCCACGAGTCGTGCTTCTGCGCCGACCTGGGCGTGCGCCGGCGGCTGGCGGCGGAGCACGCCCAGGTCGGCGCGTCACCGCCGCCGCCGCCCACCCGCTTCATCAAGAGCCACATGCCGCTCTCGCTGTGCCCGCCCGGCCTGCTCGACACCTGCAAGGTGGTGTACGTGGCGCGCAACCCCAAGGACCTGTGCGTGTCCTTCTTCAGCCACGCGCGCCGCTACAGAACGATGGACTTCGTCGGCGGGCTGGACGCGTTCGTGGACCACTTTATGGCGGGCACTGTGCCACAGACGCCCGTCGTGCCGCACATGATCGAGGCGTGGCACGCGCGCCACCACCCCAACCTCTGCTTCGTCTTCTACGAGGATCTGAAGCGAGACCTGCGCGGTCAGATCGCCCGGCTGGCCGCCTTCCTGGGGTGGCAGTACTCGCCGGAGGCGGTGGACACCTTGGCGCGCTACCTGCACATCGACACCTTCAAACGCAACCCGTGGCGGTGCGAGGACTTCGGCAAGCGCGCCGGCGTCGTCAACGACGGCCAGGGCGAGTTCGTTCGCGTGGGCAAGACGGGCGACTGGAAGAACCACATGTCGACGGAGACGAGCGAACGGTTCGACCGTTGGCTGGAGCTGCAACTGGAGGGCACTGACCTTCGCTTCACCATGGAGCTGGCCCAGCAGGACTGAGGACCCTCACGCTGCTGGTCCAGCAGCAGGACTGAGCACCCTCACGCTGCTGGTCCAGCAGCAGGACTGAGCACCCTCACGCTGCTGGTCCAGCAGCAGGACTGAGCACCCTCACGCTGCTGGTCCAGCAGCAGGACTGAGGACCCTCACGCTGCTGGTCCAGCAGCAGGACTGAGGACCCTCACGCTGCTGGTCCAGCAGCAGGACTGAGCACCCTCACGCTGCTGGTCCAGCAGCAGGACTGAGCACCCTCACGCTGCTGGTCCAGCAGCAGGACTGAGCACCCTCACGCTGCTGGTCCAGCAGCAGGACTGAGCACCCTCACGCTGCTGGTCCAGCAGCAGGACTGAGCACCCTCACGCTGCTGGTCCAGCAGCAGGACTGAGACCCTCACGCTGCTGGTCCAGCAGCAGGACTGAGGACCCTCACGCTGCTGGTCCAGCAGCAGGACTGAGGACCCTCACGCTGCTGGTCCAGCAGCAGGACTGAGACCCTCACGCTGCTGGTCCAGCAGCAGGACTGAGCACCCTCACGCTGCTGGTCCAGCAGCAGGACTGAGCACCCTCACGCTGCTGGTCCAGCAGCAGGACTGAGCACCCTCACGCTGCTGGTCCAGCAGCAGAACTCACCCTCACGCTACTGGCCAAGCGGCAGAAGCCAGAGGCAGTGATAGACTCCATGCCGTGATGGAAATCGTTCATCCTGTGCTTACTTTCCTTAATTCTCGTCTCATTTTCGATTCCTTCGACATATTTGAGCATATATGTGAGTCGTTTGTGACGTGATTTTAACTAAACTGTTGCCGTGGAGAACTTTGATTATTTGGGCTTAAGGGCGCGCCGACTACAAGGTCATTTAGCGCCCATTTGCCGTGGAGAACGTCATATTGTTGACGTTAGCTTTGCAGCACAAGCTCTGCAAGTTGCAGCTGGTTGCATTATTGCACATCCACCGCTTGGCTCCATTGTATTGCGCAACGGTACAGTGACAATGGAACAGGGCAGCAGTCTGTAACGTACACAATGTGCGATGGTACCGTGACATTGGAACAGGGCGGCAATATGTCACGTGCACCCTGCATGTTGGTTGTGTACACATTGAGAGGCACGGAGCTGGTGCCGTGAGTGGGCCAGCCACGCGGATACCCCAGCAGGTCAACAACCGCAGCCCGGTTCAATGACCTGTAGAAATCTCTCCCTTGAGCCGGTGTCACCATTCGGCCACTGCGGCTGAGCTCTCCTCTCTCTCTCTCTCTCTCTCTCTCTCTCTCTCCCTTCCCTCTCTCCCTCCCTCCCTCCCTCCCTCCCTCCCTCCCTCCCTCCCTCCCTCCCCTCCCTCCCTCCCCCTCCCTCCCTCCCTCCCTCCCTCCCATTCATTATCACTCGCTCACTTTCTCTCGGTCTCTCTCACACTAACTTACTCACTCACTTGGTCGGTCACTTAGTCACGCACTCACTCACCCTCATTTACTCACTTCCTCACTCTGCCGAGTGTTGTAGAGTCCACGTTTCCATTGACAGGACAAGGGGCGAGACGGGAGTGTTGCAGAGTGCATGGGAGGACAAGACGCGGGACGGGGGTGTTGCAGAGTGCATGGGAGGACAAGAGGCGAGACGGGAGTGTTGCAGAGTGCATGGGAGGACAAGACGCGGGATGGGAGTGTTATAGAGTGCATGCTACCATTAGGAGGGCAAGAGGCGAGACGGGAGTGTTGTAGAGTACATGGGAGGACAAGACGCGGGATGGGAGTGTTGTAGAGTGCATGCTACCATTGGGAGGACAAGAGGCGAGACGGGAGTGTTGTAGAGTATACGCTAGAGTACACGTAGAGAACACGTAGAGTACATGCATAGATAACGTCAAAAGGTACATATTGAATGCAGGTGAACATGTCTCCAGACCCAACCACCAGGGAGGCAACTGCCAGCATCTGTCGCAGCGACATATCAACACTTCAGTGCGAACGATGTCTGCGGAGTACAGGTTCTAGTGCAGGGTAGCCAACTAGTTTGGGGTTTAGGGCGCATCGACTACACTGGCCATGTAGCATGTAGCCAACGAGTGCGTGGCACGCCAGGAATAGGGCAGAACAGCGTGCGCTGGACAAAACGCTGAACATTGTTCCCCAGGTGAGATTGCCCTGGTGAGATTCTCGTGTTTCAAGGTGTCTCGCGGCTTCTGCGTGCACGGCGATGTGAGATACTTCAAATGGTTACATGATTCACTATCATACACAAGATTATCAGCATTTTCCTGGCATCGATCTCGCGGCAGAGCGCAGACCTCTGTTATCACTCGGCGGAATGGCCACATCGTCCTGCTCCCTTAGACCGTGCAAAGCACGTCTTCGTGCCGTGAGAAATATACAAAATTCCCGCAGTGTCTTAGCAATCTCGAAACGCAATGAATACTCTTTACATTCCGGCAGCCAACTCCACTTCTTCATGACCTAAATTGCTTCTTTTTAGCCAAACAACATCCAAAACAACATATATTTGGTAGTAAAACAACACGTTGGGCGAATGTCTCTCAATTACCTGCTTCTGGCAGAAATACAAGTCGCTACCGAACAGTGATTGCCCACACGACAGTCCTGTAGCAATGAATGCACATTAGCACAGTCGCCAACCTCACATATAGATGTCGTAGAACTCGTAGGCCAGCTGTCGCAGGAACGTCAGACACCGAGCCATGGCTGCCGGCGAGGTGAACTTGATCTGCGCAACGGAGGTGGGGTCAGTCGCTGCCAAAAAATGGCCAGATCTGCAGGCCGAGCCGCGTGCTCTAGCCGCACAGCAGCGATATATGACTGGAGTGGGTGCAGCGCATAGGTGCGTGGATAGGCGTAGGGATCTGGGAAGGTCACTGGGGAGGAGAGGTACGGTGGTAATGGTGAATGGTAACCTCTGACCGTGTGACTCAGACGCCCGCTGAGCAACAACAACAGCGCAGATAGATAGAGCACGTATACAACACAGCAGCAAGTACCTCCGTCACAGTTCTCAGTACAATTTCCGATCTCACAGTGTGTAAAAAGTCCGAGAATTGAAAGGAAGGAAACAAACACATACCTGGGCAATTATTTCCATCTCAAGTCAGATATTTAGCTTTTTGCTGACATCGACATCGACAAAGATATCAGTGCACCCAACAAATAGGCTTACGACAATAAAACACAGCTCGCATGAATGGCCATCAATTGCCACATATTGGGCTTCAAGTGATACTGGACTGCACGTATTCATAATCACGTCATACAGTTGCATACAATATGTGGTACACACCTCCGGACACTTAGCTACGCCTTTGACCCGCGCCGTCTCTCCGGTCAGATCCTCACACCCCGTCTCGGGGGAGGGATAGTAACCCCTCTAAAATAAAAACTAAGCGTCGCACGAAAGCGAAAGATGTGTCATTGGAAAGCGCTCGACGAGTAAGATCCGGATCCACCACCAAAACAATTTTTCTACAAAAGTGACGTCACTAGACGGATAGATTTTCACGACTTACAGCATGTTTTTGGCTCTGGGGAGTTCATTTTGGGGAATATTTGAGAAAAAAATTTATTTAGAATCGGAAAAGGACAGCGAAATCTACCAAGGCCATAAAATGTCCCCCCCCCCAAATTTTTTTATTACTTTTTCCAATTTCAAAATTCTTAGTTTCTAAGTTTTCTTCAATTTTCCTTTTCTAATTAGCAGAGCAGACCGAGAAACGTTGCTGGAAGGCAACCTGCCCTAACAAAAAATGCTTACTTCAGTCAGAATCTTCAATTTGAATTGCAATAGGCAGATATGCAAAATTTATATGTAGTCGAAAACGGAAAAAAATGAAAAATTCCTTCTGTACGTTTTGTTACATCCCGAAAGATAAGCAAACGCTGAATGTTTCATTACAATATCTGTATCCGTTAAAGCGTGACGTCTGCTTGAACTTTTTTGGAGGTGACATCATTTGACTTTGACTAACTCATTGACCCAAGATGACCTGACTTCAAAATCAGACGGCATGCTAAATTGATGTGGGAAAAGGTATGCCAAATTTTGGTGCGCTACCGGGTGCGGTTCGTTAACTATCCGCGAAAGACCTAAGCGGGCGGTTGAAGACCCCCCCCCCACGAGACGGGACGGGTCAATAACAAAATTATTTAACGTTTTATATCTGACATCCAAGTGGAAATTTATTTGAACAGGCTAATCTAACACGACTGGTCGCTATCATCCTCCCCGTCAGTGGACTCCTGTCTGACACCGGGCCATTCACACCCGAGCAGGACGCCTGCCGTGACGTGACGGGTCGTCACGCTGTCGATCAGGGGTCGCAGCCAGTGTCGACCAGGGGCCACAGCCAGTGTCGACCAGGGGCCACAGTCAATGTCGACCAGGGGCCGCAGCCAGTGTCGACCAGGGGCCGCAGCCAGTGTCGACCAGGGGCCACAGCCAGTGTCGACCAGGGGCCACAGCCAGTGTCGACCAGGGGCCACAGTCAATGTCGACCAGGGGCCGCAGCCAGTGTCGACCGGGGGCCACAGCCAGTGTCGACCAGGGCCACAGTCAATGTCGACCAGGGGCCACAGCCAGTGTCGACCAGGGGTCGCAGCCAGTGTCGACCAGGGGCCACAGCCAGTGTCGACCAGGGGCCGCAGCCAGTGTCGCCCAGGGGCCGCAGCCAGTGCCTACTGACCCGACCATTCGTCTGCACCGTAGCCAGCGACGTGCTGATCCGCGACAGCTGGAACGTCGACAGCGGCAGACCCATGGTGTTCATCACCATGTTGTCCAGTAGCCGGTGGAACAGCAGCATCTGCTCACGCGACAGCTCCAGCTCCGACGGCCGGTGTACACTGAGGGCAGCGGTGGGTCACCATCTGTCCCTGGTGTATACTGAGGGCAGCGGCGGGTCCCTGGTGTATACTGAGGGCAGCGGCGGGTCCTGGTGTATACTGAGGGCAGCGGCGGGTCCTGGTGTATACTGAGGGCAGCGGCGGGTCCCTGGTGTATACTGAGGGCAGCGGCGGGTCCCTGGTGTATACTGAGGGCAGCGGCGGGTCCCTGGTGTATACTGAGGGCAGCGGTGGGTCACAATCGGTCCCTGGTGTACACTGAGGGCAGCGGCGGGTCCCTAGTGTATAATGAGGGCAGCGGTGTGTCCCTGGTGTATACTGAGGGCAGCGGTGGGTCACCATCGGTCCCTGGTGTATACTGAGGGCAGCGGTGGGTCCTGGTGTATACTGAGGGCAGCGGTGGGTCCCTGGTGTATAATGAGGGCAGCGGTGTGTCCCTGGTGTATACTGAGGGCAGCGGTGGGTCACCATCGGTCCCTGGTGTATACTGAGGGCAGCGGTGGGTCCTGGTGTATACTGAGGGCAGCGGTGGGTCCCTGGTGTATAATGAGGGCAGCGGTGTGTCCCTGGTGTATACTGAGGGCAGCGGTGGGTCCCTGGTGTATACTGAGGGCAGCGGTGGGTCCTTGGTGTATACTGAGGGCAGCGGTGGGTCCTGGTGTATACTGAGGGCAGCGGTGTGTCCCTGGTGTATACTGAGGGCAGCGGTGGGTCCTGGTGTATACTGAGGGCAGCGGTGGGTCCCTGGTGTATAATGAGGGCAGCGGTGTGTCCCTGGTGTATACTGAGGGCAGCGGTGGGTCACCATCGGTCCCTGGTGTATACTGAGGGCAGCGGCGGGTCCCTGGTGTATACTGAGGGCAGCGGCGGGTCCCTGGTGTATAATGAGGGCAGCGGTGTGTCCCTGGTGTATACTGAGGGCAGCGGTGTGTCCCTGGTGTATACTGAGGGCAGCGGTGAGTTACCATCTATCCCTGGTGTACACTGAGGGCAGCGGTGGGTCACCATCTATCCCTGGTGTGCACTGAGGGCAGCGGTGGGTCCCTGGTGTATACTGAGGACAGCGGTGGGTCACCATCTATCCCTGGTGTGCACTGAGGGTAGCGGTGGGTCCCTGGTGTGCACTGAGGGCAGCGGTGAGTTACCATCTATCCCTGGTGTACACTGAGGGCAGCGGTGGGTCACCATCTATCCCTGGTGTGCACTGAGGGCAGCGGTGGGTCACCATCTATCCCTGGTGTACACTGAGGGCAGCGGTGGGTCACCATCTATCCCTGGTGTGCACTGAGGGCAGCGGTGGGTCCCTGGTGTATACTGAGGACAGCGGTGGGTCACCATCTATCCCTGGTGTGCACTGAGGGTAGCGGTGGGTCCCTGGTGTGCACTGAGGGTAGCGGCGGGTCCCTGGTGTATACTGAGGGCAGCGGTGGGTCCCTGGTGTATACTGAGGGCAGCGGTGGGTCACCATCAGTCCCTGGTGTGCACTGAGGGTAGCGGTGGGTCCCTGGTGTGCACTGAGGGTAGCGGCGGGTCACCATCGGTCCCTGGTGTACACTGAGGGTAGCGGTGGGTCCCTGGTGTGCACTGAGGGTAGCGGTGGGTCACCATCAGTCCCTGGTGTGCACTGAGGGTAGCGGTGGGTCCCTGGTGTACACTGAGGGTAGCGGCGGGTCCCTGGTGTATACTGAAGGCAGCGGTGGGTCCCTGGTGTATACTGAGGGCAGTGGCGGGTCCCTGGTGTATACTGAGGGCAGCGGTGGGTCCTTGGTGTATACTGAGGGCAGCGGTGGGTCACCATCAGTCCCTGGTGTATACTGAGGGCAGCGGTGGGTCACCATCTGTCGCTGGTGTATACTGAGGACAGTGGCGGGTCCCTGGTGTATACTGAGGGCAGTGGCGGGTCCCTGGTGTATACTGAGGGCAGTGGCGGGTCCCTGGTGTATACTGAGGGCAGTGGCGGGTCCCTGGTGTATACTGAGGACAGTGGCGGGTCCCTGGTGTATACTGAGGGCAGTGGCGGGTCCCTGGTGTGCACTGAGGGCAGCGGTGGGTCCTTGGTGTATACTGAGGGCAGCGGTGGGTCACCATCAGTCCCTGGTGTATACTGAGGGCAGCGGTGGGTCACCATCTGTCGCTGGTGTATACTGAGGACAGTGGCGGGTCCCTGGTGTATACTGAGGGCAGTGGCGGGTCCCTGGTGTATACTGAGGGCAGCGGTGAGTTACCATCTATCCCTGGTGTGCACTGAGGGCAGCGGTGGGTCACCATCGGTCCCTGGTGTACACTGAGGACAGCGGTGGGTCCCTGGTGTATACCGAGGACAGCGGCGGGTTACCATCGGTCCCTGGTGCATACTGAGGGCAGCGGCGGTCCCTGGTGTATACTGTGGGCAGCGGTGGGTCACTATCGGTCCCTGGTGTATAATGAGGGCAGTGGCGGGTCCCTGGTGTATACTGAGGGCAGCGGTGGGTCCCTGGTGTATACTGAGGGCAGCGGTGGGTCACCATCTATCCCTGGTGTACACTGAGGGCAGCGGTGGGCCACCATGTGTCCCTGGTGTATACTGAGGGCAGCGGTGGGTCACCATCAGTCCCTGGTGTATACTGAGGGCAGCAGCGGGTCACAATCGGTCCCTGGTGTACACTGAAGGTAGCGGTGGATCCCTGGTGTATACTGAGGACAGCGGTGGGTCACCATCAGTCCCTGGTGTATACTGAGGGCAGCAGCGGGTCACCATCAGTCCCTGGTGTATACTGAGGGCAGCAGCGGGTCACAATCGGTCCCTGGTGTATACTGAGGACAGCGGTGGGTCACCATCAGTCCCTGGTGTATACTGAGGGCAGCAGCGGGTCACAATCGGTCCCTGGTGTACACTGAAGGTAGCGGTGGATCCCTGGTGCATACTGAGGGCAGCGGTGTGTCCCTGGTGTATACTGAGGGCAGCGGTGGGTCCCTGGTGTATACTGAGGGCAGCGGTGGGTCCTTGGTGTATACTGAGGGCAGCGGTGGGTCCTGGTGTATACTGAGGGCAGCGGTGTGTCCCTGGTGTATACTGAGGGCAGCGGTGGGTCCCTGGTGTATACTGAGGGCAGCGGTGGGTCCCTGGTGTATACTGAGGGCAGCGGCGGGTCACAATCGGTCCCTGGTGTACACTGAAGGTAGCGGTGGGTCCCTGGTGTATACTGAGGACAGCGGCGGGTCACCATCGGTCCCTGGTGCATACTGAGGGCAGCGGTGTGTGCCTGGTGTATACTGAGGGCAGCGGTGGGTCCCTGGTGTATACTGAGGGCAGCGGTGGGTCCCTGGTGTATACTGAGGGCAGCGGCGGGTCACCATCGGTCCCTGGTGCATGCTGAGGGCAGCGGTGTGTCCCTGGTGTATACTGAGGGCAGCGGTGGGTCCTTGGTGTATACTGAGGGCAGCGGTGGGTCCCTGGTGTATACTGAGGGGAGCGGTGGGTCCCTGGTGTATACTGAGGGCAGCGGTGGGTCCCTGGTGTGCACTGAGGGCTGCGATGGGTTCCTGGTGTATACTGAGGGCAGCGGTGTGTCCCTGGTGTATACTGAGGGCAGCGGCGGGTCCCTGGTGTATACTGAGGGCAGCGGTGGGTCCCTGGTGTATACTGAGGGCAGCGGCGGGTCACCATCGGTCCCTGGTGCATGCTGAGGGCAGCGGTGTGTCCCTGGTGTATACTGAGGGCAGCGGTGGGTCCCTGGTGTATACTGAGGGCAGCGGTGGGTCCTTGGTGTATACTGAGGGCAGCGGTGGGTCCCTGGTGTATACTGAGGGGAGCGGTGGGTCCCTGGTGTATACTGAGGGCAGCGGTGGGTCCCTGGTGTGCACTGAGGGCTGCGATGGGTTCCTGGTGTATACTGAGGGGAGCGGTGGGTCCCTGGTGTATACTGAGGGCAGCGGTGGGTCCCTGGTGTATACTGAGGGCAGCGGTGGGTCCCTGGTGTATACTGAGGGCTGCGGTGGGTCCCTGGTGTATACTGAGGGCAGCGGCGGGTCACCATCGGTCCCTGGTGCATGCTGAGGGCAGCGGTGGGTCCCTGGTGTATACTGAGGGGAGCGGTGGGTCCCTGGTGTATACTGAGGGCAGCGGTGGGTCCCTGGTGTGCACTGAGGGCTGCGATGGGTTCCTGGTGTATACTGAGGGCAGCGGTGTGTCCCTGGTGTATACTGAGGGCAGCGGTGGGTCCTTGGTGTATACTGAGGGCAGCGGTGGGTCCCTGGTGTATACTGAGGGGAGCGGTGGGTCCCTGGTGTATACTGAGGGCAGCGGTGGGTCCCTGGTGTGCACTGAGGGCTGCGATGGGTTCCTGGTGTATACTGAGGGCAGCGGTGTGTCCCTGGTGTATACTGAGGGCAGCGGCGGATCCCTAGTGTATACTGAGGGCAGCGGCGGGTCACAATCGGTCCCTGGTGTACACTGAGGGCAGTGGCGGGTCCCTGGTGTATACTGAGGGCAGCGGTGGGTCCCTGGTGTATACTGAGGGCAGTGGCGGATCCCTAGTGTATACTGAGGGCTGCGGTGGGTCACCATCGGTCCCTGGTGTACACTGAGGGCAGTGGTGGGTCACCATCGGTCCCTGGTGTATACTGAGGGCAGCGGCGGGTCACAATCGGTCCCTGGTGTACACTGAGGGTAGCGGTGGGTCACCATCGGTCCCTGGTGTATACTGAGGACAGCTTGACAATGACCTCCATCCATCTTGCTGCGGCAAAGTAGATAGGAAACTAGTGTAGGGAACTGACTACCAAACAATCAGAAGGCTGAAGATGGCCACGACCGAAAGCGTAAACGTTTCATACAGAAGAAAGGCAAATGTTTCTAGACCACACGCCTCCCTGCTACTGAGTTGTTTCGACATGGGTCACTGTGCAGTTCCCATCTAGTTTGCCCTATATGGCATATATCGTCAATTATAATTATAGGTAATCAGTGCAGACATGGGTATTCTGATTGATTGATTATTTGTGTTTAAGGGCACGCCGACTACTAGGTCATTTTAGCGCCCATGCATGGGTATTCTCCCTCCGTCTTCTGGATCACCCACGACAAAATACCACGAGCACGTTTATCCTAACGCTTAAATACGAGTGCTAAGGGATCGAAGATGTTCCATGCCGAGGCAGCAGCGCAGTGGGCGTAGGCTACTGGACATTCGCGATAAGTGCCCAACTTGACTCAACAGGTGTGGAGTGTGCCCCGTGGAACACTGGGAGCCACCGTGGGCCAATGTGGGATAACGTGGGTCAATGTGGGACACCGTGGGCCACTGGGGGCCCACTGTGGGCCACCGTGAGCCACTGTGGGCCACTGGGACGGGATGATCCGGCGCACCTGGCCCACACCAGCCGGACCTGCTGGTCGGGAATCTCCAGCGCGATGGTGGCCAGACCGGCCGACGCCACCGTCTCCGGCGCGCTGTACTCGAACACGACCGGCCGCACCTCCTCCCCACGGGACCACATGGCCGCCATCCAGCGCAGGTCATCCTGAGGCCAGCGGGCACACCGGGGTCACGGCTGATACTGGCGGCGCAGGTCATCCTGCAGCCAGCGGGCACACCGGGGTCACGGCCGATACTGGTGGCGCAGGTTAACCTGCAGCCAGCGGACACACCGGGGTCACGGCTAATACTGGTGGCGCAGCTCATCCTGCAGCCAGCGGGCACACCGGGGTCACGGCTAATACTGGTGGCGCAGGTCATCCTGCAGCCAGCGGGCACACCGGGGTCACGGCTAATACTGGTGGCGCAGGTCATCCTGCAGCCAGCGGGCACACCGGGGTCACGGCTAATACTGGCGGCGCGGGTCATCCTGCAGCCAGTGGGCAAACCGGGGTCACGGCCGATACTGGCGGCGCGGGTCATCCTGCAGCCAGCGGGCAAACCGGGGTCACGGCTGATACTGGCGGCGCAGAACACATGGCATGCTGAGATTGCAGACCGCCCTTGGGCCACAGGTCGGCCTGGTGGCTCAATAACCTTGACGTCTGGCTATCCAGGGGGCAAAGCTATGGTTGAGTCACATGCCATGGAGATCACAGGTCAGCTTAAAAATGTGCATAGTCACAAAGCTGCTATAAAATGCCGTATAAATTCCATCATACTGATATCTCATAGAGCTCAGTTTATCCCAAGATGAAAATAAGCTGACACCAGCTGTTAAGAAACCGTAGGTGCTTCAGAGGTCGTGTTGAAGTAGCAGCCCATTGCCAGACCATCAATATCAGCCTCTACATCACACAATTAACTCACAAACACCACCACACGACAGTGCTGATGGTGGTTTAATGCCCTCCATAACCACTTTATAACCACCATCACGGAGCTGGTGGGCATTGGCTGCCCTGTCGCCCAGCCTTGACATGGGCCGCCCGGTGACACTTCAGTGCCGGCCGTCTACCTGTCCGAAGCCGGGGCACGTGCTGGAGCTGCCGAAGACGACCCGCATGCGCGTGCAGATGGCCTCCTGGATGGCGGCCGGTCCGCGGCACAGCACCAGCGGCAGCCACACGCACTTGTCGTGGCAGGAGACGGGCAGCAGGCGGTCCATGCCGGCCACACTGCAGAGTAGCAGCTGGCAGCTGGCCGCCCGGCTGTCGCCGTCCGCCACGGTCACGCTGAGGCACGGCACGTCCGCCTCCGGGTCGGCCACCGCGTCCACCACCTGCACGTCCACCTGCGGCCCACAGCCCCAGTCCAACACCACGACACGTCCACCTGCGGCCCACAGCCCCAGTCCAACACCACGACACGTCCACCTGCGGCCCACAGCCCCAGTCCAACACCACCTGCACGTCCACCTGCGGCCCACAGCCCCAGTCCAACACCACGGTACGTCCACCTGCGGCCCACAGCCCCAGTCCAACACCACCTGCACGTCCACCTGCGGACCACAGCCCCAGTCCAACACCACGGTACGTCCACCTGCGGCCCACAGCCCCAGTCCAACACCACTGACACGTCCACCTGCGGCCCACAGCCCCAGTCCAACACCACGACACGTCCACCTGCGGCCCACAGCCCCAGTCCAACACCACCTGCGGACCACAGCCCCAGTCCAACACCACCCTGCGGCGCCACAGCCCCAGTCCAACACCACGACACGTCCACCTGCGGCCCACAGCCCCAGTCCAACACCACCTGCGGCCCACAGCCCCAGTCCAACACCACGACACGTCCACCTGCGGCCCACAGCCCCAGTCCAACACCACGGTACGTCCACCTGCGGCCCACAGCCTCAGTCCAACACCACCTGCACGTCCACCTGCGGACCACAGCCCCAGTCCAACACCACGGTACGTCCACCTGCGGCCCACAGCCTCAGTCCAACACCACCTGCACGTCCACCTGCGGCCCACAGCCTCAGTCCAACACCACCTGCGGCCCACAGCCCCAGTCCAACACCACCTGCGGCCCACAGCCTCAGTCCAACACCACCTGCACTCCACCGGCCCAAGCCCCAGTCCAACACCACCTGCGCCCCACAGCCTCAGTCCAACACCACCTGCACGTCCACCTGCGGCCCACAGCCTCAGTCCAACACCACCTGCACGTCCACCTGCGGCCCACAGCCCCAGTCCAACACCACCTGCACGCCCACGTCCACCTGCGGCCCACAGCCCCAGTCCAACACCACGGTACGTCCACCTGCGGCCCACAGCCTCAGTCCAACACCACGACACGTCCACCTGCGGCCCACAGCCCCAGTCCAACACCACGAGTACGTCCACCTGCGGCCCACAGCCTCAGTCCAACACCACCGTCACTGCGGCCCACAGCCCCAGTCCAACACCACGGTACGTCCACCTGCGGCCCACAGCCTCAGTCCAACATCACGGTACGTCCACCTGCGGCCCACAGCCCCAGTCCAACACCACGGTACGTCCACCTGCGGCCCACAGCCTCAGTCCAACATCACGGTACGTCCACCTGCGGCCCACAGCCCCAGTCCAACACCACGGTACGTCCACCTGCGGCCCACAGTCTCAGTCCAACATCACGGTACGTCCACCTGCGGCCCACAGCCCCAGTCCAACACTACTTGCGACCCATAGTTTGTTTATTGGTTGGTTCACGACACACTTTATGCACATTCACGGCTAATGGCGCCGCCCACACTGTTTCGCCGGTGGGCCGCGGGATTGGGAAATGTCCTGAGTGGCGCTAGAGTCGAACCGGGACCTTTGGTACCCATAGCCCGACATCTTAACCACTCGGCCATCCCCGCCCCCCTGCGACCCAGTCTCAGTCCAACACCACCTGGGGCCCACAGCCCCAGTGCAACACCACCACCACCGTACCAGCCGCCATCCTGGACAGGCAACACTGCCAGTCCAACATCACCACCGTACCAACCGCCATCCTGGACAGGCAGCAATGGCAGTTCAACACCACCACCACCATACCAGCCGCCACCCTGGACAGGCAACAATGCCAGTCCAACACCACCACCATACCAGCCGCCACCCTGGACAGGCAACAATGCCAGTCCAACACCACCACCACTCACAGACACACACACATCGTCGATTGGGATGCCAAGAAGTTACCTCAATCAAGTTCGGTCGCATCAATTTAGGCACGACTCGCATCTGTTAGCTTACAAACTGACATTTCAAGCCGCCCTCAAGGAACAAGCTGATGTAAAATTCGATGGCCGAAATTCCGGCCATGGCAACTGTCAAGCAAGAATGGTGACCAGGCCAATCATTGCAAAATGGATCCTGACATAATGTATGCTTGATCTGAATTCACGTCCGGTTCATATTCGCCGTAGAATTCTTCATCAAACGTTCACGTCAACCGGCCAGGCGTTGGCCGGTTGGCGTACGTTATAAAAAAGGAAGGTAAACTTCGACAGCATTACCGGATCAGAAAGGTACGAAGGTAAATCTCGACAGCACCACCGGACCCGAGGCACGAAGGTAAACCTCGACAGCACCACCGGACCAGAGAGGCACGTAGGTAAACCTCGACAGCACCACCTGACCAGAGAGCCACGTAGGTAAACCTCGACAGCATCACTGGGCCAGAGATGCACGTAGGTAAACCTCGACAGCACCACCGGACCAGAGAGGCACGTAGGTAAACCCAGACAGTATCGTGGTCGTTACTGGTTTTACGACACGTCGACCGTTGAATCATCTAGCGTTGCCAATCTCTCACGCCGTTTGGTTGCGGGCGAAGGGCAGCGACAGGTGAGACTCGGACCCTCGACGGCATCACCGGACAAGAGAGGCACGAAGGTAAGCCTCGACGGCATCACCGGTCCAGAGACACTGCATGCATGAGGCAAGAGAGCTTCAGTCGGACCGGGGCCGGAGCTAAGTACGGCCGTGACTTGCACCAACCTTGAAGTGCCGATACTCTGGCAGGTCGTCCAGGCACTGGCGCACCAGCTTCCTCAGCAGCTGACGCTGCCGGTCCAGCTGGCGCACGTTGGTCATCTGCACGCTCCAGAGGGCGCCCATGAACATCACTTGCCAGCTGAAGGCGGAGAGCTGCTTGAGCTGCTCCAGGTCGTGGGCCGACTGGCGCGGCAGACGCGGCGCCAGGCGTCGTGAGCGCACCGTGCTGAAGGTGGCCGCAGACATCCCTGACAGCAGCAGACCAGTGTCGGTCACACAACCATTGTACTGAAGGTGGCCACAGACCAGTGTCGGTCACACAACCAGTGTACTGAAGGTGGTCACAGACCAGTGTCGGTCACACAATCAGTGTACTGAAGGTGGCCGCAGACATCCCTGACAGCACCAGACCAGTGTCGGTCACACAACCAGTGTACTGAGGGTGGCCACAGACCAGTGTCAGTCACACAACCAGTGTACTGAAGGTGGTCACAGACCAGTGTCGGTCACACAATCAGTGTACTGAAGGTGGCCGCAGACATCCCTGACAGCACCAGACCAGTGTCGGTCACACAACCAGTGTACTGAGGGTGGCCACAGACCAGTGTCGGTCACACAACCAGTGTACTGAAGGTGGCCGCAGACATCCCTGACAGCAGCAGACCAGTGTCGGTCACACAACCAGTGTACTGAGGGTGGCCACAGACCAGTGTCGGTCACACAACCAGTGTACTGAAGGTGGCCGCAGACATCCCTGACAGCAGCAGACCAGTGTCGGTCACACAACCAGTGTACTGAGGGTGGCCACAGACCAGTGTCGGTCACACAACCAGTGTACTGAAGGTGGCCGCAGACATCCCTGACAGCAGCAGACCAGTGTCGGTCACACAACCAGTGTACTGAGGGTGGCCACAGACCAGTGTCAGTCACACAACCAGTGTCGGTCACACAATCAGTGTACTGAGGGTGGCCGCAGACATCCCTGACAGCAGCAGACCAGTGTCAGTCACACAACCAGTGTACTGAGGGTGGCCACAGACCAGTGTCAGTCACACAACCAGTGTACTGAAGGTGGCCGCAGACCAGTGTCAGTCACACAATCAGTGTACTGAGGGTGGCCACAGACCAGTGTCAGTCACACAACCAGTGTACTGAAGGTGGCCACAGACCAGTGTTGGTCACACAACCAGTGTACTGAAGGTGGCCACAGACCAGTGTCAGTCACACAACCAGTGTACTGAAGGTGGCCACAGACCAGTGTCAGTCACACAACCAGTGTACTGAAGGTGGCCACATACCAGTGTTGGTCACACAATCAGTGTACTGAAGGTGGCCACAGACCAGTGTCAGTCACACAACCAGTGTACTGAAGGTGGCCACATACCAGTGTCGGTCACACAATCAGTGTACTGAAGGTGGCCACAGACCAGTGTCAGTCACACAACCAGTGTACTGAAGGTGGCCACAGACCAGTGTTGGTCACACAACCAGTGTACTGAAGGTGGCCACAGACCAGTGTTGGTCACACAACCAGTGTACTGAAGGTGGCCACAGACCAGTGTCAGTCACACAATCAGTGTACTGAAGGTGGCCACAGATCAGTGTTGGTCACACAATCAGTGTACTGAAGGTGGCCACAGACCAGTGTCAGTCACACAACCAGTGTACTGAAGGTGGCCACAGACCAGTGTTGGTCACACAATCAGTGTACTGAAGGTGGCCACATACCAGTGTTGGTCACACAATCAGTGTACTGAAGGTGGCCACAGACCAGTGTCAGTCACACAACCAGTGTACTGAAGGTGGCCACAGACCAGTGTCGGTCACACAATCAGTGTACTGAAGGTGGCCACAGACCAGTGTCAGTCACACAACCAGTGTACTGAAGGTGGCCACAGACCAGTGTCGGTCACACAATCAGTGTACTGAAGGTGGCCATAGACCAGTGTTGGTCACACAATCAGTGTACTGAAGGTGGCCACATACCAGTGTTGGTCACACAATCAGTGTACTGAAGGCGGCTGCAGATGCCCCTGCTGTCAGCAGTCCAATGCTGAGGTAGAAAATGCCCATCAGACTGTGACTATGCTGATGCCAGGGCTGAATTAGCATGACCAAGGTCTGTATTGAAAGCACACAATGTTTATCACATGGTTATCAGAAAACATTTGTTCGCAATATTTCAAAATTGGTATTTTCTACCTTGCCCAATAATGTTGACACAATGTGGAGTAGTTATTAGCTGGGAATAGGGTGGGCATGATCATGGCAAACATTCCATATAGGGTGGGCATAGGGTGGGCATGGCAAACATTCCACAACTAACATGTCAGATGAGGCCCTGCAACTCAGACCTGACTGAAAAAAAGAACAAAAATGAGTCAGGCCAAGGAACATGTCAACTGACAATGTCAAGTTTTGAGGATTATTTTTTTTTTAAACAGGTACCTCTGACTCATTATGCAAATTTTAATGTTGTTGTTGGGTGCATTTCCTTATGCCATTCTAAATATTCCCCAATAAACCATTGTTTTTCCATAATGCCTTTACACATTGCATCAATGGAGCAGCCAGAAACAGTTCTCATGTTCTGTGCTACCTCCCCAAATATCTGACAATGAACCAAGATGGCTAGTTTTAGTCTTCTGAACAGGCTAGCACTTCCTACATTGGCATGGATATTTGCTGCAGACAATGTCATGAAATGCTGAAATTTGAGTGGAAACCCACATTGATGTCAGATTTGTGATCCTTAATTTTTACTTCTGACATCCTTTAACGTCCAAATTCCTTAGTCATGATTTAAAGCTGGATCATTAACCCTTGCTGAGCCAGGGGAGGTTCTCAAGAGGCTCCTCTCCAGTTTTTGGTACCATTGCATGTTGAGCTGTTTATGGGATGCATTTAAGTGCATTTTTCCTACACATAGCAAAGAAATGTTTGACAATGGCTTGAATTTTACACCAATCTTTTCTTTTAACACATACACAAACCAAATTTGTTTTCATTGTTTTTTAAAGCAGGTTATGCCATGTTAGGTTAGGGTAGGTTAGGCTTTTTACTTGGAATATTTGATGCAATTTTGTTTTAATGTGTTAAAAAATCCACTCTGAAACAAGGTTATACTAGGTTAAGTTAGGTAGTGTTACTCTGTTGTATTCTTTACATTACTTCTCATGCTATGTTACCATACTTGAAACCCAGTTTTAGGCGTTATTTTGCTCACCAACTGAAAAGTACGCATTTGCACGGAAGAGAAATGGTCCATCATCTTGGTCACATTCAGAAACATTGCATTGGAAAGGTGCATTATAAGAATTGCAAAACACTAAAGCACAAATTTACATTTTTGCTGGGGTAGCAGCCAAGTGAGTAGATGCAGGCACAAAATTGTAAATACCTACTTATATGCTTATACATTGTACTTATATATAAATAGCTACTTATATATGAATATGCTTTGCATATTCATAAAGATGTCAGTTTCAGGTCATCTGCATGCGATGGTTCAAATTTAGTGGTATTCAACAACATTCACAATGTGACACCACTCAGAATAGATGCAAAATACAGGCACCAAAGTCATATCATGATGTTTTTTTCAGCAGCAAGCTTGCAGCTTTGCTATTTCCTTTTTCCAATGCTATGTTTATGAATGTGCTTAGCATGATGTAACCACTCATTTTCACTGCAAATGCATACTTATCAGTTGGTTGTATTCTGAGAATTGGAGTGTAAGAAGCATTATAGGTTAAACTATGTGTGAAAGGTCAATGAAATCAGATAAGGTCAAGTGGCATTTATATTCTACACCATGTCATCTGATGCAGAATGCTGCTGTTCCTTGTCATCATATCTGAATATCAAGTATTTTAATATCAGTGATTCTTTGTCTTCCATCTTGCCACTTTCCCTTGTATGAAAATCAATATTGTGAAGTGCCATCAAGCTAAGCATGTGCTCAGACCTGTTACGAATGCCTGTCCATGAAAACTGAAATGGCTTACCGTAATCGCGAGTTAACACACTCGAACGAACCTAGGTGGCACACCAAACCACCCCATGATAGAAGGGAAGGGGCGGCCGTCATTTGTGTTTCAAAAATTGCGGGCGATGTTTCAAGCCCATATGGCACATCTGAAAAGTAGATAGATTCCTTTACATGTGTAGCTTAAAAATAATCAAGCAGATGTCTGTTCACCAGGGATGCGGAGCCGGGAAAATTTTGGACGGCTCCGGCTCCGACTCTGGCTCCGAGTAAAATGTCCCGGCGGCTCGGGCTCCGGCTCCGGCCCCGGGAAAAATGTGCCGGCTCCGGCGGCTCCGGCTCCGGCTCCGTACATCTCGAACGTGATCGATCCATTAAGTAAGAGCTAGGGGATGTAAAAATGGTTAGCCGCGACCACTCGGAGGCGCAAACTTCATGCAGCTACAAGCAACTTTCCCATATAAACCCTGTATATATCTTTAAATAAACACCCGCCCCCGCCCAAATCACTTTTCGGTGTTATGCCCTCGTAAACTGACGCTTGCTTCGTGCCGTATTGGGGCAATCAGAAGAGGAGAGACTGGAATCAATAACACTCCCCAACGGTGAACGGTCCAAGGAACACCATTGTTGTAAATTATAATGCTTGACCTCATCTCTCATGAGGTACAATAACCCGTTGATGATGGACACAATGAAATTAACTAAACTAAGCATGGAACTATCGCATTGACTACTGAGGGTAGAATGTGGTTATTGGTTATTCTACCATTCCTTGATGATATTTCTGCATGTTACTCGTATTTAAACATTTTTGCTTTTAATAATGCGTTTTCATGCCGTACCATACCATACTAGCTATAATGTGTTCATTTCACGTTCGCTAATTTTGTTTAATTTACACCTTTTTCGGAGTCGGAGCCGCCCTGCTTTTGACGGCTCCGGCTCGGACTCCGACTCCGATTAAAATGTCCCGGCGGCTCCGGCTCCGGCTCAAGCTCCGGGCAAAATCTTCCGGCTCCGGCGGCTCCGGCTCCGGCTCGGGCTCCGGCTCCGGCTCCGCATCTCTGCTGTTCACTCCTCATTCCAATGCGACTACGAATACGTTGGTAACATCGCTGATATGCTGAAGCCCACCGTCCAAACAATCATTCTCCACTCTAATGTATTACGGACGAAGGCTTGAGGTGCTACACTTTCAGCGTCTTCATCCATTTATTTGTCAGGTGTTGTAACGAACAGTACCTGTATGCCACCTGTATTCGCAGCAGAACACGTTATAGCTAGGGTCACATTTCGCCCCATAGCTAGATAAGATCCCACTTGACAGCGGAAAGTCCTCGACATCATAACACAAGCATACCACATCAGATGGGAGGCTCACACACAACGCCATACTTCCAACACACACGAGCTCCCACAACACGTACACTGACACAGAAAATGGTGGCTTACGTCGCTACGTGCCTCTCCACCTACTATTCCACCGCTGCATGCACTACGGCTGCGGTGAACGTGTGTGCACATCACCGGAACCACGCTGTGGCTGATACGCATGAAACCACGCAAAGCCCGACTGCATATCGACAGAAAAGAGATGTGCAGCCTGTGACGGGCCGCATCCTGCCACCTTCTCCGACTTCTACAAGAGCGCAGTCGAGATGTGTGGTGAGGTGTGTCCGTAATCGGAAATCCAGAGTGTGCAAAATACTACAAAACGCCAACACCTGCGTTTCACAAAGAGCAGCAACCATCCGACCTCCAAAATCCTATGCTCCAAAACCAAGCCCATCGCTTAGCGCAGCTACGCAGCTGCGTTTTCCTCACCTCCGAGACCCATACCCAGGCCATCGCCAAGCCATCCTACCAACCCAGCACGGCAGCCGGCCCCGGGAATCCAGCATACCTCCCACTTGAACGTCCCATTCACCTCAACAGCACCCTCATCACTTCCCACGCACTCCCACTTCATTCAACCCCGGGCTTGGCCTCCTCCCACATTCATCTCACCGATATTTCAACTCATTTACCACCTTCCACTGAATGCATTGAAAGATCCTGCCATCTGTTGATACAGAAATAAGCTTCCGTTGCCTCCCTGAGCATGCTTTCAATAAAGGTGACAATTATTCCGCCTAGTCGAGAGCATGCCACCTATTGTTGAGCTTCCTGATTTTTCGACCTTGGGCTTTGCTGTTTTGGACTTTTTAAGTTTCGGCTTTTAGAGTCGTTGGATGTAGGGATTTTACTTTCTGATCTTTCGACATTTCTATTTTGGACGTAATTATTATTGGACTTTTTGTAATTGGACTGTTTTTATGCTACCGTTTCTGGCTGTTCCGATACGTACGCGGCGAACCAAGTGTTATATAATAACTCACGACGAAGATGGAAAGCTGAGCTTGGGGGGATGAGGTGTATTATGTACTATAGGAAGCATATGTGCTTTCTGTAGCTTGGTCATGCGTGGAGTAGGAGTCAAGACAGTCAGAGGGTTGAGATGGGCTCAGAAAACTTATTTAAACTTCCCGTTGGATCCCATTGAACAGAATTATGTCCGATCGAATGTGAATGGTGCAATATTTTCTGTGTCATCGCCCACACCTGTGGGAAGACCAATGCTAGTATGCTATTCTAAAGATGTTGTTGCAAACATTTTAGACTTGGATGAGTCCTTGATGGAACAAAAAGCATTTGTTGATATAATATCAGGATGTTCAGAAGTGCCTGAGTCTAAATGTTTGGTGCATAGATATGGTGGCCATCAATTTGGAAGCTGGGCTGGCCAGTTGGGAGATGGAAGAGCCCATCTTATTGGAGAATATTATAACAGGTAAGGTGACATGATCTTTACAATACCTATGCTGGTTTCCTGTCCTTGTTGGCTGGTCTCAATGATGTCAGCTGTGCTGCCTGACATAAAGACATAAAGACATAAAAGATTAGGGCAACTATGAGCCACAAGGGCCCTTCTTGGTTCCACTCTGTGCAGTGAACCAGTTGCCCACCAAATCTGTCAATCAGCCCTCCCTGTAATACTGAAAAGCAAGCCCTCTATTCTTATGATGGTTGTCTGTGCTGTTTTTAAAGATGTTCAATGTGCTGCTACTGACGATGTTTTCTGGCAGCTGGTTCCAGTGTTCTACTACCCTGTTGGTGAAGAAAGTCTGCCTTAACCTTGTACTGCTGTGGTTAACTTTAATTTTGAATTTATGACCTCTAATTGCATCATTTATTTTCAATTCACCAAGAGGATATAGATAATTGAGGGAACTGAGCTGATAGATGTAGTATGTGCTTGAACAAAATGAGCATAGGACTATGGATTTGTGGTCTGGAGGTGGGACATTTGGATGGGGTCACAATGTTTTGATGTCTAGCATGCAGGACCATTATCATGCATGTACTATGTGTGCATATTGGCCCTGAACAATATGTATTATTAGCTTTTGGGTTTACATGAAGCATTCTTCATCAATTAGGAAACACTGGCATCATGCTTCTTTTTTTTTTACTGAAGTGACCATTTGTTATTATTATCTTTAGTATTATTATATGTATCTTCCAGGTATAGCAATGTAATGACTCCATGACTACCTTCCAGGTGTAGCAATGCAACGTTTGGATTCTACACACTTGATGTGGAGACTGTACACACTTGATGTGGAGACTGTACACTGTACACTGTACACACTTGATGTGGAGACTGTACACACTTGATGTGGAGACTGTATACACTTGATGTGGAGACTGTGCACACTTGATGTGGAGACTGTACACACTTGATGTGGAGACTGTACACACTTGATGTGGAGACTGTACACACTTGATGTGGAGACTGCACACACTTGATGTGGAGACTGTACACACTTGATGTGGAGACTGTACACACTTGATGTGGAGACTGTACACACTTGATGTGGAGACTGTACACACTTGATGTGGAGACTGTACACACTTGATGTGGAGACTGTACACTTGAGACCTACACACTTGATGTGGAGACTGTACACACTTGATGTGGAGACTGTACACACTTGATGTGGAGACTGTGCCCTCCAGACATGTCCATTTGCTGGCACTGCTCCATCAGGAAGGTTATTGATTGGGTGGTGGTGTATGATGTCATTCACAACTTGTTCATATTTTATGTATTTTTAGCATACAGGGGTGTATACAAGGGGGCATTAGGGACAAGTGCAAAAAGGCACACTCCAGGAAGGTTAAGTGTACCCCACCCTCTCAAATTTTCCCACCAGAGGTGCCTTACAGGTATGTTTGTAGTGCCACCCCTCCAAAGAAATGACCCACCTCCCACCTGCCCACCTGGATCCACCTCTAAGTGCTTGGTCACACTGATGAGTGTTGCAACAGTGGGGAATGAGGAATGATGTTCCCCAAACTTTGTTAAAATTATGATTATTTCCACCACCCATTTGCCCACCTCTTGTCCCTGGGGATGGGAATGGACATTGATTGCATGATTAAACTTTAAGAAAGTATTTTTAATCTTTTTTCATGCATATTAGTACATCATACTATTTATGTGATAGTGTATGGTTTGGCTCCACCTGTGTTTGCTGCAGTGCATAAAACATACTGGAGGGAGTTTGAAGGAGAACTGTATTGGTATTTTGATGATCAGGTGTGAGGATGGCTGTGGTAACATTTATTGGTGGCCAAGTAACTTATCCTCTACACCCCCTCACTAGTCATTTACTGTGTAATACACCTAAGTGTAATAAGACTGAAGAAAGCTACATTGGCATCAAAATGCTTAAATGACAGATCTGAGCTGAACAAAGATAAACAACATTTATCTCACAAGTTACCACCATCCACACACACATTATGGCCCTCCACCTCACCAGCCCTGCTAAACACAACAGCTCGTCTCTCTCTGAGGCACTGTGGGCGCCGGTACAGGCAGTCGGACCGACGTGGCCCACTCGCGGCGGCGGTCGGCGCCGCGGGCGGATGTAGCGGTCGGCGACCACACCGACTCGATCTCGTCCGGCGTGGCGTGACTTACCGCTGACGCTGATGACGTCTGTTCCGTGTTAGCACTCTTCTGCCTGGCAGACGGACGAAGCATCGGCGGCGTCTCGTTACCTCAGTTGCAACACCGCATCGATCCCGTCTGCCAGTTGAGGGATTTTGCAGCGCCACCTGGCTGCCGACCTGAAGCCGCGGCAGATTGCGCGCGCTAGTTGTGGTGGGCCTCCACCCGGTTCCGATGAGTAACGACAGCAGCTTCCGCATCATCGGCGGTGCACCGCCAGCAAGAAGCGAACCATCGGCTGTGTGCTAGCAGCATGTCCGTACATGCTCTCTGAACAAGGTTTGTGCTGGAGAGCGGCCATCCGGTCCCGAGAAATTACTGTGTTGCAGCACACCACGTACCCACGCGTCCGGATCCAGCGCTGACGAGCGCTCGTCAGTGCATCGTCTGCTGCTTCGTTGACGTGTGGTTCACGACAGCCTCCGCTCGTCCGTTTGACTATGGACAGTGGGGTGAAGAGACTCGCTGCACAGCCCATCGTGACAGGAACTCCTGGAACAATCGGTCGGTAAATAGTGGGCCACCGTCCGACCAGAGGATCGCCGGTACGCCGGCCATGCAGAATATGCCCGTTACTCTGTCACAGGTCTGGCCGCAGTGGCATTGATGCCAAGAGTCCGTACCATCTAGCCCACTGCGACGAGGAAGTACTGTCCAGCGTACTGATTTAGGTCAGCACATAAGTGCTGGAAGGGACGACTGGCGGGCTCGTGACACCAATCCGTCTTCCTTTGGAGGGACGACAGATCACTGGCACGGCCGGCAAGTCCTGGTGATGTCTTCAAGGGCCATGCTTATTGTTGGCCAGTATACGATCTGACGAGCCCGGCCCTTGGTCGCTTTTTTTGCCCTGGTGACCGGCGTGTAGCTCACTCAGAACTGTGGACCTGGGAGGTCTGGGGATGACTGCGCGGCAGCCGCATACCACCAAGCCGTCGTCGACCGTAAGGCGGTCGTGTACTCTCCAGTACGGGCACAGAATTTCCGGCGGGTCGGATTTCTGTGATGGGAAGCCGTCGAGTACCGTCTGCAACAGCAGACGTGCTTCATCGTCTCTGTCGGCCGTCAGACGAACCTCATCCAGTCGTGTGTCGTTGCTCGACTTTATGATCTCGTTGCTGATTATCGTGGACACCGACACGGCGTCGTCATCTTCGGCAAGCTGGTCTTCCTTCGAAGGACCTTGTGTTTGTGGATAGCTCGTCTGGGCCTTGGCTATCCTTCCACCGCCGCCAGCTTGCAGCCAGGTGCCGCTCCATCAGCTTCTTTCGTAAGCGCTGTAGACGGGGATTTTCTATCTCGTCTAAATTTTTAGAGTTGAGGATCGGAATGAGCGGATGGTCATCCACTCGCAGGTCAAGATGCTGAAACTCGCCGAGGAAAAGGCGGCATTTGCGGGACGCCCATGTTATCACCAGCAGCTCTAACTCGATAGTGGCGTATCGTGTCTCTGTGCCTAACAGGAATCGCGAGCCAGCTTGCACTGCACGCCATGTGCCATCTGGCTGTTTCTGCTGCAGCAGAAAGCCCAGTCTTTTGAGCCGACCGCCGTCTATCGACAACATCGTTGGGCGCTAAAAAAAATTTTTTTTTAAAAAATTTCCCAATATCCCCTCCCTTCCTTTCATTCCTTTTTGGGGGGGGGGGGGGGGGTTTTTGGTTTTGGGGGGTCCCCTTTGGGGTTGGGTTTGTGTTTTTTATTGGGGGGGGGGGTTTTTTTGGGGGGGGCGGGGGGGGGGGGGGGGGGGGGGGTGGGGGGGGGGGGGGGGAGGGGGGGGGGGGGGGGGGGGGGGGGGGGGGGGGGGGGGGGGGTTGGTTGGGGAAAACAATCTTAATTTTTTTAATTCCCCTCCCCGTGTTTTTTCCTCTTCCATTATCCTTTTAAATACAAAAAAAAAATTAACCCTTATCATTTTGTGGCAAAATAATTATTACAGGCACTTGATCGTAATATGCCAGCGTGCGCAATGACTACAAGACTGCGCGTGCTTTTTGGAGCCTCGCATCATAGCACTCGTCAGAACTAAAAGTTTGTGTAGTGCTCAACAGGTGGCGGAGCGACTTTAGCAGCTCTGTCGTCTCATCAGGGAATGAGGCACTTGATTGACCAGGCCGAAGAAACGGCGTAAATCCGTAAGGGACCCTGACGCTGAGAATGCGGCAGATCAGGATCCGGCACGTAGCCATCCTTAGAAACGACGAAGCCGGCGAACTTGACTGACTTCAGCATGTGCTGAACCTTGGCAGGATTCAGAGTTACTTGGCGGTCCCTGCAGCGGACTAAGAATCGCTTGACCCTTTGCACGTGGTCCTCTTTTGTCTTACTGTGGACGATGACGTCATCCACCAGTCGCTGGATACCGTCGATCTCACCGAAACATTCATCCATCCTGCGATTGTAGTGCTCGGATATTGACGATATGCCGTACGGTGCTCGGCAGAAGCGATATCGACCGAAGGGCGTCATGAATGTTATCAAATGATGGCTAGACACCTCCGGAGGGCACTGATGATACCCCTTTGCAGCGTCAAAGACACTGAGCCAACCAGCCTGTGATGCGGCGATTGATGCGACGCATTCCGCTGGCGTACTGGATGCTTATAGCTGAGATACTGTTATAAACACAAGACTTCATAAGCACTCACCAATGAGAAGTGTGTTGATTGAGTGTTTAGAAGGTGGTATTTTCCACCCTACTTCAC
Organism: Imbricaverruca yamaguchii; assembly: GCA_034440575.1. Taxonomy (NCBI): domain Eukaryota; kingdom Metazoa; phylum Arthropoda; class Thecostraca; family Neoverrucidae; genus Imbricaverruca; species Imbricaverruca yamaguchii. The sequence goes on along the minus strand of JAOTOL010001263.1, from coordinate 208,758 downwards.
GAATAATTTATCACTGTGCAGAAGGCACCCGTGATCTAAAGTAATAGAGCAGACCGAGTACCAAATTTTCTGTCGTACGACACCAAACCTTTTGGTACACAAAATCACCCTTAGCCCTTAACAAGACACCATTGGTTGAGTATACAACCCACATATCACTTACTTGTACAGATGATGCTGAGCGGGAGAGTGCACGCCGTGGTGAAGACCATGGGTCTACCAGTAAAAATTGCATGTAAAAGTGCTAAGCCAGTCTGCAAAATGGTGACGGTCTCTGCTGTGTCCACTCCCACGTCCAACGAGTCACAGAGAATGTCATACATGCAACGCTAGCCTCACCCGGCAGTGTTACGTCGTCAGTATCGTCTACCACATATGCATGATCTGCCCACACAACGACGTCACTTATGTCGGGGAAACACGACACGGTACCGGATAGCGCTTCAACCAACACCTCAACGTGTGGTTGTCTTGGCTGGTGCCTTTTTGGCGCATCAAGGTTACCACAGTTGAGGCCTGAAGTCGAAGTATACTGTGTTCATTGAAGGTATTTACTCCTCGATTTGTGGCTACTCATCGCCCGCGACCAATCGGCGTGAGAGATTGGCGACGCTGCACGACTCAACGGTCGATGTGTCGTAAAACCAATAGCCAACCAACCTTGATTTGTGATGAGCTTAATATATTTACCCTCCTGTTTACCGTAATTACAATGATTTGTATGTGGGGACGAGTAGTCTAGGGGTAAGCTGTCCGTCTCACAATCGAGGGATTGTGGGCCCGAGTCGTACCTGTCGCTACTCTTCGCCCGCGACCAATTGGCGTGATAGATTGGCGACGCTACATGGCTCAACGTTCGACGTGTCGTAAAACCAATAACCACCACCACAGTGATTGGTGTCAAGCTTATGAGCTGCTAATCGTTGAGCCGACGAATTGGTGGGCAGTCCCGACCACCTGGGCACATGTTACCGGAGCCGGGGAGTTCGGAAGCTGTCCACCGGCGAGGAGGCTCCAGCCGTGAACAGATTCTGCTAGTTGGCCGGGCCGACGTCCATTAAGGTAGCAGCAGTCCGTGGTCCAGGACGGCCGCGGACTGCTGCCGACAGTACAGTCCGTGGTCCAGGACGACCACGGACTGCTGCCGACAGTACAGTCGGTGGTCCAGGACGGCCACGGTCTGCTGCCGACAGTACAGTCGGTGGTCCAGGACGGCCACGGACTGCTGCCGACAGTACAGTCGGTGGTCCAGGACGGCACGGACTCTGCCGACGGACTGCTGCCGACAGTACAGTCCGGTGGTCCAGGACGGCCACGGTCTGCTGCCGACAGTACAGTCGGTGGTCCAGGACGGCCACGGACTGCTGCCGACAGTACAGTCGGTGGTCCAGGACGGCCACGGACTGCTGCCGACAGTACAGTCCGTGGTCCAGGACGGCCACGGACTGCTGCCGACAGTACAGTCGGTGGTCCAGGACGGCCACGGACTGCTGCCGACAGTATCTCCACAGTCGGTGGTCCAGGACGGCCACGGACTGCTGCCGACAGTACAGTCGGTGGTCCAGGACGGCCACGGTCTGCTGCCGACAGTACAGTCCGTGGTCCAGGACGGCCACGGACTGCTGCCGACAGTACAGTCCGTGGTCCAGGACGGCCACGGTCTGCTGCCGACAGTACAGTCCGTGGTCCAGGACGGCCACGGACTGCTGCCGACAGTACAGTCCGTGGTCCAGGACGGCCACGGACTGCTGCCGACAGTACAGTCGGTGGTCCAGGACGGCCACGGACTGCTGCCGACAGTACAGTCCGTGGTCCAGGACGGCCACGGACTGCTGCCGACAGTACAGTCCGTGGTCCAGGACGGCCACGGACTGCTGCCGACAGTACAGTCCGTGGTCCAGGACGGCCACGGACTGCTGCCGACAGGAGACGGGGCTGGAGAGGGATGGGAGTTACGGCCGAAGGGCCGGGTGTACTGGGCAGACGGGAGCCTGTGTTCAGCAGTGTCGTTGGTGTGTGCAGGGCTGGAGAGAGGTGGGAGTTACAGCTGAAGGGCCGGGCAGTCAGGAGCCTGTGTTCAACAGTGTCGTTGGTGTGTGCAGGGCTGGAGAGGGATGGGAGTTACGGCTGAAGGGTCGGGTGTACTGGGCAGACGGGAACTTGTGTTCAACAGTGTCGTTGGTGTGTGCAGGGCTGGAGAGAGGTGGGAGTTACAGCTGAAGGGGTCCGGCCTGTCGCCATATTCAAGATTCGCCGATGGACGAGCCGTGGTCAGCTCCTCCGTTCGGGAGTTTCTCTGCTCAGAAGCTATGCATCACCTAGGTAATGGCTTACTTGCTGCAGGGACGCTCACATTTTTGTACCCATACCAATATTTAGTCGGCACATTGGAGCTCACCCATTACACCTGTGTATGCTAAACATCGAGGTGTGTATTTAATCGGTTCACATTCATGCTTAATTAATAACTATCAAGACATTCATTTAGTGTGTCAAGTTAATTTTTGCCTTCTGAAGCCAGGACAATAAAAAAGAAAATCTCAGCACAAAGTGAGGTAAAATTTACCTAGCTCTATGCCGTGATTTATTTTATGCAGAGGTAGGTCCAGGAATTTTCATGGGGGCGCTTGTCTAGAAGGACGCCACTGCGAAAGTCCCTGGAGGGGAGCCTCCGGCTGAAAATTGGTTGAGAAGGGGAGCGGGTGGTGGCTACTGGTATGAAAGGTGCCCTCGATTATGCCACAAGGGTTCCTCCTCCTTTCAGAAGGGCAAGTTTCCTCTCACAGTGACAACCCTGCCTTTAAGGGTGGTACATTTTGATGAAAAGTCAGTGGAGGCTGATGGCTGATGGCTGACCTGTAACTCGTGACCTAACAACTGACCTGTGATGGCTGATGGCTGACCTGTGACTCGTGACCTGATGACTGACGGCTGACCTGTGTTGGCTGATGGCTGACCTGTGACTCGTGACCTGACGACTGACGGCTGACCTGTGATGACTGACGGCTGACCTGGCGGCTGACCTGTGGCAGCTGACGGCCGACCTGTGCCGGCTGACCTGTGCCGGCTGGCGGCTGACCTGTGGCAGCTGACGGCTGACCTGTGACGACTGACGGCTGACCTGTGCCGGCTGACCTGTGCCAGCTGACGACTGGCGGCTGACCTGTGACCTGACGACTGACCTGGCGGCTGACCTGTGACCTGACGACTGACCTGGCGGCTGACCTGTGACGACTGACGGCTGACCTGTGCCGGCTGACCTGTGACGGCTGACGTGTGACCTGGTCACAGGTGTGCCGACGTCCCGCGCTGCCACACTGGTGATCAGCGGCGACTCGGTGGTGCGCGACCCGCACTACGACGGCCGGCCGCGCCGCCAGCCGGTCGCCGTGCTGCTGCGACTGGCGCCCTGCTGGTTCCGCTTCGGCTCGCTGCAGATGCTGGCCGCCGACGGCGACGCCGGCCCGCTCCGACTGCTGGCCGACTTCATCTGCGAGCGCCACCTGCCGACGGCGGCGGCGCTGACGGCCGGCGCGCGCTACACGGAGCTGGCGCGCCAGGTGGCGCTGCGCACGGCGCGCACCGTCGCCGCCTGGGAGAGCGTCGGCTTCACACACGGCGTCATGAACACGGACAACATGAGCGTGCTGGGCATCACCATCGACTACGGGCCGTTCGGCTTCCTTGACCGCTACGACAGGCAGACGGTGACCAACTCGTCGGACGTGTCGGGCGTCTACCGGCACGCGCACCAGGCGCGCGTCGCGCTCTGGAACGTGTGTCGGCTGTGCGAGGCGCTGCTGCCGCTGCTGACCGCCGACGAGCGCGGCCGCCTCGACGGCGTGCTCGAGGCCTACTCGGACGAGTTCGCGGCGCGCCGGCGCCACCTGTTCGCCGCGAAGCTGGGCCTTTCGGCGAGCGAGGGCGCCGACCTGGTGGTCGCCCAGCTGCTGGAGAGGATGGAGGCGGCCGGCTGCGACTTTACCATGACGTTCCGCCAGCTGTCGGAGGTGGCGCTGGACCGGCTGGCGGAGAGTGTGCCCGACGGCTGTCTGGCCGGCAGGCTGAGCGCAGCTGGCCAGCGGGCCGGCGCGGCTCCACAGGTGGCACCGGGCGCCCTGTGGGCTCTCGGGCCGCTAGCGACGTGGCCGGCACTGGCCGACTGGGTGGCCAGCTACCGGACCGAGCTGGCCAGGCAGGGGGTGACGGAGGGACAGAGGCGCGCAGCCATGCTCGCCACCAACCCGCGCTACGTGCTGCGCCAGTGGATGGCCCACCGGGCGGCCCAGCAGGCCGAGCAGGGCGACTACGGCGAGCTGCGGCGGCTGCACAGTGTCCTGGAGCGGCCCTTCAGCCAGGACGTGGCCGCAGAGGAGGCCGGCTACGCCGACCCGCCGCCGGACTGGGCCCACCAGCTGTCCCTCAGCTGCTCCAGCTAACACTGGGCCCACCAGCTGCCCCTCAGTTGCTCCAGCCAAACCTGGGCCCGCGCGTGTTGATCCGAGTTGTTCCCCGGCTGATCCAGCTAGCACTGGGCCCAGCAGATATTTCTGGGCTTCTCCAGCTAGAACTGGGCCCAGAAGATATTTTTGTCGCTCTCCAGCTAGTATTTGGCCCATGAGACGTCTCTCAGCTGCTCCAGCTAGCAATGTGCCCATGAGATGTTTCTGAAGTTATCCATCTAGAACTGGGTCCAGGAGATGTTTCTGAAGCTCTGAAGCTAGAACTGGGCCCAGTAGATATTTCTCAGGTTCTCCAGCTAGGACTGGGCCTAGATGGTTCTGAGGTTCTCCAGCTAGAACTGGGCCGAGGAAATGTTTCTGAGGCTCTAGCTAGAACTGGGCTCAGGAGATGTTTCTGAGTTTCTCCAGCTAGAACCTGGCCCAAGAGATGTTTCTGTGGTTATCCAGCTAGAGCCTAGCCCAAAAGATGTTTCTGAAGTTATCCAGCTAGAACTGAGCCCAGGGGCTGTTCCTGAGGTTCTCCAGCTAGAATTGGGCCCAGGGGCCGTTTCTGAGCTTCTCCAGCTAGGACTGGGCCCATGTGTGTTGTTCCGGGTTGTCCCTCAGATGCTCAAGCTAGCACTAGTCCCAGGACATGTCCCTCAGCTGCTCTAGCTAGCACTAGGTTTTGGAGACGTTTCTGAGCTGCTCCAGATTATACTTGGCTCACGAGCTGTCCTTGGGCTTCCTCAGTTAGCATTGAGCCCGTGATATATCTCCAGCTAGCACTGGCCCCATAAACTGTGGCGGTAGCTGCTGCGTACTTCACTTGGCTGAAGGTTATGTCCAGTGCGGTTTACTTTATCATGGATCAGCATAAATATGGCTTGTTTCCCATGGAATTGCGCGAGGGCTTGAAAGCCACATAAAATGAAGCATGTTTGAGGATGTTGAACTCGAAGCAGACCACTTATTAAGAGGACAGAAATCCATCTCTTTGAAGGATTTATTTCACAATTGGCCAATAACATGTAAAGTGATGGTTGCTCGCAATCGGCTAGTAGCTTACTTCTCAAATGCGTATAAATATGGTGGAGCAGAGATGGCGACCTCTCGTCAAACCAGCAGGGGTTCACAAATTTTCAGATTGATTAGGGAAATGACAGGCTAACATTAGCCGGGTATCAAACCAGGGGAGGCCCAAAACCTCCCAACCCGAACGAGATCTTCGGCCATGTCCTGTGGTGATTTTGAGGATTCACTTTGCACTGGCTTCACAATTGTCCCCAGCCTTTGTGAAGCCAAGGAGGGTCCCGGGTTTGTGAAACAGTTATATTTGAGGATCAGCTCTAATTTGTAAACATGGGGGAGTTGTAGTGTTAGTGGGTGATTATTGATCGATCCTTGGTTTGCTTCATCACAACCTAAGCTTTGGGAATTGGCAGTACACTGATCGTTAATGATGTTCATAGCGCTTTGAAGTATACTTGTCCCACCTGGAAACACCACTAGTTCAAAGAGACGACATGAAGCTGTTGGATTTGTGTTGTAAGTCGAAGAAGTGAACACCTTTTCTCACCTTCGGCACTTTAAAAAAAAAAACTCGTTTAAGCCAGTTGTAACCAGTTATAGCCTTTTAAGCCGGTTGTATCCGTCTTAGCGGCTGGCGTGGCTGCCACTGGTTTTATGGTCTGAATGTGCGGGCCTTTAGACTGGTGTTGTGCATACGTACGTCGTTATCTTATCGAGCAACGCTTTTTTTTGCGTCACCAAAATTAGTAAGCGGAGGCTAGAACGAACATGCACATAACCAACTACAAGGACCATTATGTACCACTAAAACGGTTACTCTAATCAGCAAATACCCAATTTCTACCAAACTTACTTGGGCCCTGATGAGATTTGGAAGTACTTGAAGAGATACGTGCATGCATTCTTTTTATGAATGAGAACGGGTGAGGTGATCTCAAGCGGTTTAAATGTGATGACAGGGACACGAGAAGAATGTTTAAGCGGTTGGAGGCAGGGGGAGTTAAATTGACAGCCACGCCTGATACCTGTTTTAGGACGGGGTCCAGGGAAGAGGTGTTGAGTGACGGAAGATTAACCCACATTTTTACTCTTCGACTTGCAGGTGATATTATGGGCGACAAATGACCTGGCAGTCGGCGCGCCCGTAAGCCCAGATAATCAATCGATCGCAGGTGATATTAAGTTTTTCACGTAATGCACAGTCCGCTATGGTGACTGGGAATGATTTTGAAAGCCAAACAATTTCGTTGATTTTCTCACGGTTAGCCGAGACGCGTATCTCTGAGCCGGCGACTCGGCGGCTCGCAACTCCCCGGGGATGTAACGCTCTGGGATCCCCCTCCCCTCCCGGTAAAAAGCCATAGCCGTCGGCGGCTCGCAGCTCCCCGCCGGGGGTGTAACGCTGCGGGAGTCCCCCCCCCCCCAGTAAAGTTGTCGCCGTCGGCGGCCCACAACCCCCGCCGGGGGTGTAACACTGGGATCCTCCTCCCCTCTCCCGGTAAAGTTGTGGCCGTCGGCGGCCCACAACCCCCGCCGGGGGTGTAACGCTGCGGGACACCACACCGGCAACATGGGCATCAGCGGCGAGCCGATGCGGCACTGGAAGGCTGGGACTAGCCTCCCAGTCACAACTCCCACAGGCTGTCAAGTGGGAATCTGGACACAAGAAATCGGGAATCAACACTCTTGCGTGGCTTTTCACCTCATGCGAAGGATGGATTCACTTAGCATAAGAAGGGGCGTTGGTAGCTCGGTGGTTAAGCTGAGCGTCTGACACGCAAGAGGTACGGGGTTCGATTCCCCGCGATGCCCGTCGTTCCTGCCAGGGTGAGAGGCAGGTGACGCCATATAGCATCAACCGCTGGGTGTGTCGTAAAATCACAACATGTGCTAGGTGATGGATATTGCTGAGATGCCGATGATGACTTCGGAGACACGAAAGAGCACGCGTTTAAGCATAACCACTAGCTTTCGTGAAGTGATTTGGCGCGACGTCACTGTTGATGTTCAGCGTTTATCTGATCATGGTGCCGACCAGACGCTGGCTCGAGATATTGCCATTGGTGTTTGAGGCCTTAAGGCTAAGATAGCCGGACTGTCCTCGCTTCTGTGTGCTGAGTGTCTCGTACCGAGCCGCAGACATGTATGTGCCTTGTCACCAAGTGTTGCGAGCAGGCGAACCTCAGGCGTGTGCCATAGCAGTTATTAACATGAGTCTCACAGCCAGCCTCAGTCACCTGCAAGGTTATCGGAATAGCCGAGGTGCCGCGCCATATTCATCATCATCACAGTCCGCTGTCACCGCAGATTTCGCTGGCTTCGCTAGTATCTGGGAAGGGCAGCGGTATGTCAGGGCCCAGGCTTGCTTGCTAGTTCTGCTCAATTCTTCCACGCTGTCGTGCAGGGAATGTGCTATCTGGTTTCGCTGTCAGAACAATATATACAGAATGGTGGATAGAAGCTTGTATGATGCAGGGCTAGTTATCTGTAAGGAGGCTTACATTCTTTCGGCGCGAAATTTCAATATTTTCCCTCCCGACCAGGCCGCAAGCCGTCCGGTGGGATCCCGGCCACCAGCTACCTTCTCATTGGATGTTCGTATAAACCCGCACGGGCGGACCCGATTAGCACGCACCTATGCGGATCAATGGCGGGAGGGAAAACTCTGCAGCAATTAAGCGCCGAACCCGGGTTAATCACCTCGTTCTGGCACGCTACCCCGTCCCAACTAGTCAACGACAAGAATGTTTTGATGACAAGCTGGTCCCGATCAACATAAGGAGAAAGGCCGGCGAGCCGTGAGATTCGTGACCCCGGTGAAAATTCGTGACCCCGCTCAGCGAAAATCTCCAAACCTACAGACCGTCCTGACGGCCTCGGGCGGCTTCACGGCACACCCGGCCTGAGGGGGATAAAAATGCACTCCCACTATTTAAGAGCTAGAGCTCAATCCGAATCCCTGGGAGTGGCCAGAGAATAGAGATAGGGGGACGAAGGGCACTCAGGAGGAACCCACACATGGTACGATTGCAGCAGTGGAGGAAGACGTTATTGTGCCGTGAAGTGCATAGTGGAGGATAGCACAGAAGTGACGTATGACTGGAGGGCGACAATCATCAGGCATGTGAGTGTCATACGTCTGACATGTCTTTACGAAACCTTGCCGAATAACCTAACTTATATCACGCAGCTTCTGCTTCCTCAACCTCGTTCACTCTGCTGGAAGGAGCGATCTGTCATATGGGAGGGATCAAATAAGATAAATTCTGAGCGGGGAGGAAGTGTGTCTCGTGTAAGGATGGAGATGCGGGAGATGGCGAGCAATGTGTGTATAAGCAGTGGGTGGGCGTACTGTGGGAGATGGCGAGTAATGTGTGTATAAGCAGTAATGTGTGTATAAGCAGTAATGTGTGTATAAGCAGTGCGTGGGCGTAATGTAATGCGGTGTATATAAATATAAACATATTAGATTATGCATAGAAAATACGTGGTGGCATTAGTAGAGATCGGTGGTAGCGGATCGGAAGTGATGGACAGGAGGAGCAACAGAGTAATACCAATTAAAACATGGAGTACAGCACACTTATGCTTGCAACAATTTCCGTCTTCCTCTCCCCGTCCAAATACGCTCGGCCTTTAGACTAACAGGAGTTCAAACAATAATAGTATAGCTATCCCACCTGTCGTGGTGCAACCCTTTTTTGCAATCCAAACTTTACCTGAACTCAAGGGATACCCTTCAGTTTTACATTCGGTGGTATGGCTATTTTGACAACAAATAACATTTAGGTCAAATTCTGATGGGCGAATACCGACAGGATTCAGTAAACTTCCGTAGGGATCAACGTCAATGAGTAACGTAAGGTTACGACCTCCAGACCAGCGGTAGCGTAGTAAATACCTCGGCGACCAGGTGGACGATGGCGAGGACATCTACGTCAGAATTGAAATGGCGACTGTGCCTCGGGATCTGCGGGGCGCGCGCCGCACCTTTCGCTGATGGGTACATGTCCTTCGGATAGACGATAGTTGTACCGTGGGTACTCTCTCGACACAAGGGATGATTCGCACATGATGCTTGGATATGTGCCTGATATTAAATTGCTATGTGAAGTAAATTTATACGCGAGGCAGCCGACCTGCGAGCCGTCCTCGTATGGACTGAACGTTCTCGGGTGATGGTACCGATTGTATGAGTCAGTCTAAATCCTTTATAATATTAATGTTGTCATATGTGATCTGCATTTGGATGTCGAATTGCGAGAGGGTGCCGATGAACGGACAGCTCAGTGGCATTAGCTCGCATGCTCTGGTTCTTCGACCGCAAGATCCGGTTGGTCTCTGTCACCGATGGGCGCAGATGGGGACGGGCAGAGTACGCCTGTGATGCCGCTAAGGGAAGCACACATTGCGTCCGTCAGATGGGGCGCAGATGGGGGCGGGCAGAGTATGCCTGTGATGCCGCTAAGGGAAGCACACATTGCGTCCGTCAGATGGGGCGCAGATGGGGGCGGGCAGAGTATGCCTGTGATGCCGCTAAGGGAAGCACACATTGCGTCCGTCAGATGGGGCGCAGATGGGGGCGGGCAGAGTATGCCTGTGATGCCGCTAAGGGAAGCACACATTGCGTCCGTCAGATGGGGCGCAGATGGGGGCGGGCAGAGTATGCCTGTGATGCCGCTAAGGGAAGCACACATTGCGTCCGTCAGATGGGGCGCAGATGGGGGCGGGCAGAGTAGCCTGTGATGCCGCTAAGGGAAGCACACATTGCGTCCGTCAGATGGGGCGCAGATGGGGGCGGGCAGAGTATGCCTGTGATGCCGCTAAGGGAAGCACACATTGCGTCCGTCAGATGGGGACGGGCAGAGTACGCCTGTGATGCCGCTAAGGGAAGCACACATTGCGTCCGTCAGATGGGGCGCAGATGGGGCGGGCAGAGTCCTGTGATGCCGCTAAGGGAAGCACATTGCGTCCGTCAGATGGGGCGCAGATGGGGGCGGGCAGAGTATGCCTGTGATGCCGCTAAGACACATTGCGTCCTCAGATGGGGCGATTCTCAAGGGGGGCGGGCAGAGTATGCCTGTGATGCCGCTAAGGGAAGCACACATTGCGTCCGTCAGATGGGGACGGGCAGAGTACGCCTGTGATGCCGCTAAGGGAAGCACACATTGCGTCCGTCAGATGGGGCGCAGATGGGGGCGGGCAGAGTATGCCTGTGATGCCGCTAAGGGAAGCACACATTGCGTCCGTCAGATGGGGACGGGCAGAGTACGCCTGTGATGCCGCTAAGGGAAGCACACATTGCGTCCGTCAGATGGGGACGGGCAGAGTATGCCTGTGATGCCGCTAAGGGAAGCACACATTGCGTCCGTCAGATGGGGCGCAGATGGGGGCGGGCAGAGTACGCCTGTGATGCCGCTAAGGGAAGCCAGATGGGAGATGGGGGGGGGAGTATGCCTGTGTGTAACACATTGCGTCCGTCAGATGGGGCGCAGATGGGGCGGGCAGAGTACGCCTGTGATGCCGCTAAGGGAAGCACACATTGCGTCCGTCAGATGGGGCGCAGATGGGGGCGGGCAGAGTATGCCTGTGATGCCGCTAAGGGAAGCACACATTGCGTCCGTCAGATGGGGCGCAGATGGGGGCGGGCAGAGTATGCCTGTGATGCCGCTAAGGGAAGCACACATTGCGTCCGTCGAGTTTGGCGCCGGACGATGGGATATTGCAAAACGCTGCACGGTCGTCACCACGCCCATCTTCGCTGTACGTTTGGGCTCCGAGCTGTATAGCGGTTCGTGGGAATGCGCGGACAGGTTTGGCGTGCCGTAAGCCCCGGGCTGAAATTGTAGGGCCGGCTAGGTTGTATAGACGGCCAAGAGACGTTCCCAATATGGTAGGGATCTGTGCCCACCCGTGGACACATTGGCCTGGTCGCACGTCTACGGCGAATAAGGCCCGGCGCGTATCGACTTAAGGTTAGGTATGTTGGTCAAATACACCAGAGTATTTGTATAAGTCCTCGGAGCCAGTACGATAAGCCCCTCGTTGCAGTTATATTCTGTTAAGACGAGGAACGCCGCCAATAATTGCTAGGCCAACTATTGTTGGTAGTGAAAGGTTTACATATTCGGCAAACATGCTACCTAAAAATAGAGGAACGGTCTGTCAATATGCGTTTGTTCACTGCTGAAGGAGGTGGATGGGAGTCAAGTTTGGGGACCAAACAATTCATTAATGAATACCGAGAGAGTGAATGGGGCGAGCGAATGTGAAGTGAATAAGGAGAATGAATGTGTGTAGGTAGCTTTAAGGATCAGCGGAAGCCGCTTGTGGCTAAACACGGGCACCTATTTCGTGCGGTACATTGCACAAAATTATGCTACTGTTAACATCAAAATGGTCCAAATTCGAGACAATTCATACAAACCAAAGACAAGGGCAAATTTAATTTCCATTAATTATCCAATACCACGTATTAATTCTAATTTGGCTAGAGACACTCACTTACGTATATGATGTTCTCAGAACTTTGACCTCGCACTTCTATAAGTTCGTGTTAGGGACGGTAGCTAAATCTATGGTGCCCCCCACACATATAGCATCCCACTGTGGCATAGCCATGTATATAACTCCCCCAGTTGGAAACGAGGTTCCGCCATCCCCTGTGGCGGAACCTTGAATACAACATCCTCCTGTGGCAGAGCCATACAAATAGCCTCCCCTGTGATGGTGCCATGTACACAGCATCCCTCTATGATGGATCCCATACATATAACATCCCCCTGTCGTGGAGCCATGCATATAGCATCCCCGTGGCGAGGCCATCCATATAGTATCCCCGTGGCGGAATGTACTCATATCGCTGCGAGCCTGGTAACGTGCCGCCGACAAGACGATGCACGACACATCGTACAGGACGATGACGAGTCACAGCCGGCCTGTATTTCGTCCAGCAAGACCAACGGTGGCCTAATGCAAACCTCACGAGGAAAGACGGCGACTGACCGCATATCTGACGTCTAATGCGAACACTGGTGACGCGTAGCGAACGTCACAATGAAGTTACAGAATAACAACACGACCAAAACTGGTGTCCGGTGACGTGTAGCGAACGTCATAATGCAGCTACAGGATGACAACACGACCAAAACTGGTGACTGGTGACGTGTATCGAACGTCATAATGAAGCTACGGGATGACAACACGACAAAAACTGGTGACCGGTGACGTGTAGCGAACGTCATAATGCAGCTACAGGATGACAACACGACCAAAACTGGTGACTGGGACCTGTAGCGAACGTTACAATGAAGCTACATAATTTCAACACGACTCGAAACTGATGACTGGTGACGTGTAACGAACGTCACAATGAGGCTACAGGATGACAACACCACCAAAAACTGGTGACTGGTGACGTGTAGCGAACGTCACAATATATAATTACATACTTACGTACACAGTCAAGCGAAACTCTCGTGCTCAAAATAGTGCTAAGAATATTGCACGAAATTGCTTCTAATATACGAAGCTAATCACCACAACCACCTCCTCCTCCCTCTCCCCTTCTCTCCTGTCACGTATGCGACGACGGGTAGTGCCCTGCAACATGTGATGGCTTAATCTTCCTCTTCCACCTCGGCGGCTGTGCAGTAGATGAGCTTCCGAGCCAGCTGTTCCGTCGCCTCCCATGCCGCCGCACTCCTGAAACGCAGACGGCACATCAGCGGCAAGTGGTGCTGGGTCGTTCACGGGGCGACATGTTCCGAGGCAATAGAACAACACCTGACCAGATGGCCTGATTGTGAGGATACGCTCGGAGGCGCACATATACCAAATACCGCTACCACTGCTGATTCTAATCTGAGACACACTAATCGGCTCGGTGCTTTCAGTACTGCTGGCTTATTGCGGGTCGGATGTTGCATTTGCTCACATCAGTTCCACATAGCGTGCTGCACTTGCGATTCATGGTGCCTCAGATGGGTGAGTGACAACTCTACCTCCATCACATTACGTTAGACTACAGTAAAGCGGATTCCCTTCAACACGGTGGTTCTGCACCACCACAATCACTGGCCACTGACCGGTGTCGCACCGGGGTGGTTCAGCACCACCATAATTACTGGCCACTGACCAGTGTCGCACCGGGGTGGTTCTGCACCACCATAATTACTGGCCACTGACCAGTGTCGCACCGGGGTGGTTCTGCACCACCATAATTACTGGCCACTGACCAGTGTCGCACCGGGGTGGTTCAGCACCACCACCATTACTGGCCACTGACCAGTGTCGCACCGGGGTGGTTCTGCACCACCATAACCATCTGGCCACTGACCAGTGTCGCACCGGGGTGGTTCTGCACCACCATAATTACTGGCCACTGACCAGTGTCGCACCAGGGTGGTTCAGCACCACCACCACTACCAGTGTACTGGTCACCACACTGGCCAGTGTCGCACCAGGGTGGTTCAGCACCACCACCATTACTGGCCACTGACCAGTGTCGCACCGGGGTGGTTCTGCACCACCATAATTACTGGCCACTGACCAGTGTCGCACCGGGGTGGTTCTGCACCACCACCATTACTGGCCACTGACCAGTGTCGCACCGGGGTGGTTCTGCACCACCACCATTACTGGCCACTGACCAGTGTCGCACCAGGGTGGTTCTGCACCACCACCATTACTGGCCACTGACCAGTGTCGCACCGGGGTGGTTCTGCACCACCACCATTACTGGCCACTGACCAGTGTCGCACCAGGGTGGTTCTGCACCACCACCATTACTGGCCACTGACCAGTGTCGCACCAGGGTGGTTCTGCACCACCACCATTACTGGCCACACGTGCACCAATCTGTGTCGCACCGGGGTGGTTCTGCACCACCACCATTACTGGCCACTGACCAGTGTCGCACCGGGGTGGTTCTGCACCACCATAATTACTGGCCACTGACCAGTGTCGCACCGGGGTGGTTCAGCACCACCACCATTACTGGCCACTGACCAGTGTCGCACCAGGGTGGTTCTGCACCACCATAATTACTGGCCACTGACCAGTGTCGCACCAGGGTGGTTCAGCACCACCACCATTACTGGCCACTGACCAGTGTCGCACCAGGGTGGTTCTGCACCACCATAATTACTGGCCACTGACCAGTGTCGCACCAGGGTGGTTCTGCACCACCACCATTACTGGCCACTGACCAGTGTCGCACCAGGGTGGTTCTGCACCACCACCATTACTGGCCACTGACCAGTGTCGCACCGGGGTGGTTCAGCACCACCACCATTACTGGCCACTGACCAGTGTCGCACCGGGGTGGTTCAGCACCACCACCATTACTGGCCACTGACCAGTGTCGCACCAGGGTGGTTCAGCACCACCACCATTACTGGCCACTGACCAGTGTCGCACCAGGGTGGTTCTGCACCACCATTACTGGCCACTGACCAGTGTCGCACCAGGGTGGTTCAGCACCACCACCATTACTGGCCACTGACCAGTGTCGCACCAGGGTGGTTCTGCACCACCATAATTACTGGCCACTGACCAGTGTCGCACCAGGGTGGTTCAGCACCACCACCATTACTGGCCACTGACCAGTGTCGCACCAGGGTGGTTCTGCACCACCATAATTACTGGCCACTGACCAGTGTCGCACCAGGGTGGTTCTGCACCACCACCATTACTGGCCACTGACCAGTGTCGCACCAGGGTGGTTCTGCACCACCACCATTACTGGCCACTGACCAGTGTCGCACCGGGGTGGTTCAGCACCACCACCATTACTGGCCACTGACCAGTGTCGCACCGGGGTGGTTCAGCACCACCACCATTACTGGCCACTGACCAGTGTCGCACCAGGGTGGTTCAGCACCACCACCATTACTGGCCACTGACCAGTGTCGCACCAGGGTGGTTCTGCACCACCACCATTACTGGCCACTGACCAGTGTCGCACCAGGGTGGTTCTGCACCACCACCATTACTGGCCACTGACCAGTGTCGCACCAGGGTGGTTCAGCACCACCACCATTACTGGCCACTGACCAGTGTCGCACCGGGGTGGTTCAGCACCACCACCATTACTGGCCACTGACCAGTGTCGCACCAGGGTGGTTCAGCACCACCACCATTACTGGCCACTGACCAGTGTCGCACCAGGGTGGTTCAGCACCACCACCATTACTGGCCACTGACCAGTGTCGCACCAGGGTGGTTCAGCACCACCACCATTACTGGCCACTGACCAGTGTCGCACCAGGGTGGTTCAGCACCACCACCATTACTGGCCACTGACCAGTGTCGCACCAGGGTGGTTCAGCACCACCACCATTACTGGCCACTGACCAGTGTCGCACCGGGGTGGTTCAGCACCACCACCATTACTGGCCACTGACCAGTGTCGCACCAGGGTGGTTCTGCACCACCACCATTACTGGCCACTGACCAGTGTCGCACCGGGGTGGTTCAGCACCACCACCATTACTGGCCACTGACCAGTGTCGCACCAGGGTGGTTCAGCACCACCACCATTACTGGCCACTGACCAGTGTCGCACCGGGGTGGTTCTGCACCACCACCATTACTGGCCACTGACCAGTGTCGCACCGGGGTGGTTCAGCACCACCACCATTACTGGCCACTGACCAGTGTCGCACCGGGGTGGTTCTGCACCACCACCATTACTGGCCACTGACCAGTGTCGCACCAGGGTGGTTCTGCACCACCACCATTACTGGCCACTGACCAGTGTCGCACCGGGGTGGTTCAGCACCACCACCATTACTGGCCACTGACCAGTGTCGCACCAGGGTGGTTCTGCACCACCACCATTACTGGCCACTGACCAGTGTCGCACCGGGGTGGTTCAGCACCACCATTACTGGCCACTGACCAGTGTCGCACCGGGGTGGTTCAGCACCACCATTACTGGCCACTGACCAGTGTCGCACCAGGGTGGTTCAGCACCACCACCATTACTGGCCACTGACCAGTGTCGCACCGGGGTGGTTCTGCACCACCATTACTGGCCACTGACCAGTGTCGCACCGGGGTGGTTCAGCACCACCATTACTGGCCACTGACCAGTGTCGCACCGGGGTGGTTCTGCACCACCACCATTACTGGCCACTGACCAGTGTCGCACCAGGGTGGTTCTGCACCACCACCATTACTGGCCACTGACCAGTGTCGCACCAGGGTGGTTCTGCACCACCACCATTACTGGCCACTGACCAGTGTCACACCGGAGCCAGTTCGTGCTGTCGGCCCGCCTCGTGAACACAGCGCGGTGTCGGGCTACCTACACCTCACCGTGCAGCCACACATGTCGAGGCCGGTCGATCGCATGTTTGTGTGGTAAACCGTGCCAGACGACGGGCGGGTTCGGCACACATTCCATCAGCTGGAACTTCTCGACTGGAGACTGCATGGCATAGTTCTACCTGATCTGGAACTAGTATATCTGACCTGACACATCTGATCTGATGCATTTAATCTGATATACCTGACCTGACGCCTGACCCAGCGGGGCGAGCCGTGCTGAGCGGCGTGTTGGTCCGTGTTGAGCTGACCTGGACGGCAGATGGGTGACGTATGTGTCCATGTCCTGCTGCTTGGGGTCGGCGATGGTGAGGCAGGTGATGCAGCCGTCCAGCGTGCCCAGCACGATGGTCTTGCCGTCGTCCGTGCTGTTGACGGCCGTCAGCTCGGCAGGCACGCGGTAGTTGGCCACCATCTGGCCGTCACACATCCTGCCACAGCACACCATCTGGCCGTCACACATCCTGCCAGTACACACCATCTGGCCGTCACACATCCTGCCAGTACACACCATCTGGCCGTCACACATCCTGCCAATACACACCATCTGGCCGTCACACATCCTGCCAGTACACACCATCTGGCCGTCACACATCCTGCCAATACACCATCTGGCCGTCACACCATCTGGCCGTCACACATCCTGCCAGTACACACCATCTGGCCGTCACACATCCTGCCAATACACACCATCTGGCCGTCACACATCCTGCCAGTACACACCATCTGGCCGTCACACATCCTGCCAGTACACACCATCTGGCCGTCACACATCCTGCCAGTACACACCATCTGAGCCGTCACACATCCTGCCAGTCACACACCTACACCATCTGGCCGTCACACATCCTGCCAGTAACATCCTGCCAGAACACACCATCTAGCCGTCACACATCCTGCCAGTACACACCATCTGGTCGTCACCCATCCTGCCAGAACACACTATCTGGCCGTCACACATCCTGCCAGTACACACCATCTGGCCGTCACACATCCTGCCAGTACACACCATCTGGCCGTCACACATCCTGCCAGTACACACCATCTAGCCGTCACACATCCTGCCAGAACACACCATCTGGCCGTCACACATCCTGCCAGTACACACCATCTGGCCGTCACACATCCTGCCAGTCCACACCATCTGGCCGTCACACATCCTGCCAGTACACACCATCTGGCCGTCACACATCCTGCCAGAATACTCACCGTGCAGGGGTTTCTGTCTCCTCCCTCAAACACTTTCGAGGCGGCGAGGAAACGGCTCGGGGTGGTGTGCCGTTTTCTTGGTGCAGATTATGAGGCGTGTTTTATCGACCTCCATGCATACAACATTTGAAGAAGTCATGTAACCTTGTCGGACTGGGAGGTCATGGTAGGAGGCACGTCAGGTCGTGTGTCGCCCATATCAGTTATTATCATAAATTAATCTCACTGGTCCATACTCGATGTGGTAGGGTAGGGTGGTACAGCTCAGCTAACATATTTACAGTGTCATTGATCTGTCTACAGAACTTTACTGAGTTTTCTAACTCAACTTGATCTCAGGTATTAGTTTTGCGTTTCGAAAACACCCTATGATTGATTTTGGCACGAAGTTCGTATAAGGTTTACCCCAAGATAAGGAAAAAGAGTAAACTGAGGTAATATGCAGGAAGTTTCCGAGACGAGTTCAATATTTCATCCTAACCTGGCCGCTGATATATCGGCCTAAATGTAAGCTATCACATATTGTTAGAATCATAGGATGCTGAGGAATACCATGTTGGCGTATTAAGTATATAAGAGTGCTTCATTTTATAAAGTGACGATTTAGAACGAATTTTTTATTTTATCCTATAAAAAGTTACTTGGAGTGACCTAGCAGGTGAACCAGTCACCCGAAGTATACTCATCGAGTATCGATCGCGAGAGCACTTTAATGTTTCATGGCGGAATGTTTGAATGTTTCATGGATCGCGAAATGTTTCATGGCGGAATTCAGTCGGAACCCGACTGGCTGACACCGTCTGACGGCTGACACCGCCTGACAGCTGACACCGTCTGACGGCGTGCACCGTGTGACGGCGTGCACCGTCTGACGGCTGACACTGTCTGACGGCGTGCACCGTCTGACGGCGTGCACCGTCTGACGGCTGACACCGCCTGACGGCTGACACCGCCTGACGGCTGACACCGCCTGACGGCTGACACCGTCTGACGGCTGACACCGTCTGATGGCTGACACCGTCTGATGGCTGACACCGTCTGACGGCTGACACCGTCTGACGGCTGACACCGCCTGATGGCTGACACCGCCTGACGGCTGACACCGCCTGACGGCGTGCACCGCCTGACGGCTGACACCGCCTGACGGCTGACACCGCCTGACGGCTGACACCGCCTGACGGCTGACACCGCCTGACGGCTGACACCGCCTGACGGCTGACACCGCCTGACGGCTGACACCGTCTGACGGCTGACACCGTCTGACGGCTGGCCAGCCAGCCACCGGTTACGTGGCTATGTCGTCATGACACGCGACCTGAGGTTGGGTCACAGCGACATCGGTGTTAGATGAGTGGTGCCGCACTGATTGCGTGCGTGATGAACAGAGCAGGAAGACCGCAAGTCAAAAAGGACGGTGGCACGGGGCGGCGCCTATGGAGAAATCAACAACTTGCGTTTGTGTTTGAAATGCGATCACTATAATTGGCGTATCAGCCAGATTTCGGTATGATTACAGCCAAATCCAGCTAGAGCGATTTCTTTACAGAGCCACATATGCCAACATTCAAGGCACTACTTCTGGAGCCGGGCTGGTTAGATAGTTAAAATGTGCATAGACCAAATGGGAACCCACTGTGTTGAAATATCGACCTTACTTTTGTTGAATTCCGGAGTATTTGCACTTCCACAAAAATTGAACGCAATACGGCGCATGTCTTGGTGCGGCTGACGTGATAATGCAGACGCGGCCGGCTTCCCAGCCTCACGTTCCGGCTTGGTGACCGATCCCGTGTCAGTTACACGTCAGCCAAATAGCTCGCATATATACGCACATCGGCCTGGATGCCACAGCATCCCGTCATCGTCCTGCTCTAAGTCCCTTAGCCTGCTTATCCACACGGGCGATTCTAAGGACGAGATTAAGGAGTCCCAAACTATGACTTCAGATCATACATGGGGGGACGAGTAGTCTAAGGGTAATTGGTCGTCTCACAATATAAATGTTGTGGGTTCGAGTCTCACTTGTCGCTACTCTTCGCCCGTGGCCAACCGGCATGAGATTGGCGATGGTACATGACTCAACGGTCGACGTGTCGTAACACGAATAATCAACCCACCAGATCATATATGGCATTCGTTGATAAATGGAAAGAGCCTCCAAACACAGCACACCATTATCAAAGCACACTATCTGTTCGGTTCGCGGAATCTCCGTATTGTTCCCCACTCGGCAGCAGGAGTAGCCGCGCCGTCATCACTGGACCGCCGCGCCCTGAGGGCACCATCACACGACGTGAGGTTGTGCAAAATGTCCAGCCGTTTGGTGAGCTCACCTGAAGACGCGCAGTGTTTTCCTGCCGCTGTGGTAGTAGAGCACGTAGCGGTCACTCCTGGTGAACATGGTGATCACGCTGAACACTCCCTCGGCAACGCGTGGGATCAGCGTGCGGACACTGGTGCCGTGCCTCAGCTCGATCACCTGTCCGGCATACAAACACCGCCAGTCACACAAATATCACCAGATCTGCATACGAACATCACCAGTCAGCCATACAAACACCGCCAGTCACACAAATATCACCAGATCTGCATACGAACATCACCAGTCAGCCATACAAACACCGCCAGTCACACAAATATCACCAGATCTGCATACGAACATCACCAGTCAGCCATACAAACACCCCCAGTCACACAAATATCACCAGATCTGCATACAAACGCCACTAGTCAGTCATATAAACGCCATCTGTCCGTCATACCAACCCACCAGTCACACAAATATCACCAGATCTGTATGCGAACATCGCCAGTCAGCCATACAAACACCACCAGTCACACAAATATCACCAGATCTGCATACGAACATCACCAGTCAGCCATACAAACACCACCAGTCACACAAATATCACCAGATCTGCATACGAACATCACCAGTCAGCCATACAAACACCACCAGTCACACAAATATCACCAGATCTGCATACGAACATCACCAGTCAGCCATACAAACACCACCAGTCACACAAATATCACCAGATCTGCATACAAACATCACCAGTCAGCCATACAAACACCATCAGTCACACAAATAGCATGCTCATCATAAACATACCACTAGTCACACAAAAATCACCTGTCTGTCACACAAACATCACCGGTCACACAAATATCACCTGTCTGTTATACAAGCACCGGCAGTCACACAAGCATCATATGTTCGTCATACAAACACCACCAGTCATACAAACATCAACTCTCTGTCACACGAACATCACTAATCACACAAACCCCATGTGCCCGTCAATTTATCCCTGTCCAAAATAACCAAAAGTTGTAGAAACTTAGCCTACACAATGTTTTCCCATTATATGACCCCAGCGAAGTGGATTGGCACCAAAATCGACAAATTTTTGTGTTTCCTAGGGGTGGACCAAAATGGCTCAAGTCTCGCTTTTGGTTATCCTGCCAACTATGCGATATATTTCGCTTCTGGAAGCTGTATCTCGGCAACTATTCATCAAATCGGATCGATTTTAGTCTCAAACGAAAGAGCAATATCAGCTTGATAAACAGACTGACACAAAGTATGGTCTTAACCAGGGGCGCAGCCAGAGGGGGCAAAGGGGGTAATTTCCCTCCCCTTATGGCCGATTTTACCATCGGAACTGCCCATCAGCAACAGTTTGCCCATCCCTTTAGCATTACCTTGCCACCTCCTTAGGACAATCCTGGCTGCGCTCCTGTTCTTAACAGGGGTTTCCACATAAAGATACAAAAATACCAAAATGAATACGTTTAATTGACTTTTTCTATCGGAACGAAACACTTCCGACCGATCACCTATGATGCACTTTAAATCTGTCTCAACTGCTTTGGCTTAGGTGATGTAGGACAGGAAACACGAACCACAGTTGCCAGTAAATGAAGGAACTTGATGAAAGCGCATGAAATTTACCTGCTTGGTCCACCGTTGTATTGCTCCCTTCAGGTCCTTTGTTCCACGAAGCTGCATGAGCCGTATCTCTGTACTTTACACCAAAGCGAATGTCCGATCTTTCGGTTGCTCCCAGTAATGAAACAAACGGTTCACACCGTAATTTATTGGGCCTATTGTCACTTAGTTTGTCACGTCCGCGTCCTACTATTTCTTCACGATTTGATGATACTGTGTCGTCCAAGTGAGTGCAACACAACTGATTCACCGCGACTCAGACGATGTCACACCAACTGCTCAGCGCGAGCGATCACTTAGACCCTCAGGGTTCCTTTCTGAAAGTCTGGATACTGCTGACGATGTTGCTCGACTACCTGTAGGATTCGTTGCCGTTCACCATCGTCATCGGTGAGAACTGCCTCATAGTCCGTGGATAATTTAATTCCTCGTTCGGCTGCATCGTTGGCGACTTTAGCGGATCGCACGAAGCCCTCGACCGTTTTGAAGTCTGCATCGCCCTCCCATTGATCCACTGGCCTGTGGATCCAGGAGTGACCACAGTCAAGCAGACTGAACACGAGGTAGGAATCCGGTGTAATAAAATCAGCTGTCTTACTCGCTCTGTCCACATTGACTGACTTGATAGCCGGCTCACCGCGACGGAAGTCGTCAGGGGGCCCCATAGCCACCATTTTGCTTGCTAGCTCTTCCTTCATCGCAGTGGTTGCTAGAGGGTGCTGACTGAAGAGCGCAAAGACAGCTGTTTCCGGCACCAGGTACCACATTTGGTTATTCATCTTGTCTTGGACAGCTGCAGCCACTGCGTGGTCATGAAGTGCATAATCCATCATACTCTAGACGAATTCCAAGTCGTTGACAGGCGCGTCAGCGCCTACACTAGCAGACATCCAGTATGGGACGTAGAATAGCGACAGGAATGTGTTCATTCGTCGTAGAGCTCCTCCTGAGTGTACTGCATTTGATCTTGGAGCATAAACATCTTTTGGGCGTCCAAAACCTGCCCCATCCAGCAAGCCTTGTGAGTTGGTCCAGGTTTGCGCAGACGCTTGCAAGATGGTGGATTTTCTCCAAGAATGAGAAGAGCGTTCTCAACACACGCCCGGTAGTCTTGTCGGGGCAGATGTTTCCCGCCAACGCTAGCTGTCAGAAATGCCTGAAGTTTCTTTGCGGCTAGTTGTTTCTTTTCATTCAGACAGTCATCTGAAATCCCAAGTGTCATGATTTTTTCCAGTGAACTTATCACGTCGTGTCCATGCTTCCTTGAAATCGGTAAATGCACCCGTGTCAGGGCCGTGTGATTTTACGAACAAATTTTCCCAAGCTTCTCCAGCTACGTGATGCCGGCAGGCCAAGTACATAAACCTTCTTCCCAAGCGTGTCCTCAAGCAGTTTCGAAGCGCCCATTTTCATCCCGAGTTGCTTGCTGTCGTGTCAAAAACAAGCGCTCTGATTTTCCCCGTAAGTCCCCAAAGATCAAGCATACTATACGTGTTTTCTACTTGGACCTGGCCTGTGGTGTTCTGCAGCGTTTGCACGCCGAGGAGCATACCTTCGGTGAAATCGGGCGCGCCGGACACGACAGCCAGAGCTTCAAAGGCATCGCCGTATCTATCTTTGGCGAGCTTGCCGTCCCAGCTCACTGCCACGTGTGGAGGGGGATTTTCCTTGACCTGTTGAAGTATGTCCGAAGATTTATTGTACCTGTTCACTATCCGTTTCCGTCGTGCTGTTGACCGAGAAACAGCAAAGTCGCCCACGTCTGCTCCACATTCCTGTAGGAATGCTGTTATCACCGCGGTTGCTGCCCCGTGAGATATCCACAGACGGTCCAAAGCAGAAGTCAGCTTTTCATTATCCATGATCTGCTTTGGCAATGCCAAAATTCGGACCTCCTCCGCCGATGCTTGGGAGGGCCCTGGCTCCCAGTCCTCGCCAGAAGATGTCTGGTCGCCACTTGACGGCGCTGGGCTGGCGGTAGATGTCACATCCCCTGCTCAGCCATCTATCGTTTTCCGTTGATGTTCTTTGTACCTC
Organism: Imbricaverruca yamaguchii; assembly: GCA_034440575.1. Classification (NCBI taxonomy): domain Eukaryota; kingdom Metazoa; phylum Arthropoda; class Thecostraca; family Neoverrucidae; genus Imbricaverruca; species Imbricaverruca yamaguchii. Next base: position 184,752 of record JAOTOL010001263.1, on the reverse strand, counting down.
CTTATTTTCTGCTGAGTTGCCTTGTTCTGGAATATTTTGTCCTGCCCAGACATGGTCCCAAGCCTTTCCGCGCGCTGATCGTGGTATAATTTCATATCCTCATCTTTCTGCTGCTGAGTTAGTATCCTGTTCATTCGGATCTCTTATATGGCATCCAGCGCACCAATATCCCACAGTTAGTCAAGATAATCCACAAAGCGTTGTCGTCTGGCGCCGGCGTCACCAGGTCGGTACCTGTGCTTCTTGAGTTCTCTCCATTCGCCCCAGAGCGCTGCATCATTTTTACACCATGGTGAGGCCACACGGTTTTAATGCGAGCCATGTGCCAGAAAGCTGCCACACCATCCGAGACGAGCTTAAACAGATCGTAGTTTGGGACACTCGAGCCACTTTTTTCTTGCAGATGGAAAAAGTACTGTGGCGATTGTCTCGTGGTTGGAAGCTTGGAACCGGATAGCGAATGTATCGGCTGTCCCACGACATAATAGTCTGTCGCATGCCTCGTTACGGGTTTAAAGCTTGCAACCTTGGGATTCTCCCTTGATCCCACCGGAGACGGTTGGAGGGCGCGCTTTCCGCTCCTGGTCATGGCTGAAGGCTGTGCTTCTTCCATGTCGGCAGGACTGCTGCAGCGTATTGATGATCACCACCAACGCTCTTCCGCGCACACGACCACACGTTCACTGACGGCTTTAGCGCAAACACCGACACAGAGCAGACCGCAACAGCGCCAACCGCCGTGCGATAACGGCGCCACGAATTGCTGCCACAAGACTCCTCAGCCCTCAATAACTGAAGCGGCGGATCTCGGGTGGCAGCAGGCTGCAAGATAAGACAGGGCGACCCATCGCAGACAACGGGCACATGTACTATCTTGCATCTGCAAGCACTGGCGGATCCAGAAGGGGCCAAATCATGTCGTTTTGGGAGGGGGCAAATGTAAAACATGTGATTTTTTTTTAAAATCATCGCATTTCGGTTGCTTGTGATGTGTGGGGTGGTTTAAGCATACAAGTTTCGAATAAAGTGTGATTAGATTTAGAGAAAATCGCATTTTCGTGGACTTTTTATACCAAATTTCTGCGGTTTGGTGGCAATACCCCCCCCTGGACCTGCCGGTGTGTGGATACATTTTGTTCTTAATCATGACCAGAGGTGCCTATGGCCAAAAAAAATACACGAGTGGTGTCCAGGGATTAGTCACTGCATATACGGAGCATTGAAAATTGATTTAATTCTTAGCATTTCTATCCACTGCTGAGCGCATCGTGATGAAAATTATTCCGTGTGGTATGTTCCCTGTACAACCACATGTACGCTTTCGTTTAAGCCTAAAATCGATCCGATCCGATGGATAGTTGCCGAGATACAGCTTCGAGAACGAAGTATATCGTATATTTGGCGGGGTAACCAAAAGCGAAACTTCAGCCATTTTGGTCGACCCCTAGGAAACATTAAAATGTGTCGATTTTGGTGCCAATCTACTTCGCTGGGGTCAAATAATGGGAAAAATTGTGTAGGCTAAGTTTCTACAACCTTTGGTTATTTTGGACAGGGTTAGCCCGTCATACAAACACCACCAGTCAGCCACATACACATCATCTGTCCGGCTACACGGGTCACAGACCAGCTACTGTTTACTGGCAGTGTTAGCCCGGCTACTGACCCGCAGTGTTAGCCCGGCTACTGACCCGCAGTGTAAGCCAGACTACTGACCCGCAGTGTAACTTCGGCTACTGACTAGTAGTATGACCTCGGCTATTGACCCGCAATGTAAGCCAGACTACTGACCCGCAATGTAACCCCGGCTACAGACTAGCAGTATGACCTCGGCTATTGACCCGCAATGTAAGCCAGACTACTGACCCGCAATGTAACCCCGGCTACAGACTAGCAGTATGACCTCGGCTATTGACCCGCAATGTAAGCCAGACTACTGACCCGCAATGTAACCCCGGCTACAGACTAGCAGTATGACCTCGGCTATTGACCCGCAATGTAAGCCAGACTACTGACCCGCAATGTAACCCCGGCTACAGACTAGCAGTATGACCTCGGCTATTGACCCGCAATGTAAGCCAGACTACTGACCCGCAATGTAACCCCGGCTACAGACTAGCAGTATGACCTCGGCTATTGACCCGCAATGTAAGCCAGACTACTGACCCGCAATGTAACCCCGGCTACAGACTAGCAGTATGACCTCGGCTATTGACCCGCAATGTAAGCCAGACTACTGACCCGCAATGTAACCCCGGCTACAGACTAGCAGTATGACCTCGGCTATTGACCCGCAATGTAAGCCAGACTACTGACCCGCAATGTAACCCCGGCTACAGACTAGCAGTATGACCTCGGCTATTGACCCGCAATGTAAGCCAGACTACTGACCCGCAATGTAACCCCGGCTACAGACTAGCAGTATGACCTCGGCTATTGACCCGCAATGTAAGCCAGACTACTGACCCGCAATGTAACCCCGGCTACAGACTAGCAGTATGACCTCGGCTATTGACCCGCAGTGTGGCCTCGGCTACTGACCGGCAGTGTGACCTCGGCTACTGACCTCCAGGCCGCCGCGGGCCGGCGCGAACAGGCCGTACCGTCCGTCGGCCGTGACGGCACCGTTCCAGCGCGGCACAGAGCGCAGGAAGCGGCGCGTGCGCACGTCCAGGATGTTACCCTTGTCCGAGTCAATGAGCGCCAACTGGGACGGCTTGTTGGGCAGCACCACCTGCGGCAGGTCTGACAGTGCACTGCCTGGCCGGTCTGATAAACTGCTGCAACTTTCAGACCTTGCGTATCCGCCTCCGTTAAAGGCAGAACATCACATTCCGAGTGGGAAGGGCGACCCAGCAGTATCGGGTGACAGACGACTTCAAGTGGTTCAACGTGCATGCAACAGCCATTGTAGCTTGCTGAAAAATTTCCGACATCATTAACCTGCTGAGATGGCAAAGGATCGACGTACCTGAGCGGGCACACTTAGCAGTTCACAAATATTGCCAGGAGAGCCAAGTGGGTGTCTTACGTATGTTTCGTGACCGAAAACATGGATAGTTTCAGTATCCAGCTTGAAGCCTTAGTGAGCTGCATGGTCCGATTCGGCACCGACAAAAGCGATTATTTTACATTTTGACGAAGCGAACATGCTCCTCTTCACAGCCATTTAACAGTACTGTGCATTTGCAACAGATTCACACTTTCTGAAATGAACCACCAGTTAATTTAACTGCATCGGTGAACTTAAGTTCAATGCTGTAGAACCGAGTTCGAGGACCTCGCCGCCTGGCCAATCTTTACTCGGGCTTGTGTTAAACTGACTTATGCATATTCGGGTCTTATATGAAGATTTGTAGGAAAGCAGTGTCCGAAACCTACCACCTGATGGAAGTCCTTGTAGTTGGAGAACTTGAGGATGAACTTGTTGATGAGTGCCCCAGATTGAGCGTTGTGCACGAACAGAGTGTCCCTAAGAGCCTCGTTGCCGGGCAGCACCAGGTGTAGCTGGTCTGAAGTCACCACGACGCTGCGCAGCAGCCGGATTGGGTAGTGGACCTGGTACAGTATCGTCCCAGACGGTATCAGGCGAGACGTCACCTGTCATACAGGGGGCGAAGGAATTAGGCGGGACTTTACACGGTCATAATAGCACAATAATCAGATTTTCGCCATACAAATGCATACACAAGCAAACACCTACACACACACACATATGGAAGCACATAGGCAAATACACAACCCGCCCCCCACCCCTACCCCCACCCCACCTCCGTAAGCACACCCGACACCCCTCCCCACCCACACACCAGCACACCCGACACCCCTCCCCACCCGAACACACCAGCACACCCGACACCCCTCCCCACCCACACACCAGCACACCCGACACCCCTCCCCACCCACACACAAACACACCCGACACCCCTCCTCACCCTCACACAAACACATATTTAGTTATTATCGCCAGATTTAGTTATTTTAACGCCAGGATGATTTAGTTACTCTCATATTTCACATTTGCCTTGGATTCTCACCGTTCAATCGGACAATGACGGGTGTTACGTGAAACACAAGCACTAAGAACAGACACAAGTACTAAGAACAGTCACAAACACTAAGAACAGACACCAACGCTAAGAACGGACACAAACACAAAGATTAGACACAAATACTAAGAACAGACACAAGCACTACGAACAGTCACAAACACTAAGAACAGACACCAACACTAAGAACGGACACAAACACAAAGGTCAGACACAAACACTAAGAACAGACACAAGCACTACGAACAGTCACAAACACTAAGAACAGACACAAGCACTAAGACACAAACGTCGTCAAACACCGACACCGTTCAGATGTTCAGATGGCAGGACACACCGATCACATTCCGGCATTATAATTTCCAGAGGCACACGCCAGGCGAGCCTGAATAATGTCAGTGTGAAGAGTGCAGCATCCTCCGTCTCGTGACTACGCTGAGTGAGATCCTCTCACTCAGCGTGGTCACGAGTGAGAGGAGACCACGCTGGAGACCACGAGTGAGACCACGCTGGGTGAGAGGATCTCACTCAGCGTGGTCACGAGTGTGCGACATCCTCTCACGCTGTCTCAGACTCACCACGCACTTGTTGTCACCAATCGTGCCCTCTTTGCAGACCGTAAAGAATTTCGAGTCGTTGTCGAACAGCGTGAGCTGCTTGACGTTCTTCTCTTCGGTGCGGAACACCACTTGACCCGAGGTCACGTCCCACACCAGCACGTTGCCCGATTCTGTGTTGACGATGTAGCTGATGGAGGTGAGATACGAGGTGTTTCACATCAATACTAAATGACGACAGGTCTAGTGAATACACAGCACTCCAGGTAAGGTGAAAAACGCGCAATGGTTGCCAGTATAGGGCTTCTTCACTATTTCAACTTCGGTGGGAGAGGGGGGGGAGAGGTGCATCGGCTGCAGTTTTCATGCAGCTAGGATTAAGCTTCCGAACAACAAGATAATCATTTTCGTTGTTAATTCAGACAGCAAGCTGTCAGGCCCGCGACGGTCCTTTCAGGTCAGAACAAGTCAGGTCAAGCAACGTCCGGTCAGATCAGGTCGAACTAGGATTGTGCCGTGGACAGATTCTTTAGGTCAGGTGTTCTTACGTTAGGCTGCCCCAGAACAGGTCAGATCATCGCAGGTCAGGTCCAGTCAAGTAAGGGTTCCAAGTAAGATCAGGCTTCCACAGCTCGGCCAGGCTATCTCAGGTCAGGTCAGGGTGTCCCAGGCCGGGCCAGTTTCGACCATGGTGGCTGTCTCAGCACGTGTCAGGTCAGGTCAGGTCAGATTCCCTCGGGTCGCCAGCTGACCTGCCGTCACTTGTGACGACTGCGTGCGTCACTATAGCTCCCAGCGATGAGTCGGCCAGGCGACTGAGTAGCTTGCCGAGCTTCAGGTGCCAGACGCCGACACAGCTCCGGGCCACCGTCACGGCAATGTCACGCCTCTGAACACACGACGGAGGGTCACCGTCACGGAAATGTCACGCCTCTGTAACACACACCAGGGGGTCACCGTCACGGCAATGTCACGCCCCTGTAACACACACCAGGGAGCCATCGTCACGGCAATGTCACGCCTCTGTAACACACGACAGAGGGCCACCGTCACGGCAATGTCACGCCTCTGTAACACACGACGGAGGGCCACCGTCACGGCAATGTCACGCCTCTGTAACACACGACAGAGGGTCACCATCACGGCAGTGTCACGCCCCTGTAACACACGACAGAGGGTCACCGTCACGGCAATGTCACGCCTCTGTAACACACACCAGGGGGTCACCGTCACGGCAATGTCACGCCTCTGTAAAAAAGGAGGGTCACCGTCAGGCAATGTCACGCCTCTGTAACACACGACGGTGGGCCACCGTCACGGCAATGTCACGCCCCTGTAACACACGACAGAGGGTCACCGTCACGGCAATGTCACGCCTCTGTAACACACGACGGAGGGTCACCGTCACGGCAATGTCACGCCTCTGTAACACACGACAGAGGGTCACCGTCACGGCAATGTCACGCCTCTGTAACACACGACGGAGGGTCACCGTCATGGCAATGTCACGCCCCTGTAACACACGACAGAGGGTCACCGTCACGGCAATGTCACGCCTCTGTAACACACGACAGAGGGTCACCGTCACGGCAATGTCACGCCTCTGTAACACACGACAGAGGGTCACCGTCACGGCAATGTCACGCCTCTGTAACACACGACAGAGGGTCACCGTCACGGCAATGTCACGCCTCTGTAACACACGACGGAGGGTCACCGTCACGGCAATGTCACGCCTCTGTAACACACGACAGAGGGTCACCGTCACGGCAATGTCACGCCTCTGTAACACACGACGGAATGTCACGCCTGTAACACACGACGGGGCCACCGTCACGGCAATGTCACGCCTCTGTAACACACGACAGAGGGTCACCGTCACGGCAATGTCACGCCTCTGTAACACACGCCTTGTAACACACGCAGAGGGTCACCGTCACGGCAATGTCACGCCTCTGTAACACACGACGGAGGGTCACCGTCACGGCAATGTCACGCCCCTGTAACACACGACGGAGGGTCACCGTCACGGCAATGTCACGCCTCTGTAACACACGACGGGGGCCACCGTCACGGCAATGTCACGCCCCTGTAACACACGACGGGGGCCACCGTCACGGCAATGTCACGCCTCTGTAACACACGACGGGGGCCACCGTCACGGCAATGTCACGCCTCTGTAACACACGGGGGGGCGGGTCACCGTCACGGCAATGTCACGCCTCTGTAACACACGACAGAGGGTCACCGTCACGGCAATGTCACGCCTCTGTAACACACGACAGAGGGTCACCGTCACGGCAATGTCACGCCTCTGAACGAGGGTACCCGGCAATGTCACGCCTCTGTAACACACGACAGACAGAGGGTCACCGTCACGGCAATGTCACGCCTCTGTAACACACGACAGAGGGTCACCGTCACGGCAATGTCACGCCTCTGTAACACACGACAGGGCACCGTCACGGCAATGTCACGCAAAAAAGGGGCCGTCACGGCAATGTCACGCCTCTGTAACACACGACGGAGGGTCACCGTCACGGCAATGTCACGCCTCTGTAACACACGACAGAGGGTCACCGTCACGGCAATGTCACGCCTCTGTAACACACGACGGTGGGCCACCGTCACGGCAATGTCACGCCTCTGTAACACACGACAGAGGGTCACCGTCACGGCAATGTCACGCCTCTGTAACACACGACGGAGGGTCACCGTCACGGCAATGTCACGCCTCTGTAACACACGACAGAGGGTCACCGTCACGGCAATGTCACGCCTCTGTAACACACGACGGTGGGCCACCGTCACGGCAATGTCACGCCTCTGTAACACACGACAGAGGGTCACCGTCACGGCAATGTCACGCCTCTGTAACACACGGCAGAGGGTCACCGTCACGGCAATGTCACGCCTCTGTAACACACGACGGAGGGTCACCGTCACGATGCGTAACAATGTCACGCCCCTGTAACACACGACGGGGGCACCGTCACGGCAATGTCACGCCTCTGTAACACACGACAGAGGGTCACCGTCACGGCAATGTCACGCCTCTGTAACACACGACAGGGGTCACCGTCACGGCAATGTCACGCCTCTGTAACACACGACAGAGGGTCACCGTCACGGCAATGTCACGCCTCTGTAACACACGACAGAGGGTCACCGTCACGGCAATGTCACGCCTCTGTAACACACGACAGAGGGTCACCGTCACGGCAATGTCACGCCTCTGTAACACACGACGGAGGGTCACCGTCACGGCAATGTCACGCCTCTGTAACACACGACAGAGGGTCACCGTCACGGCAATGTCACGCCTCTGTAACACACGACGGAGGGTCACCGTCACGGCAATGTCACGCCTCTGTAACACACGACAGAGGGTCACCGTCACGGCAATGTCACGCCTCTGTAACACACGACGGTGGGCCACCGTCACGGCAATGTCACGCCTCTGTAACACACGACAGAGGGTCACCGTCACGGCAATGTCACGCCTCTGTAACACACGACAGAGGGTCACCGTCACGGCAATGTCACGCCTCTGTAACACACGACGGAGGGTCACCGTCACGGCAATGTCACGCCTCTGTAACACACGACAGAGGGTCACCATCACGGCAGTGTCACGCCTCTGTAACACACGACGGAGGGCCACCGTCACGGCAATGTCACGCCCCTGTAGCACACGACAGAGGGTCACCGTCACGGCAATGTCACGCCCCTGTAACACACGACGGAGGGTCACCGTCACGGCAATGTCACGCCCCTGTAGCACACGGGCCGACACAGGACGGAGTGTGTCACCCGTGGAGCCACGTTCAGTCTGACCAGTACAGTTCTCATGACTGCTGGCGCGGGGGGTCAGGCTTGTGACGACTGAGGCGTCTAACCCCTACATCCCCGGTACGTTCCACCCGCAACTCCCAGTCCAGTGTCATGGTCCATGATTGAGTCTTCATCTGAGACTCCTGACACAGTTCCAATGGTGGCTGGTACAGTTGCCAGCTGCACCAGTTACTAGTTACCTGCGACAAGCCAATGGAGTCGACCTGCATCTCGTGCCTGTCGATGTGGTACACCTTCTCGAAGATGTTGTTGATGTTCCACACCTTGACTGTCCGATCCAGCGATGATGTGATCACCTGAGAACTCATCCGACCGGGCCTTGAGGCTGCGGCAGTTGATACCATTGCTTCTTACTCGACACTGACCGAACCGCAGATTTTCCACAGCTTGTGAGCTTGGGCTGATGCAGCTATAATTTAATCCGAGTTCTTGCTTGGGTGGCTTTATGAACCAGGCATAATTATAGCTGAGACATATAATCATGTCTTAGATCGTTTAGTGTTTGTTGGATGTAATGCAAGATTATGCACAGTACTCTTTTTAAATGACCTTCCTTACGATGATTCGGAAGTTTCACTACGCGCATTATGTTTCAGGTATAACCCATTGTCACGTATGGGCAATTACATGCTTGCATGTACAATAGAGGCTCTCCTTGCTTTCCGAGAGCCACACGACATCAGGTATCGAGCCAAACGGAAACCGCACGACAGCCACATGACAGCCATACGACAGCCACACGACAGCCACACGACAGCCACATGACCCCCACACGACAGCCACACGACAGCCACACGACAGCCACATAACAGCCACACGACAGCCACACGACAGCCACACGACCCCCACATGACAGCCACATGACAGCCACACGACAGCCACACGACAGCCACATGACAGCCACACGACAGCCACACGACCCCCACATGACGGCCACACGACCACCATATGACAGCCACACGACAGCCGCACGACAGCCACACGACAGCCACATGACAGCCACACGACAGCCACACGACCCCCACACGACCCCCACACGACAGCCACACGACAGCCACACGACCGCCACACACAGAAAAGCCACATGACAGCCACAAACCGACAGCCACAACCCACACGACAGCCACACGACCCCCACATGACAGCCACACGACAGCCACACTACCCCCACACTACAGCCACACACCCCCACACTACAGCCACACGACCCCCACATGACAGCCACACGACCCCCACAGCCCCACATGACAAGACAGCCACACTACCCCCACACTACAGCCACACGACCCCCACATGACAGCCACACGACCCCCACATGACAGCCACACGACAGCCACACGACAGCCACACGACAGCAACATGACAGCCAAACGACAGCCACACGACAGCCACACGACATCCACACGACAGCCACACGACAGCCACACGACAGCCAAATGACAGCCACACGACCCCCACATGACAGCCACACGACCCCCACATGACAGCCACACGACAGCCACACGACAGCCACACGACCCCCACATGACAGCCACATGACAGCCACATGACAGCCACATGACAGCCATGTAACAGCCGTCGGCGGTGCAGTGTCCGTGTCACTCAGTTTACTCTCTGCTATCCCAGTCAGCGCTAACTTACTCAGGAGTCTCTCTGCTATCCCAGTCAGAGCTAACTTACTCAGGTGTCTCTCTGAGTAAGTTAGCTAACTTCCAGTCAGCTAACTCCCAGTTAGCTAATCCCAGTCAGAGCTAACTTGCTCAGGTGTCTCTCTGCTATCCCAGTCAGCGCTAACTTACTCAGGTGTCTCTCTGCTACCCCAGTCAGAGCTAACTTACCAGGTGGTACTCTCTGCTATCCCAGTCAGCGCTAACGTACTCAGGTGTCTCTCTGCTATCCCAGTCAGAGCTAACTTACTCAGGTGTCTCTCTGCTATCCCAGTCAGAGCTAGCTTACTCAGGTGTCTCTCTGCTATCCCAGTCAGAGCTAACTTACTCAGGTGTCTCTCTGCTATCCCAGTCAGAGCTAACTTACTCAGGTGTCTCTCTGCTATCCCAGTCAGCGCTGACGTACTCAGGTGTCTCTCTGCTATCCCAGTCAGAGCTAACTTACTCAGGTGTCTCTTTGCTATCCCAGTCAGAGCTAACTTACCAGGTGGTACCCTCTGCTATCCCAGTGTGTACCGCTCCCTGCCATGCCGGTGGGTGTCGGTGCCACTGAGGTACGCCCTGCGGCGTCCCAGTGTTTACTGACCAAATTCCACGTGCCGATCGTCAGGGAGGTCGTGTGGATGATCCGGCCGAAGTGGGCATCCAGCACCTTCATCAGCTTCCGACTCCGCATACTCCAGATGTATAGACTTTTCCTGAAACACCATCCGCCGTTCCCAAGGTCACATTAAGTTACACATCGGTCACACGGCTGTACTCGCCACGTTAAGATCCTGCGTTCAAGTCTCCTAGCTGCTGGGATATCGGCTTCCCTGGAACATCTGGCGTTGGAGAATGAGGACGGTACATGTTCTACTGAGCCGCATATCCATTAACATAGTATTTCTCTAGGATCTTATGCCCAGTCAAGTCCAGCCCAATCAAGCCCAACCCAACTTTATCCATCGCAGCACCACCCAGTTAAACCCAACCCAACAAATCCAACCGAACTCAACTCAGCACAACCCAAACCAGTACAACACTACCGAGCACATCCCAATCCAGCCTACCCAAACTCAATTTTGCCCAACCCGGCTAACTTCATAAATACAATATATCAAGCTAACTTAATTTGCCTTACACTAATCTACTTTAATAATCTAGCCCATCCAAAACTAACCTAGCATACCTAAAACTAACCCAAACTAACCCAAACTGACCGCACGTATGCTCGATCAGAGAACACCTGCGGAGGTTTTATAACTTAATACTTAAGGCATTTCGAGCATATAGCATCTGCGGATATCCGATCTCTTAAATCTTTTCAGTACTTGATTCCCTAACTAAGCGATTTTTTACATTGGCTGGCTGACATCTCTGTATATTTGGACGTTTATTGTTCTTACACAAAAAGGACGACACGACACGATCTGTTGAGCAGATCTATCCTATCGCATTGCGTCGCGGACGTATTGTGCCTGCTGGTAACCCGTTGTACTGTATGTTTTGTGCAAAATGCGTACATTTCCATTAACCCGTCCCGTCTCGGGAATCTTCAACCGCCCCCTCAGGTTTTTTTTTCGCGGATAGCGGACGAACGGCGCGGGGCAGCGCGCCCAAATCAGGTCAGGTCATCTTGGGTCAACGAGTTAGTCAAGGTCAAGTGGGGTCACCTCCAAAAACGTTCAACCAGTCTTCACGCTTTAACGGATGCAGATATTTTAATGAAACTTTCAGCGTTTGCTTACCTTCAGAGATGCAACAAAACATACGAGTTGAAGTTTTTATATTTTTGTTTTTGTTTTTGACTACATATAAATTTTGCGTATTTGCCAAATTGCAATTCAAATAGAGGATTCTGGCTAAAGTAAGCATTTGTATTAAGGAAAGTTGACTTCCAACAACGTTTCTCGGCATGCTCTACCCATCGGAAACGGAAAATTAAAGAAAACTTGAAAACTAAAATTTTTGATATTTCCCCAAAAAAGATTTGTGGTGGGGGGGGGCGACAAAAATATAGCCATAGTTGATTTCGCTGTCCTTTTCTCATTCCAAATAAATTTTTTTTTTCACATATCCCCAAAATGAACTCCTCAGAGTCCAAAACATAATGTAAGTTGTGAAAAGTCATGAAAATCTAGCCCCCCCCTGGTGAGGTCACTTTTGGGGGAAAATTGTCTTGGAGGGTGGACCCGGACCCTACTCGTCGAGCGCTTTCCGATGACACCGCTTCCGTTTTCGTCCGATGCTTAGTTTGGATTTTAGAAGGGGGTTTTCAACCCCCCGAGACGGGATGGGAGGATTTGACCGGAAAGACGGCGTGGGTTAACGTAGAAATAAGGGGGACAATGTTCTGTCCGCCAATATTCGGCTATCCTCACCCTCGCCCGCAAAGTGGGCTGGTGCAACCCCTAAATATTCGCCACACCCATCACCCCCAAATGCCCGACGTTGGGCCCGGCAGGGTGACACGGCAGAGTGATGACAACTCATCGGATCCGCTGGATGCGCCAGTGACTTATCTACGGTAGTTTGAGATCAGTGATCCAACTTGACCTCAGACGACTCTTCTCGGCTCATGAGGAACTCTGTAGTTAACTGGGACGATGAAGTCGAATTTGGCCTCCATTTTGTTTCTCGGTTCAAGATAAAAGTGCTTTCGGGTGCTATTCCGGAAGTTCCCAGCCATGTGTCCATGCTTCTATATCATCTGACCATTTATCCATCAGTCGAAATGCAACGAATCGAACACCTCCAAGAAATTGAAGGAATGCTTTACTGAATAATTCAAGCTTGTTCTTCTGATTGTGTTAACATAGTTTATCACGGAAATAAAAATGCTCGACTACTTTGCGAAACATTCACATTTAAATTGACCTGGGAATCTGAGTTACTCCAGATTGAAACATCTCATATTGGATTTCATTGTTAGTCCACGAAACGCCGCCAGCCTCCGACGTCTACCGGACACCGACGAACTCGTGATTCCTCCGACCGTGAGCACGGACCTCAGACCGTGAGCCTTTGTCTCAGACCTGTTCCTCCGACCGTGAGCACGGACCTCAGACCGTGAGCCTTTGACTCAGACCTGTGCCTCCGACCGTGAGCACAAACGGACCTCAGACCGTGAGCCTTTGACTCAGACCTGTGCCTCCGACCGCGAGCACGGACCTCAGACCGTGAGCCTTTGACTCAGACCTGTGCCTCCGACCGTGAGCACGGACCTCAGACCGTGAGCCTTTGACTCAGACCTGTGCCTCCGACCGCGAGCACGGACCTCAGACCGTGAGCCTTTGACTCAGACCTGTGCCTCCGACCGTGAGCACGGACCTCAGACCGTGAACCTTTGACTCAGACCTGTGCCTCCGACCGTGAGCACGGACCTCAGACCGTGAGCCTTTGTCTCAGACCTGTGCCTCCGACCGCGAGCACGGACCTCAGACCGTGAGCCTTTGTCTCAGACCTGTGCCTCCGACCGTGAGCCTTTGTCTCAGACCTGTGCCTCCGACCGTGAGCCTTTGTCTCAGACCTGTGCCTCCGACCGTGAGCACGGACCTCAGACCGTGAGCCTTTGTCTCAGACCTGTGCCTCAGACCGTGAGCCTTTGTCTCAGACCTGTGCCTCCGACCGTGAGCACGGACCTCAGACCGTGAGCCTTTGTCTCAGACCTGTGCCTCCGACCGTGAGCCTTCGTCTCAGACCTGTGCCTCCGACCGTGAGCACGGACCTCAGACCGTGAGCCTTCGTCTCAGACCTGTGCCTCCGACCGTGAGCACGAGCACTCAGGCTTACATTGAAGAGCAAGCCTGCCAAACAGAACCTCCCATCACCTTCTGCACACCCACGCAAATCCAATCCAAAACCACGTCTGAGGCCAGGACTCAGACCGAACCTACCGCTCCTGCCAAGCCCGTCGAACCCACAACACCAGACCAGTAAATCCCGCCCGAACCCACCGCGCCTCCCAAGCGCACATCTCGCCGCAACTTCACCGAATCACCCCCGGGATCCGTGCGACCAGGTCCAGGCTACCACCATTGCCTGAGTCACCTCCCGGCCCTCTCTCCGTTCACCGGTTCAACCTTTCTCCCCAACTCGATACCGACACTGCCACAGTTTAGGAACGCAAACAGCCAGTGACTCCATGCCGACCTGACCTGATGCCGGAACCATGGCACAATCAACTCGCCACTCTCAAAGCACCCCACTCCCACCCTAACCAGAAATTATTTTGCGGAGGAGTGAAGTAAAATTAACACCAGTTAGACATCAGGGAGACGTCCCAACTCAACCCACGCCTTCAGCACACAAAAACTTCGCAGAAAGTATAACGTAAAATTCCCTTAACGTAAATGTGCACTTGTCTGCACCTTGATCGAAAACACTCGCTTTTATATATATGTAAGGGGGATACGGCGCGCCTACCTCCGCCCTTGCCCGGCGGTATGCGCCATGAGAACCAGGCTCGCACAAGGGCAACAGCAGCGATGTGGGTGCGGCCGGCGGTGTAGCAGGCGCCACGTGTTGTGCACGCGTGCTGCTGCACTGGGTGCGCCTCTGCGGTGGTGCGCCCGGGGCCATTCGGTGATGACCTCGGTCGCCTTGGCGGAGGAGCGGAGGTCGAACTCAGGACGCGATGGCGCGAGGTTGTCAGTGCGGTGCGCTGTCCGGTTGCGACCGGCCGTGACAGATCTCATGATTGTTTAGCGAATACAGGAGCTGAAGCCCGGAGTCGTGGATCAGAGCCTACCCACGGAGTCATAAGAATCGGAGCTTTACATATAGACATGTAACATGTTCCTTTAAAGGCGGCACAAATGACCTTTATGGTCCGGCACGTCTAAAAAACAACTCTCCTCTCTCGAATAGACTCTGATCAACGCACATTACCCAGTTCGATACCGAGCAAAAAGGCTGCCAGTTCAACGCAGGATGCACATGGCGACCGGACGTCTGGGTGGTAAAATATCCAATACAGTTGCCTGCGCCACACACTGGCGAGCTGGTGTACACCAACTGGTGTCAGCTGGTGCCAGCTGGTGTCAACTGGTGCCAGCTGGTGCCAGCTGGTGCCAGCTGGTGAGCTGACCTGACGCCGGCGATGGCGTAGTCCTTCTCCAGGCTGAGCACGCACGAGTTGGACCGCATCGGCCGCGAGCTGACGTTCCGTATGCCGTGAGGCAGCAACAGCGACACACACGGCCTCCGGGTATCGTCCGCCACCTCTTCCTTCATGTTCCAGACCTGAGGACACACACACACACGGCCTCCGGGTATCGTCTGCCACCTCTTCCTTCATGTTCCAGACCTGAGGACACACACACACGGCCTCCGGGTATCGTCTGCCACCTCTTCCTTCATGTTCCAGACCTGAAGACATACACACACACGGCCTCCGGGTATCGTCTGCCACCTCTTCCTTCATGTTCCAGACCTGAAGACACACACACACACGGCCTCCGGGTATCGTCTGCCACCTCTTCCTTCATGTTCCAGACCTGAGGACACACACACACACGGCCTCCGGGTATCGTCTGCCACCTCTTCCTTCATGTTCCAGACCTGAGGACATACACACACACGGCCTCCGGGTATCGTCTGCCACCTCTTCCTTCATGTTCCAGACCTGAGGACACACACACACACGGCCTCCGGGTATCGTCTGCCACCTCTTCCTTCATGTTCCAGACCTGAAGACATGCACACACACGGCCTCCGGGTATCGTCTGCCACCTCTTCCTTCATGTTCCAGACCTGAAGACATGCACACACACAGCCTCCGGGTATCGTCTGCCACCTCTTCCTTCATGTTCCAGACCTGAGGACACACACACACACGGCCTCCGGGTATCGTCTGCCACCTCTTCCTTCATGTTCCAGACCTGAGGACATGCACACACACGGCCTCCGGGTATCGTCTGCCACCTCTTCCTTCATGTTCCAGACCTGAAGACATGCACACACACGGCCTCCGGGTATCGTCTGCCACCTCTTCCTTCATGTTCCAGACCTGAGGACACACACACACACGGCCTCCGGGTATCGTCTGCCACCTCTTCCTTCATGTTCCAGACCTGAGGACATGCACACACACAGCCGTGTTCAGCCTGGACCATTCAACATTGGAAGCGGCCTTCAGCCGCGGTGCAAACGACTTCCGTCCGCCTCGAGTGGGATCATTATAACATCCAAAAACTTTTTTTTGATGAGAAGGAGGCGGTCAAACATTTTAGTGTCACTGAACAATTGCAAAAGCCTGCGTTTCCCACCGCCTCAGTTTTGGATTCCTTGAGCTCCAGGAGTATTTATCATAACAGTACCGCTTCACTATGATTGACAGAACTCGAGAGCAGCGCGATTATGCATATCGGGGAACACGTTTATGGGCAGGCCGACAACATGCTTTGCGCTTCCCTAAACCGAGCCGTGCGTGGCCAGTGTGCTCCAGTGACAGTATCCACCCTATACTGGGGTGTCACCTTCACCCTGGCTCTATAGCACACCTCCAGTGACAGTATCCACCCTGTACCTGGGGCGTCACCGTCACCCTGGCTCTATACCACACCTCCAGTGACAGTATCCACCCTGTACCTGGGCGTCACCGTCACCCTGGCTCTATACCAAACCTCCAGTGACAGTATCCACCCTGTACCTGGGCGTCACCGTCACCCTGGCTCTATAACACACCTCCAGTGACAGTATCCACCCTGTACCTGGGCGTCACCTTCACCCTGGCTATATAGCACACCTCCAGTGACAGTATCCACCCTGTACCTGGGCGTCACCTTCACCCTGGCTATATAGCACACCTCCAGTGACAGTATCCACCCTGTACCTGGGCGTCACCGTCACCCTGGCTATATAGCACACCTCCAGTGACAGTATCCACCCTGTACCTGGGCGTCACCGTCACCCTGGCTCTATACCACACCTCCAGTGACAGTATCCACCCTGTACTGGGGCGTCACCTACACCATGGCTCTTTGGATAGCACCTGCGACTTCAGACGGCACCTGTGGGCTCCCAACTGACTTGTGGGTTTCATATGGTACCTGTCGAATTTTAACAGTACCTGCTGGCTTCCGACGTTAGCTGTGGACTTCCAACGGTCCCTGCGACTTTCGACAATCCCTGACAGGGACACTAGTGTTTGTCACATCATCCCACCCACCTCAAAGCCCTGCATGAACGTGCCGAGCAGGTATGCTCCTGAGTCCTCCAGATGGAGCTGGAGCAGGGGCACCCGGTTGTCCAGCTGCTCCAGCTCGGAGTAGCGCTCCCGGCCCCGGCTCAGTACGGACACGGTGTGGTCGACGCCCACACATGTCAGCACGCGCTGGCGGCTGGGTATGTCGAACACCAGAGCACTGTCGGCACCCACACATGTCAGCACGCGCTGGCGGCTGGGTATGTCGAACACCAGAGCACTGTCGACGCCCACACATGTCAGCATACGATGGCGGCTGGGTATGTCGAACACCAGAGCACTGTCGACGCCCACACATGTCAGCATACGATGGCGGCTGGGTATGTCGAACACCAGAGCACTGTCGGCACCCACGCATGTCAGCACGCGCTGGCGGCTGGGTATGTCGAACACCAGAGCACTGTCGACGCCCACACATGTCAGCACGCGCTGGCGGCTGACACCAGATGTCGCGCCACATGTCAGCACGGCTGGCGGCTGGGTATGTCGAACACCAGAGCACTGTCGACGCCCACACATGTCAGCACGCGCTGGCGGCTGGGTATGTCGAACACCAGAGCACTGTCGACGCCCACACATGTCAGCACGCGCTGGCGGCTGGGTATGTCGAACACCAGAGCACTGTCGACGCCCACATATGTCAGCACCCTCTGGCGGCTGGGTATGTCGAACACCAGAGCACTGTCGCACACTGTCACGCCCACACATGTCAGCATACGCTGGCGGCTGGGTATGTCGAACACCAGAGCACTGTCGACGCCCACATGTCAGCACGCGCTGGCGGCTGGGTATGTCGAACACCAGAGCACTGTCGACGCCCACACATGTCAGCACGCGCTGGCGGCTGGGTATGTCGAACACCAGAGCACTGTCGACGCCCACACATGTCAGCACGCGCTGGCGGCTGGGTATGTCGAACACCAGAGCACTGTCGACGCCCACACATGTCAGCACGCGCTGGCGGCTGGGTATGTCGAACACCAGAGCACTGTCGACGCCCACACATGTCAGCATACGATGGCGGCTGGGTATGTCGAACACCAGAGCACTGTCGACGCCCACACATGTCAGCACGCGCTGGCGGCTGGGTATGTCGAACACCAGAGCACTGTCGACGCCCACATATGTCAGCACGCGCTGGCGGCTGGGTATGTCGAACACCAGAGCACTGTCGACGCCCACATGTCAGCACGCGCTGGCGGCTGGGTATGTCGAACACCAGAGCACTGTCGACGCCCACACATGTCAGCATACGATGGCGGCTGGGTATGTCGAACACCAGAGCACTGTCGACGCCCACACATGTCAGCACGCGCTGGCGGCTGGGTATGTCGAACACCAGAGCACTGTCGACGCCCACACATGTCGGCACGCGCTGGCGGCTGGGTATGTCGAACACCAGAGCACTGTCGACGCCCACACATGTCAGCACACGCTGGCGGCTGGGTATGTCGAACACCAGAGCACTGTCGACGCCCCAACATGTCAGCATACGTGGCGGCTGGGTATGTCGAACACCAGAGCACTGTCGACGCCCACACATGTCAGCACGCGCTGGCGGCTGGGTATGTCGAACACCAGAGCACTGTCGACGCCCACACATGTCGGCATACGATGGCGGCTGGGTATGTCGAACACCAGAGCACTGTCGACGCCCACACATGTCAGCACGCGCTGGCGGCTGGGTATGTCGAACACCAGAGCACTGTCGACGCCCACACATGTCAGCACGCGCTGGCGGCTGGGTATGTCCAGTTGGCGTGAGCGCGGCGCCGCGAGCAGACGCGTCTCGGCCGCTCGCCTAACCTTTTCTTCTCCCTCTTCGTTGCCTCTGTATGCAAGGTGTGTGAAACTGCAAGGTGTGAGTGAGAAATGAACGGAAAGAGTGAAAAGTGTACGAGCAAAAAAAAAGAAGAAAAAGTGAAATATTGAACCAAACCGACGTACTTATGTATACTTATACGTGTGCGAAGTGACTGGACTCAGTGGACTTTTCTGCTGGTTATTCCTCTACTATTCCGGGAAATTACACAGCAGTGACTGGACAACTGAAAAAAATGAGTGAGTGCAGAAGCGACAGCGCCTTTCTCCATAGTGATTTCCCTTCCATCAAGCATCAGCTACTGGTCTTCTTTCGCACACTGCGGCTGAGAAGGAAATTATTTGCCTGACGACTTGGTGCCGCTCGGAATTCCTGTGTCTTCAACCACAGTGATCGTCTACACCTATCGTCTAGCTTCAGCTCTACCAGCTGTCATCTTCAGCTCTACCATACATACGGACATCATCAGGCTGCTGCTAACCATCGTCCCGGCACAAGTATTCGCCCTGTCAGCAACGCGCACGCAGCCGCCCCGTCCGTGACCTTGGCCGTCCCCGCTAGTCGCCAGCCATATCACATATCACTGTGGCAGCTAAAGCGACTAGTAAAACGACTGATAAAGCGACTAGTAAAGCGACTGGTAAGGCAGTCGCCCCCCTTTTGAGCGGGAAGCCAGACGAGGGGAGCGTCGCCGTCGCTATGACAACGCCCACCAAGAACACATGCCGGGGCAGGCGCGGCGCCAGGGGTGGCAGATCGCTTTCCTATTCTACAAACCACTCGTTTATAGCTAGTGTTGCAAGCAGGGTGTGTGTAGTGCAGAGATTGATATGGATATTGTATTATGTTGGTGTACGAATGCTTGTTGCGCATCTGCTACCACTACTGACCACAAATCTATCCTTTCTTTGTAAATATCTGTGGGTTATACCCTGACTGCCCATAAAAGCCACTGCACGTGGAAGGTATGTATCGTGAAATAAATGAATAAATAAATAAATGTCAAACACCAGAGCACTGTCGACGCCCACGCATGTCGGCATACGATGGCGGCTGGGTATGTCGAACACCAGAGCACTGTCGACGCCCACACATGTCAGCACGCGCTGGCGGCTGGGTATGTCGAACACCAGAGCACTGTCGACGCCCACACATGTCGGCATACGATGGCGGCTGGGTATGTCGAACACCAGAGCACTGTCGACGCCCACACATGTCAGCATACGATGGCGGCTGGGTATGTCGAACACCAGGGCACTGTCGACGCCCACACATGTCAGCATACGATGGCGGCTGGGTATGTCGAACACCAGAGCACTGTCGACGCCCACATGTCAGCACGCGCTGGCGGCTGGGTATGTCGAACACCAGAGCACTGTCGACGCCCACACATGTCAGCACGCGCTGGCGGCTGGGTATGTCGAACACCAGAGCACTGTCGACGCCCACATGTCAGCACACGCTGGCGGCTGGGTATGTCGAACACCAGAGCACTGTCGACGCCCACGCATGTCAGCACGCGCTGGCGGCTGGGTATGTCGAACACCAGAGCACTGTCGACGCCCACACATGTCAGCACGCGCTGGCGGCTGGGTATGTCGAACACCAGAGCACTGTCGACGCCCACACATGTCAGCACGCGCTGGCGGCTGGGTATGTCGAACACCAGAGCACTGTCGACGCCCACACATGTCAGCACGCGCTGGCGGCTGGGTATGTCGAACACCAGAGCACTGTCGACGCCCACAATGTCAGCACACGCTGGCGGCTGGGTATGTCGAACACCAGAGCACTGTCGACGCCCACATGTCAGCACACGCTGGCGGCTGGGTATGTCGAACACCAGAGCACTGTCGACGCCCACACATGTCAGCACGCGCTGGCGGCTGGGTATGTCGAACACCAGAGCACTGTCGACGCCCACAATGTCAGCACGCGCTGGCGGCTGGGTATGTCGAACACCAGGGCACTGTCGACGCCCACACATGTCAGCACGCCTGGCGGCTGGGTATGTCGAACACCAGAGCACTGTCGACGCCCACACATGTCAGCATACGCGCTGGCGGCTGGGTATGTCGAACACCAGAGCACTGTCGACGCCCACACATGTCAGCATACGCTGGCGGCTGGGTATGTCGAACACCAGAGCACTGTCGACGCCCACACATGTCAGCACGCGCTGGCGGCTGGGTATGTCGAACACCAGAGCACTGTCGGCACCCACACATGTCAGCACGCGCTGGCGGCTGGGTATGTCGAACACCAGAGCACTGTCGACGCCCACACATGTCAGCACGCGCTGGCGGCTGGGTATGTCGAACACCAGAGCACTGTCGACGCCCACACATGTCAGCACGCGCTGGCGGCTGGGTATGTCGAACACCAGAGCACTGTCGACGCCCACACATGTCAGCACGCGCTGGCGGCTGGGTATGTCGAACACCAGAGCACTGTCGACGCCCACACATGTCAGCACGCGCTGGCGGCTGGGTATGTCGAACACCAGAGCACTGTCGACGCCCACACATGTCAGCACGCGCTGGCGGCTGGGTATGTCGAACACCAGAGCACTGTCGACGCCCACACATGTCAGCACGCGCTGGCGGCTGGGTATGTCGAACACCAGAGCACTGTCGACGCCCACATGTCAGCACGCGCTGGCGGCTGGGTATGTCGAACACCAGAGCACTGTCGACGCCCACACATGTCAGCACACGCTGGCGGCTGGGTATGTCGAACACCAGGGCACTGTCGGCACCCACACATGTCAGCACACGCTGGCGGCTGGGTATGTCGAACACCAGGGCACTGTCGGCACCCACACATGTCAGCACGCGCTGGCGGCTGGGTATGTCGAACACCAGAGCACTGTCGGCACCCACACATGTCAGCACGCGCTGGCGGCTGGGTATGTCGAACACCAGAGCACTGTCGACGCCCAACATGTCAGCACGCGCTGGCGGCTGGGTATGTCGAACACCAGAGCACTGTCGACGCCCACACATGTCAGCACGCGCTGGCGGCTGGGTATGTCGAACACCAGAGCACTGTCGACGCCCACACATGTCAGCACGCGCTGGCGGCTGGGTATGTCGAACACCAGGGCACTGTCGACGCCCACACATGTCAGCACGCGCTGGCGGCTGGGTATGTCGAACACCAGAGCACTGTCGGCACCCAGACACACCAGGTGGCCAGCCGGCAAACATGCCTACAGGTGTTACGAATTCAGACACTCAGCAAGTCTGAATGCATCACATACCCAATCACCAGCAGCTGGGGACATCATGGCAATACGCTGGTGCAGCTAGCTGTGCTGCGTGCCATATCGTGAAGTGCCGAGGACCCCACCTGTTGAACTGCCGCGGACCCCACCTGTTGAAGTGCAGCGGACCCCACCTGTTGAAGTGCAGCGGACCCCACCTGTTGAAGTGCAGCGGACCCCACCTGGTGAACTGCCGCGGACCCCACCTGTTGAACTGCCGCGGACCCCACCTGTTGAAGTGCCGCGGACCCCACCTGTTGAAGTGCAGCGGACCCCACCTGTTGAAGTGCAGCGGACCCCACCTGTTGAACTGCAGCGGACCCCACCTGTTGAAGTGCCGCGGACCCCACCTGATGAACTGCAGCGGACCCCACCTGTTGAAGTGCAGCGGCTCCAGTGAATGTCCGTCCAGTACCGACGCCAGACACATCTGCTGCTGCTCGCCCTGGTCAGAGATCCGGTACACGACAGAGTACTCGGCCTCGGACACAAAGTCCATCCCTGCACCGGCACGAGCATACTGATGGTCACCGAGCAACCACCGAACAACCAGCGGGCATCCGCCGTACAACCGCCGTACAACCAGCGGGCACCCACTTTACAACCGTCGTACAACCACTGTACAACTACCGTACAACCACCGTAGATCCACCAAAGAACCATCCAACAACCATCATGCGACCACTGGGAGTGGGGAACCACTGTGTAACCATTCACATATCACTGTGGCAGCTAAAGCGACTAGTAAAACGACTGATAAAGCGACTGGTAAAGCGACTGGTAAGGCAGTCGCCCCCCCCCTGAAAGTGAGACTCACTCACGGCCAGGGGAAGGAAGGATGAGGCTAAAGAAATACGTGCCGACGTGGAGTATCTTTTCCGTCTAATCGATATTGCCCCCACAGAAAATGAAAAAGTAGATCGCTAAGGGAGGGAGAGGGGTAATTTCCGTAGAGTTAACCTGTTATTTGAGTTCCTGTGTACGGTACGACCTCAAACTCACCGCCTGTGGCTCCCGGTATACCTCACCATACCTACCGCTACACGTTACTGCACACATCCTTCACGAATTCACTGGGCGTCACTCCCCGGTATACCTCACCATACCTACCGCTACACGTTACTGCACGCAGCCTTCACAGAGTCCCTGGGCGTCACTCCCCGGTATAGGGGCGGGGATGGCCGAGTGGTTAAGGTGTCGGGCTATGGGTACCAAAGGTCCCGGGTTCGACTCTAGCGCCACTCAGGACATTTCGCAATCCCGCGGCCCACCGGCGAAACAGTGTGGGCGGCGCCATTAGCCGTGAATGTGCATAAAGTGTGTCGTGAACCAACCAATAAACAAACTCCCCGGTATACCTCACCATACATACCGCTACACGTTACTGCACACAGCCTTCACGCACAGTCACCACGGAGAGAAGGCGCGGAAGCCTTCTTCTGGTCACGACGTAGAGGAGGCGGAAAAGCACGCTTCTGCCATGTTCAAAATTGTATCGTGAATACAAAGATGCCCTTCCTCATATGAAGCGTACGCCAAGAATATACTACGATAAGTTGTTGTGCCAGTGCTCTTGCATGGGTGATGATCTTAGTAGACCAAACGAAACGCTACCCAATTTCCATTGCTAAGGCAAGAACGCTTCAGGCAGAAAGCTGTAAAACCATCCCTCTCATGGTACAACGTGACTTGGAACCTTAAACAACGAAATCGAATGTAAAACCGAAAGCTCCTTTCCCGGAAGCAAAATAAAGAAGCATGCTGTCATATTCAACGAAGCATGCTGGTGGGGTTGTTATGCCTGGTATGTATGTATGTATACACCAGCCGAGGACTGGTCTGTCTTACCGAGCACCTCGTGGCTGGTGCGGTTGTCGTGCCTGGTATGTGTGTATGTATACACCAGCCGAGGACCGGTCTGACGTACCGAGCACCTCGTGGCTGGTGGGGTTGTCGTGCCTGGTATGTGTGTATGCATGCACCAGCCGAGGACCGGTCTGACGTACCGAGCACCTCGTGGCTGGTGGGGTTGTCGTGCCTGGTATGTGTGTATGTATACACCAGCCGAGGACCGGTCTGACGTACCGAGCACCTCGTGGCTGGTGGGGTTGTCGTGCCTGGTATGTGTGTATGTATACACCAGCCGAGGACCGGTCTGACGTACCGAGCACCTCGTGGCTGGTGGGGTTGTCGTGCCTGGTATGTGTGTATGTATACACCAGCCGAGGACCGGTCTGACGTACCGAGCACCTCGTGGCTGGTGGGGTTGTCGTGCCTGGTATGTGTGTATGCATACACCAGCCGAGGACCGGCCTGACGTACCGAGCACCTCGTGGCTGGTGCAGTTGTCGTGCCTGGTCAGCTCCTCGCCGCGGATGGTGTAGATGACGTGACCGGCCTGGCTGTAGATGACCAGCCGATTGTTGGACAGCTGGGTGCCGACTATGGTGACGTCCGGGTACGGGTTCTCCACCACCACGTACTCACTGGTCATCAGGTTGATCACCACGGTCTGCCGATGAGGGCATGGCTGCTGACTGCATATCAACACCATCAGAGCGAAGCCACGGGCCGACCATGTCCCAGCACCACCTGCACCACCTGCACCACCAGCACCACCGGCACCACCGGCACCACCGGCACCACCGGCACCACCGGCACCACCGGCACCACCGGAACCATCGGCACCACCTGTACCACCGGAACCATCGGCACCACTTGCACCATCGGCACCACTTGCACCACCGGAACCATCGGCACCACTTGCACCACAGGCACCATCGGCACCACTTGCACCACAGGCACCACTGGCGTCACAGGCGGCACACGGTGACCAACGGATGGTCACAGTTGTCGGCACAGTACACTCCCGTGTAGGCTCCGCTGGTTGGACTGGACATTGTGGCGGTTTCTTTGCATAACTGTGTGCGCTCAGTCGTGCATTTACCGTCTCAGTGTCCATTTACCCTACCCCTGAGGATTGTCCGCGACTGAAAAAGAATAGCCGAGCGCAGCGATGCGCAACGCAGCGAAATATGCAATGCATTTGTCCTGAACTTGTTTGCGTCCGATGTGAAAGTGCCAACCACGGGTTATATAAGGTCAATGACTTCTTAGCACAAGTCAAAGAGAGCCACCTCCAAAAATCTGTCAGGATTGACAACTCATCTAAATGAAAGATATTGAAATGAAACTTGGTTCGTTCTTACAGTTAGGGAGTACCGAATTATATATAAAACGTATATCTTTGATTTTTAAATCAGGTCAGTGACCTGAAGGCATGGTCAGTTTTGGACCTGTTCTCCTACTTTTGTAATATGCATGCTTTTCTAACCGGATTTTTTCACTCGCTATGCATGTAGACATACGAGAACTTACTTTTCCAACTTGATTGACCTCCGTCGTGTGATCCGAGGCCAGGTCAAGATAAAGTGAGCTAAGTTGGAAAACACAAGAATACCTGAAAGCATGTGGTGAGCCGCTGCAACTGACGAATTTTCCCAGCAGACCGCGCTCGGGAAATGGTTGTGGGGACAACCAAAGCAAAACCAAATGGTTCCTCCTTTATAATTCTTTGTGGAGATCTATAATTTTCTGTTTTTAATCTTCAACTGATTTCTTCTCAATAAATTAATTATTAGCATGAAGATTGTGGGCCACATAATACAACAAACAAAATCCGTGTGCACAATTGCCTTTGTTATGGCACCTTTACTTCTCAACCGTGTGCATTTTTGCCTGGCTACTGCTATACGTGTGCTGCGATACGTGCGCTGTAACATGTGTACTTTAATAGGTGTACTGCGATACGTGTGCTGCGATACGTGTGCTGTAACATGTGTACTTTAATACGTGTACTGCGATACGTGTGCTGCGATACGTGCGCTGTAACATGTGTACTTTAATACGTGTACTGCGATACGTGTGCTGCAATACGTGTGCTGCGATACGTGCGCTGTAACATGTGTACTTTAATACGTGTACTGCGATACGTGTGCTGCGATACGTGTGCTGTAACATGTGTACTTTAATACGTGTGCTGCGATACGTGTACTGTAACATGTGTACTTTAATACGTGTGCTGCGATACGTGCGCTGTAACATGTGTACTTTAATACGTGTGCTGCGATACGTGCGCTGTAACATGTGTACTTTAATACGTGTGCTGCGATACGTGCGCTGTAACATGTGTACTTTAATACGTGTACTGCTATACGTGTGCTGCGATACGTGCACCATAATATGTATACTGTAATGCGTGAACGGCAATATGTGTAATGCAATATGTGTACTGCGATACGTTTTCTGTACTATATGTACTGCGATACGTGTAATAATATACGTGTACTGCGATATGTGTACTGCAATACGTGCATTCGTGCACTTGTGGAACGTTTCAAACCATATCTAAGCTACCTAACCTGATATTGACTTCAAATGTATTTACTATTTACCATTTATCACGATTTACTATACGCGATTAGAGAATGTAAGAGAATGCGATTAGAGAATCATTAAATTGCTCCCATATTTTTTAAAAAGTATTAATCCCGTGCACCTCCGGGGGACAGATATCTGCCGCCTGTGGTTTCTCCTAATTTGCCGCCATATTAATCGAGTTAGCAAGGCCAAACCTCGCATGGCTGCTCATTAGTCTTTTCCGCATGTCCTCATACCTATTAAACCCTGTGTCATCTTAGGTCAGATCACCAGGTCAGGCGAAGTGACCCAACTACACTCGGAGTTCTAGGTGGCATACCTTCCACAATAATTGGGCGATTGATTTCAAACTTATAAGACGTCATGATGTCATCTCGGACCATAATATGTATATCGGGTTTTTTTTTTAGCATTGACCTTAGGTCAGGTCGCATTCATGGCTGTGACCATTATAGGGCTATGGTACCATAGCCATAGCCACATCCATAGCCATTTACCATAGCCATTATAGGGCTTTGGTAAAATATACAACTTTTTCCTGGTTACATATTTCCTCTCGGAATAATCTCACAACGGTTGTGGCATGTAGTTGGAAGCTATGCTCAATGTTACCGCTGACATTTTTGCTCAGTGACCTCACCAAGGTCATCTGAGGTCACCTGAGTTCAATACACATTTCTGCGCATTATATCGCACTGCATTGAGCTAGAATGCTGAAATCACCGTCATTGTACTTGTATCGCAAAGACGTGTCGATTGATATATGACATGCCCTCACCAGGCTACGTCATGACTTGACCTGAGGTCATATTTTTGGTTGACCTGACCTTAGATCACACCGCCTATTGTCGATAGCACATTTCAAGGACTGTCGAATAGCCTTCGCCGTTTGTTTCTATCTGTTACAGGTCCTGAGATATTTGTCAATATCTGAGAGTCCTACCCGATCTGGTAGAAATTGACCTATGACGGTTCAGTGACCTGAATATTGACCTGAGCTGAAAAAAAATGACTGAAATACTTTCGGTAGAGCCTGTCACCAGCTTTCCAACGCCGTTTTCCGATTGGCGCTGGCTAGCATAGTTCTAGAGATCTTAGGGGGCAGACATCTGCCCCCCAGGACATGCGAAGTTGGCGCGGACCTCCGGACGTGCGAGTGTTAAGTAGACATTAAATAATGGACATATTTCGCTTATGGCATATGACATATGTCGCTAACACTCCGCTTGACCTAGTGACTTCACCTTAGGCCACTTTTTTGTAATTGTGTTTATCATTTGTCTATCCACTGATCATTCACATTTGGATGTACCTTCTACAAATTTCCTCATGAGAAACATGTCAACGCACATCTAAACTAAAGTTATAAAACGTTGATGTTATGAAGTTCTTTTTAAAAAAAAAATCTTCTTTTTTTAATCATCTAAAAAGTTGATGAAAGGAGGTGGCCAAGAGGCACTTGTCAAATAAGACGGACGAGGAGTTAATGGCAGCCGCGTTGCACGCCGTAGTTGGTAGTCACCAACACTTGTTTTCAACGAATTTGAGATATCCTGAATTAGAATCTGCGGTAAGCGTATTTTTATTTTCACTTTAGTGTTTGCGCAGACAATTGTAGAAACCAAAGCAAAAACGGAATTATCCAGTGGAGGCGTTCCAAACAATTTTTGGCTAATTCACTGTTATGTTTTCAGCTTTTTCCTTCTCCCTCACTTGAAGCTGTTGTGCACATGCATTTTGAGTTTATTCTGCTACATTTCGGATCCACGAGGGTATGGCATTGGAATGATCCACTTTCCTCTTGACGACGAAACTATGTGTTCTCTCCGTGTAGCTTGTCTCGCACGGCTTCCAAGTAAGCCTTCGTCTTGAAAAGTATTGTTCCATGATGGCCAGTGAGAACCTTTGGCACCGTTCTAATGAAATCCCACCAAAGTTCCTTGATTCCCCATAGTTACTTCGCATGCTTGTTGCTTCCGTGAGGATGGTGCGTAGAGTACACCCAACTCTACAGAGCAATTGAACGTTTTCCCTTTTCCTAACAGAAGCGGTCTGAAAGGTAGCTGGACCTCACAGAGCCGACTCCAGTAGTGCAGCGATGTCGGTTGTGTGTCAGGACCGCCACAGAAGCCACCACTGCCAGTGGCGCTTTACACCACTGGCGGAGCCCAGCGCACGCCAAAGCTGATCAATTCAGGTGCTGGAGGGCAGGGTCGTAGAACCCTAGGCTATACTGTACCATCATTGGAGGGACTCAGCCTATCCGTCAGGGAGTCGAGACACCGCAGATATCAGGAATTCCACATATTGTGGTGACGTCATCCCTGGGAGTCGACGGAATGTAAATTGGCAGGTGACATTTAACTTGAAACTTGTTGTTTGAAGTGAATGTCAAATTGTCATCGAGCACACTCGAGCACACAAATGCAATAACATTTAAATCGCCATCCCTGGTCTTCGGTGCAATTGTACTGGCACTCTGCCGTTGCACAAAGAAATGGCTGTGAGTGTACCATGCTCAGAAATATAAAACGTAGATGCGAAAAGACCACTTCAAACGTAAGCTTCGTGAATCACAAGAACTACAATCGTACACATAAAAACCTAGTTTACCTAAAATGTCACCAGGATTTGACGCTACAATTTCAGCAACGTGCCTGGTGGAGCATTACTCATACGCTCACCGGAGGTGGATGTAACTCTCGCTAAAATCAGGGAAGCCGATGTCCCTCCAGCAGAGTTTCGTGCACTTGCGCTGGAACACATTGCAACATTCCAGGATTGGGTGGCAACATACACTGACGGCTCTCGAACGGATGACGGTGTGGGCAGCGCTTTTGTTTGCGGACCTGTCACCCGCTCGTCTACTCTCCCGACCTACGCATCTGTGTACTCGTCGGAACTCGTAGCTATTACGAAAGCTTTATGTTTTATCGAGGTGTCTGATGGTGATCGTCACGTTATATTCACCCATTCCTTGAGTAGTCTTATGGCCTTGGACACGTTTTATCCATCAAACTCCCTTCTGCTTGATATTTTGTGCCGTTTTACCGATGTGCAACGTCCTGGACGACGGGTGGCTCTATGTTGGCTCCCTAGTCATGTATGAATTTATGGGAATGAGTTCGCGGATGCTGCCGCGAAGTGAGCAGCACATGCCCCGTGCACTCGGTCACTACCACTCCCTGCCACTGACCATTACCGACAAGTGTCTCTTTTCCTCCAAGACAAGTGGCAGGCAGTGTGGGATGCGACGTCCTCGAACAAGCTGAGAGTTATCAAGCAACGTCTGTGTTCATGGAGCTCGTCCTGTCGTAAATCTAGACATGAAGAGGTGGCACTCTGCCGCCTCCGCATAGGGCACACCTATGCCACCCACGGGTATTTGTTACATGGTGACGACAAACCACAGTGCTCCAGATGTCAGGCACAACTTACAGTTCGCCATGTTCTCTTCTCATGCCCTAGTTATGCCGCCGAACGTAGGCGCTACTTTGTGTCTACCCAGGTGACTTGCCTTAGAGATATTCTGTCAGACAATTCTCCCCCTGTCCCATCGGGACAATTGATTAAATTTGTATCTGATGTGTCGTTCCCAGTAATATATGACCCTCGGTGATATACACCGCATGGAACATTGCACCACAACAGGAGCAGGAAGACGGCTGCCCACGATGTGAAGTTTGATACTACTGCATCTCGATAACTCCAAGCGTTATGGGCGTAGTATGACCACAGCAGTCGGCGTGTCCTAAAGCCCTAATAACTAACTAGGATATGTACCTAACAGTTACTGCTGTGGGACGAGGATTCAGCAGATACGTACCTGACAGTTGACGCTGTGGGACGAGGATTCAGCAGATACGTAACTGACAGTTGCTGCTGTGGACCGAGGATTCAGCACATGTGTGCCTGACAGTTGGTGTCTCCCATATCTCGAACACGAATTTTGAATATTAACACCCTCATTCCACAGATTTTGATGAAAATTGGCATACAGGGTTATCTGAGGCCCTGAAACGATTGCTAGTCGTTTCAGCTCAATTGGAGCAGCGGTTCGCGAATTATAGCCTGCGGTGTTTTTCTAAGTTCGCACTGAAGATCAAAGTTTGAGAGCCGGTATCTTAGTGTAATGTAGATATACATTATACAACTATATATCGTTGGAATCGCAATGAGCTCGTCTTTCGATTCCTGGAATCAGTTTTTGGGTTGTGGACATTTTGAAAATATGACCCGGTGCCCTCGTCTAAAGTGACCTGTGGTGACCCCTAGTACAACGATATTGATATAACTATTTATATAAAAAGAAAGCCTCATCATTTATCCTTCCGATGAAAAAAAAGTATTTTAGACGTCTAATATCAGTTTCTGTAACAAATATTGGGTACCCTATGCGAAAAAGACGTCTAATTTGGCTGGCTATTCAGTAAACTTTGTCTCGCCGTTGTCTCTGAAGCGTACAATACCAAGTACGGTACCAAGACATTTTGCATATGTTGAAACTGCATGGTTGCAAGACATTTACTTAGTCATTTGCTTTGCATATCCATCGCAAATATATTTTGACTAAGCGTGGCTGATATAGCCAACAGCAAACATCGTTAAAAAAAATTACGCATACGGGATGAATGGTTGCTATTTTCCTAAGTTTGTGTCCGCTTCAGAAAGCTAGGCATGACCCGCAAATTCGCTGCATAAACGCAATCTTGACGCTGTATTCTAGGTTAATAGTCCGGCGAAACAACGAGGAGATGCCGTTCTTGCAAATCATCAGATTGGCGACGTAATGAAATCAAACGCAAACATGTTCAGTTCTTGCATAGTTCACTGAGCAGAACTATATTTTATAAACATATTGAGACCTGTGAACTTGTCACACTTTGTGCATGCTATGCAACCACCAAAAGTCTACATAATTCATCGGACAATGACATTGTGACTTACTAGTTAATTTCGTTTATTAAAAACCACAGGCAGAGACGCCCAATTACGCCTGTAGTCCTCATACTTTTTCCTGCTCACACACGCACACAAATGTTGGCAAATTAGCGATTTTGTTATTAATTGCATAGTGCCTGCGTATGCACCATTGCGCATGCACGGTCCAGAGGGATAGCGTTCTCTCACAGCACTTCACTTCTTGCTCACCCTCACGACACGTCCCGGGTCACTGGAGAGTTCGTGCACCGCGATGGACGTGAGGTCTGGGGGCGACAATATGTGGAACCGCTATGTACCTTTCAACGTAACTGTTCTCGAGAATCGCTGTCGGAGATATGGCGCTGCTTCTTTCACTTCCTGAGAGCTGACAAAGCCGAACTTGACAGGGCTGACATACTTCACATCATGTCTACACCACTCTATACCAAAGAGGTATAGAGGTTGATGTATCTTCAGTCGAACATGTGGCCACCAATTATTTATAAATGCACACAACAAGCAGATAATTCATTATGTATATATATATATATATATATATATATATATATATATATATATATATATATATATATATAAGAAGCCAACTGAATATAAAATATATAAGAAGCCACTTGTCCTCAACGGCGATACGCCTAGGATGGGTAAGGTCACGTCGGCGTCAAAATAGCTTGTTGCATGGTCGGTTTCATCCGAGGGTGCGTAGTTCTCGCCAGACACAGGACTTGACGCATTTCCGCCTGGACGTTTGGCTACTGGAGCCACTTAACTGAACCGGCGATTACTCTTGCATTGGGATATTTTTAGCATCCTTAAGTAACCTTTCAATGCAATTCGTTCACAGGAAAACGTCCTTCTGAACGCGACTGTCATTCACCAGTTCGACCAGTTGCTCAGATGGTGGCTTTACACCTTTAGTTATACAAGATTTATGGCACTTATACGGATCAGATCAGCACCGCCGTACCATTGCTCCGGCCTTGTGAAATACCAGGATAAGACAGCATCGTTTCACTTTGTTAAGAACCAGACCTCTTCACCTCGTGCCTGGCGTCGACTGAGCACACGATTCCGATTTCACGCTCACGGTTTCATGAGGGGATCCCTTATCTTATCACTCCGCTCGAGTCAGCCCGGTCGGTTTACGCGGGGTAACTAGGCCCCATCCCCTAAACAGCGGGGATAAACGACAAGGCAGCGTAAATTGAGATCGAAGTTCACATATAACGCCATCCCGTTTCGTACCAACTAGGGTCTGCGTGGATGTCGACTGCCAAACGTCCACTGTCCTTTGAAGCTCGTGCATACTTACCGGTGTGCATCAGGCAATGTTGCACATCTGACATTTAATCGTATCCCAGACTGGTCTAAATGTGAGCTTAGTGTTGGAAATATGATTAAGAGGCTAAGCAAAATTTGCCAAACATCCGTAGCACACGAAGATGTGCGCGAAAACAAAGCCTACTGAACATCGGGCCTATTTAGGCTGCATTTTTTGTACATAATTCGGGCAATATTTGCTACAGCAATGGTATTAGGCGCTTAATATGCATGGTTTTTATTTTTCCATCAGAAAGATAAATGATGTGGTTTTCGTTCTACATGAATAATCATATCAATATCGCTGTACTAGGGGTTTCCACACGTCACGTTATACGAGGTCACGGGGTCATATTCTCAAAATTTGCATAAATAAAAACTGACTTCTAAAGATGAGCTCATTGCGATTCCAACGATATGTAATATCATAATTTATAGCTACATAACACTAAGTTATTAGCTCTGAAATTTTGACCCTCAGTGCAAACTTAGGAAAAAACGCCGCAGGCAATAACACGTGAGCCGCTGCTCCGATTGAGCTAAAAAGCTCAGATATCGTCTCAGGGCCTCAGATAACCCTGTATACCAATTTGTATCCAAATATGTGACAGGATGGTGTTAGGCCATGCTCGAGATATGGTGGACGGCACCAGTTGCTGCTGTGGGACGAGGATTTAGCAGATACGTACCTGACAGTTGCTGCTGTGGGACGAGGATTCAGCGGATACGTACCTGACAGTTGCTGCTGTGGGCCGAGGATTGAGCGGATACGTACCTGACAGTTGCTGCTGTGGGCCGAGGATTGAGAGGATAAGTACCTGACAGTTGCTGCTGTGGGCCGAGGATTGAGAGGATAAGTACCTGACAGTTGCTGCTGTGGGCCGAGGATTGAGCGGATACGTTCCTGACAGTTGCTGCTGTGGGACGAGGATTCAGCGGATACGTACCTGACAGTTGCTGCTGTGGGACGAGGATTGAGCGGATAAGTACCTGACAGTTGCTGCTGTGGGCCGAGGACTGAGCGGATACGTACCTGACAGTTGCTGCTGTGGGCCGAGGATTGAGCGGATACGTACCTGACAGTTGCTGCTGTGGGACGAGGATTGAGCGGATACGTACCTGACAGTTGCTGCTGTGGGCCGAGGCGTACTTGTTGTCGGGGCTGAGCTGCAGGCCCTGCATGATGCCCTCGATGCCGGGGTTTGTCTCCCTGGTCAGGTCGGATGTGCTCAGGTCCCAAGTGACGAACTTGTTGCTGACCGACACAATGTAGCGCAGGTCGGCCGTCAGCCGGAACCCGAACACGGCGAACTGGTGACCTTCCAGTGAGTACTGCCAACACCCGAACATAGCGAACTGGTGACCCTCCAGTACGTACTGCCAACACCCGAACATAGCGAACTGGTGACCCTCTAGTGAGTACTGCCAACACCCGAACATAGCGAACTGGTGACGCTCCAGTGAGTACTACGGACACCCGAACACGGCAACCTGGTGACCCTCCAGCGAGTACTGCGGACACCCGAACATAACGAACTGGTGACACTCAAGTGAGTACTGCGGACACCCGAACACGGCGAACTGGTGACCCTCCAGTGAGTACTGCCAACACCCGAACATGGCGAACTGGTGACCCTCCAGTGAGTACTCCCAACACCCGAACATGGCGAACTGGTGACCCTCCAGTGAGTACTGCCAACACCCGAACATAGCGAACTGGTGACCCTTCAGCGAGTACTGCCAACACCCGAACATGGCGAACTGGTGACCTTCCAGTGAGTACTGCGGACACCTGTACACGGCGAACTGGTGACCCTCCAGTACGTACTGCCAACACCCGAACATGGCGAACTGGTGACCCTCCAGTGAGTACTGCCAACACCCGAACATAGCGAACTGGTGACCCTCCAGTGAGTACTGCCAACACCCGAACATAGCGAACTGGTGACCCTCCAGTGAGTACTACACACCCGAACACGGCAATGGTGACCCTCAGCGAGTACTGCGACACCCGAACATAACGAACTGGTGACCCTCCAGCGAGTACTGCCAACACCCGAACATAGCGAACTGGTGACCCTCCAGCGAGTACTGCGGACACCCGAACATGGCGAACTGGTGACCCTCCAGTGAGTACTGCCAACACCCGAACATGGCGAACTGGTGACCCTCCAGTGAGTACTGCCAACACCCGAACATGGCGAACTGGTGACCCTCCAGTGAGTACTGCCAACACCCGAACATGGCGAACTGGTGACCCTCCAGTACGTACTGCCAACACCCGAACATAGCGAACTGGTGACCCTCCAGTGAGTACTGCCAACACCCGAACATGGCGAACTGGTGACCCTCCAGTGAGTACTGCCAACACCTGAACACGGCGAACTGGTGACCCTCCAGTACGTCCTGCCAACACCTGAACACGGCGAACTGGTGACCCTCCAGTACGTACTGCCAACACCCGAACATAGCGAGCTGGTGACCCTCCAGTGAGTACTGCCAACACCCGAACATGGCGAACTGGTGACCCTCCAGTGCGTACTGCCAACACCCGAACATGGCGAACTGGTGACCCTCCAGTGCGTACTGCCAACACCCGAACATGGCGAATTTGTGGCGCACGTAGGATGTTTCACCGAAGTGCTTTTATCGTAAATTACGGGAAATGTTCAACAGAACGATGAAATGTATGCGACGGTAGATTGGCAGCAGGCTCTGTGTGAGGTGTTGGTGTACCTTGAGCGGTCCGTCAGGTGTGTGTAGGCAGTGGTAGGTGGGCAGCAGGCTCTGTGTGAGGTGTTGGTGTACCATGAGCGGCCCACCAGGTGTGTGAAGACAGTCGTAGGTGGGCAGCAGGCTCTGTGTGAGGTGTTGGTGTACCTTGAGCGGCCCGCCAGGTGTGTGAAGACAGTGGTAGGTGGGCAGCAGGCTCTGTGTGAGGTGTTGGTGTACCTTGAGCGGCCCGCCAGGTGTGTGAAGACAGTGGTAGGTGGGCAGCAGGCTCTGTGTGAGGTGTTGGTGTACCTTGAGCGGCCCGCCAGGTGTGTGAAGACAGTGGTAGGTGGGCAGCAGGCTCTGTGTGAGGTGTTGGTGTACCTTGAGCGGCCCGCCAGGTGTGTGAAGACAGTGGTAGGTGGGCAGCAGGCTCTGTGTGAGGTGTTGGTGTACCTTGAGCGGCCCGCCAGGTGTGTGAAGACAGTGGTAGGTGGGCAGCAGGCTCTGTGTGAGGTGTTGGTGTACCTTGAGCGGCCCGCCAGGTGTGTGTAGACAGTGGTAGGTGGGCAGCAGGCTCTGTGTGAGGTGTTGGTGTACCTTGAGCGGCCCGCCAGGTGTGTGAAGACAGTGGTAGGTGGGCAGCAGGCTCTGTGTGAGGTGTTGGTGTACCTTGAGCGGCCCGCCAGGTGTGTGAAGACAGTGGTAGGTGGGCAGCAGGCTCTGTGTGAGGTGTTGGTGTACCTTGAGCGGCCCGCCAGGTGTGTGAAGACAGTGGTAGGTGGGCAGCAGGCTCTGTGTGAGGTGTTGGTGTACCTTGAGCGGCCCGCCAGGTGTGTGAAGACAGTGGTAGGTGGGCAGCAGGCTCTGTGTGAGGTGTTGGTGTACCTTGAGCGGCCCGCCAGGTGTGTGAAGACAGTGGTAGGTGGGCAGCAGGCTCTGTGTGAGGTGTTGGTGTACCTTGAGCGGCCCGCCAGGTGTGTGAAGACAGTGGTAGGTGGGCAGCAGACTCTGTGTGAGGTGTTGGTGTACCTTGAGCGGCCCGCCAGGTGTGTGTAGACAGTGGTAGGTGGGCAGCAGGCTCTGTGTGAGGTGTTGGTGTACCTTGAGCGGCCCGCCAGGTGTGTGAAGACAGTGGTAGGTGGGCAGCAGGCTCTGTGTGAGGTGTTGGTGTACCTTGAGCGGCCCGCCAGGTGTGTGTAAGACAGTGGTAGGTGGGCAGCAGGCTCTGTGTGAGGTGTTGGTGTACCTTGAGCGGCCCGCCAGGTGTGTGTAGACAGTGGTAGGTGGGCAGCAGGCTCTGTGTGAGGTGTTGGTGTGCCTTGAGCGGCCCGCCAGGTGTGTGAAGACAGTGGTAGGTGGGCAGCAGGCTCTGTGTGAGGTGTTGGTGTACCTTGAGCGGCCCGCCAGGTGTGTGAAGACAGTGGTAGGTGGGCAGCAGGCTCTGTGTGAGGTGTTGGTGTACCTTGAGCGGCCCGCCAGGTGTGTGAAGACAGTGGTAGGTGGGCAGCAGGCTCTGTGTGAGGTGTTGGTGTACCTTGAGCGGCCCGCCAGGTGTGTGAAGACAGTGGTAGGTGGGCAGCAGGCTCTGTGTGAGGTGTTGGTGTACCTTGAGCGGCCCGCCAGGTGTGTGAAGACAGTGGTAGGTGGGCAGCAGGCTCTGTGAGGTTTGGTGTACCTGAGCGGCCCAGGCACGGAGGCAGCCTCGGCCACCAGCGTTGGTCTCCCTGCCGGCGTGTAGGACATGGTCAGGTGGCACAGGCTCATAGGTTGGGCCTCAGCGGCCCGCAGGCGTGGAAGACAGTGGTAGGTGGGCAGCAGGCTCTGTGTGAGGTGTTGGTGTACCTTGAGCGGCCCGCCAGGTGTGTGAAGACAGTGGTAGGTGGGCAGCAGAGCACAGTCCTGTCGACCCTCGGCGTCACACATGTCCAGCAGAGCGCGCACGTTGTTGTTGAGCGCACGCTCGGGCAAAAGTCGGCCTATCAGCTGGGAGGCCAGCATGTCCGGATATACGGACAAAATGGCGCCTCCCAGCCGCAGCGCGTCGGCCACCAGCATCATCTCCCTGCGGCGCGTACCGGATACAGGTCACAGGTCATAGGTCATAGGTCTGAGGCCTCAGGGCACCGGCGACGGCACCGCCGTGACTTTTCGCCTGGCAACACTATCGTTCGCCTGACAACATTATCGTTCGCCTGACAACATTATCGTTCGCCTGACAACATTATCGTTCGCATGGCAACATTATCGTTCGCCTGACAACACTATCGTTCGCCTGACAACATTATCGTTCGCCTGACAACACTATCGTTCGCCTGACAACATTATCGTTCGCCTGACAACATTATCGTTCGCATGGCAACATTATCGTTCGCATGGCAACATTCTCGTGTTCATGAGATGCACTCCTGTAGCTATGCGAGCCTCGGCTGACACATTGTCGGACTACGATGTGATTTTTCGCCTGGCAACACCATCGTGTTCACGAGTTGTACACCTGTAGCTATGCCAGCCTCAGCTGACACGTAGATCAGCTCCACCCGCCACACCTAGGTTAGCTGTTGCCTGACACCGACCGATGAATGTGGCGGGCGGGGCAGGTGTAGCCCGAAATCACATCAGCCATCATAAAACAACATATGTGATGTAGGATTTTACACAGCCAGACACGAACATTGACATCTACCTATCTTTCTCACGGCTACTTTTCCGGTGATATTTTCGCGGGTGTGGACCGCCCCAACAGCTTAGTTTATTGGGGCGCTGATCTTTAGCGCCCATGTGAGAACATTCACTACACAACAGAAGTCGACACGGGCACTTGCGCGTGCAGCCTCTGGCTGGGAGGGTCAGCTGGAATCTTTCTGACATCACCACACGGTGGCAGGCTGACCAAATTCACTCACACCATCACCCACACAATTAGACGAATAACCCGGAAACACGCCAACGGTTGCTTTATACCAATTATCTTTTTCAACCATTGACCTGTAATTATCGAATGGTAGGTGGTACCTGTACCTCTACCTCTAAAGGTGTATACTCCCCTAAGAGTGCAAGTTCTGGGAAGGAGCATCATGAGTCAAACACGCATTTTGCCAGTCCAGCGAGTGAAAGTGTTTCAAATTATCAATTATCACAGGGTGGCACTCCGGTGAAAGTACAATTAAGATACGAAAAGAAACTCATGAGCAGGGATGGTGGATTCAAATGGGAAGACAGTTGACAAGATTGTCCTCGTCCCATCCCCCCCCAGTCGGATTCATCACGCGGCGTATAATCGTCGAAATCAGGATTTATACAGGAGTGAATACTGCTTCCATGCCCTGCAAAATGTGGAACTGAAGTAAACATGCTTTGAAGTAGCTGAAGTGTATATCCGAAGGGTCATAATCCAGATGTTAGACAGGAAAATATGGCAGCACCAATGCGTTCCATCCGAAACAAGGTACTTTATAGCCGAATGGTTCTAATATCCTTTTCACTGTATTCTTGTTAGAAGCTTGGCAGGTACCATGACGTCAGAGGTCAGGGGTGGAAGTTGGTAGTGACCAGTGGGCACGGTGTTTCACCTCGTTTGCCCTTGACTACGTGACATAACTACGTGACGTAATTACGTGACGTCACAGATTATCGAAATTCGAGAGAAAACATGGACATTTATTTTCGAATTAAGGGATCTTAATCACATTGGAAATGAAGTAAGCTTGCAACATGATCGTGATTTGGCCATTTCTGCTTCGTAATAGTCCGTATTTTAGTCTCTAGAGCGCGTGAAATACATATCCATTCGGGCCATTTCAGATTATATGTCGGTGACCTTGCAGGATAAGTATATAAGTTCTGTCATGTTTAGAGGACATGATTTCTCGCCCCATATTTTCCGAGGTTTTCAAAAATACTGCTTAACAGCATAGGTGTACGCATGTAAACATTTGCATGGTGTATCTCTTGATATGAACTACAGGCTTGAACCTGATAACACATTTTGCATCTTTCCATGTTTCAATGTGTGTGTATACATCCATTTCTCACTTTTGACTAAACCTTGCATGGCCTGCCGGCGAAAAATGTTTCAATGTAGACCTCAACGTCGTATTTAGACGAGGAAGTCACCTCATGTGAACCTCCCCAGCTCTTATGAGCCTAGAAGGTAATTTGACACAATATGCGTTGATGGTTAGCTGGTTGTGGTCTTGTGGCGCACTTAGCAGTCGAGGCCATATCACGTTGCCCTGCCTATCAGCCTGGCAATAAGGCGGGCACAGCGAGGAATCGATCCCCGTACCTCTGGCATGTCATACGCCCAGGGAAACCACTGAGCTACCGACGCTCCAATGAACGCTGATGACGTAATGGAAGGTGTCCCAACGATAGAGCGAACGACTCAGGAGCACGTCATAAAAGCAATCCGGGGTCAAATTGGACCACACCCACAATATAAGGGTTATCTGAGGTCAGATTTCGCCACCAACCACAATATGAGGGTTACCTTAGGACAAATTGGCCCCACCCACGATATGAGAGCTACATGAGTAAAATTTGGGCCACACCTACGATATGGTTGCCTGTGGTCAAATTTGGCCCCACCCACAATATAAGGGTTATATGGTGTCAAATTGGTCCCACCTACGATATGAGGGTTACCTGGGTCAACTTGGGCTACCACCCACGATATGAGTGTTACTTAGGGTCAAATTGGTCCCACTCACGTTGTGAGGTTTGCCTGAGGTTACATTTGGTCCCCAACCACGATATGAGGGTTGCCTAGGGCCAAATTGGCCCCTATCCACCATATGAAGGTTACTTGGGGTCAAACTGGCCACCACCCACGATATGAGGGTTGCCTAGGGCCAAATTGGCCCCTATCCACCATATGAAGGTTACCTGGGGTCAAACTGGCCACCATCCACGATTTGAGGGTTGCCTAGGGCCAAATTGGCCCCCATTCACCATATGAAGGTTGCCTGGGGGCATCTGCTCGACGTGCACTGACCAGTGAGACCTCGACGTGTACCAATGACCAGTGAGACCACGACGTGTACCAGTGACCAGTGAGACCTCGACGTGCACTGACCAGTGAGACCTCGACGTGTACCAGTGACCAGTGAGACCTCGACGTGTACCAGTGACCAGTGAAACCACGACGTGTACCAGTGACCAGTGAGACCTCGACGTGCACTGACCAGTGAGACCTCGACGTGTACCAGTGACCAGTGAGACCTCGACGTGTACCAGTGACCAGTGAGACCTCGACGTGCACTGACCAGTGAGACCTCGACGTGTACCAGTGACCAGT
The DNA here is from genome assembly GCA_034440575.1 of Imbricaverruca yamaguchii. Lineage (NCBI taxonomy): Eukaryota > Metazoa > Arthropoda > Thecostraca > Neoverrucidae > Imbricaverruca > Imbricaverruca yamaguchii. The sequence goes on along the minus strand of JAOTOL010001263.1, from coordinate 143,636 downwards.
GAGACCTCGACGTGTACCAGTGACCAGTGAGACCTCGACGTGCACTGACCAGTGAGACCTCGACGTGTACCAGTGACCAGTGAGACCTCGACGTGCACTGACCAGTGAGACCTCGACGTGTACCAGTGACCAGTGAGACTATGCATGTACACCTGCTGGTGTGTGTATTTCTGATTACACCAATTGAGAATAAGATGTGCGCATGATGCATTCGGCACAAAGTTGCGAACCTAAGGTAGTATGATACGAAGGATCAACGAGCACTTGCCTTCTTCGCCGATAGATGTCCTCCCTGTAGCATTGCAGTTTCCAAGCAAGGACATTGTAAGATATTGTAAGACATTGTGAGACGAATGAAACAGATGAGACAGATGAGTCATGAGCGAGGCATGGCATGCACAAGCAACGAGCATTTATCGCGCAGGCTGAGCTGAAAGACAGTCGAAACGGGGCCAATATAATAATCGCCAGGGCACACCAGGCTTGTGACCAGGTTTGAAACGAGCTATATTAGGTTTTATTGGGCTCGATATTGGTGGCTACAGCAACAAATGACCGCTGATTTTGAGCCCCGATCACTTTCCGGGAGGTGTTCAAAAATAATTATAGCTTGTGCTCATAGCGCCACTATGAACTAGTATAATTTGCTGATTACCCAGATTTCGGCGTGTCTTTCAGCTGGCCCATTGTCATACCGATCGTCCATCGTTCCAAACAGATCAGGGGAAGCACTTCCACGTGCAGTGTTGGGGGGAGCCAAGGATATGCACCATTCACCCCATGAAATTGGGCTTTGAGAACACTTAGAAGAAAAAAACACTTTCAATCCGACCAAGTCACAGTCAAGGCAAGGCTACTGATCAGAAGATATCGATGACACATACGTGCTGATGTTATAAAGAGCGGAAATATATACGGTCCAAATGCGACAAAATTCCGTGTACAAAAATCAGCTAAACCGGAGACACATTGGACAAGACATTGATTGCCCGAGTGGGTGCGGGGGTTTACCTCCCCCGCCAAATGTTACCAAAAACTCAAGAGCCAAGCGGCACAGCATCCTCAATCGTTTTCTACTCCCAGGCCATCTAATCCACACCTGACGCCAAAGGTGTTTCTCCGAGATCAGTCCAGGTCGTTGGCGATATCCCAATCAAGGGAGGGGACCAGCCACGTGTTCCGTTTGCCTGCTGCCGACGTGATATTCCAGCCACGTTTGGCAGGTAAGCGCTGCACCACGGTTGTAAGCCCAGATATAGACCAGTGTGTCGCAGAAGTTCATTGCAGACCACTTCAGACGCAATGTAAGGCAACCATGGTCTCATCCTAGACCATCTTCGGTTGTCATACGCCTTCCAATTTCAGTTGAATTCTGGGGAGGTGAAGCTGGGGGCTTGGTGACGCAACCCGTGTTAGCTTATTGATTGGCACATATTAAACCAATCTCGATTATAAAAATACTTTGTCAAGCAACATAAACAGGGCATAGCTAGAAACCGACAAACCAACATAAACTCCTGTTCCTGTTGGTTATGACAAACCAACATGAACTCCTGTGTATGTTGGTTGTGACAAACCGACATAAACTCCTGTTCATATTCGTTTGTCGGACGAGACGTCCGACGTAAGACCGCGTCGCCTGTTCCATGTTCTCAGCTATTGCTGCTGGCTCCGATAGACCTATGCTAGGTTCCCCGTACATATGGGCATTGGTCCCTATCGTAGGCACACATTCAATTCGCATCTTCCACCACGTATCTCGCACTTAGAGGGAGAGCCTGACCTCGAGACTTCGGATGCTGCTGCGCTGTCACTACTTCTCTATTCGGGGCAGTGCTGCTCTGTGTACGCTATGGAATGAGACATAACCGTAGTACCAAGAGCAATTCGTATTTGCCAGTCAACACTGGACTGCGATTAATGAGAAATCCACTGGTAGAGAAGAACCATTGCATGCGGAAGAGCGCCTGCTCTGTTTGTGACGTTCGGCTAGAGTGATCGGTGACATGGATTCGCGCTCCCTCCCCTTCCCACCAGGCAGTTTATGGCATTACTGCAATGCTTAGGGATCAAACACATGCCACGTTAGAACAAAATCCACAGTACAATTATAGCAGCAAGCCCACACATCTGCATACATGTTTTATCAGCAAAAGTTGCATAACAACAATTTATATTCACTATTTAACAGCTGCATTAGGATGCCGGTAGGTCTACTGAATATTAAAACGATACGACGACTAGCCAGTCGTTAGCTCCTCTTGATTATCGAATTATATGGGAAAACGGACACTGACGTGCATGTAACCCAAATTATGTAATGTTTGCAATCAGTACAGTATTGAATCTGGCAATCAACCCATTGGAATGACAGAGACGGGAGAGTATTGGCAGTCCGAACGATCTACTAAGTTCGACAGCGATGTTAGTTAATTGTGATAGTTGCGGGAGTTGCCGGTGGCGGCGCTGCGAGCGCCTCACCTGGACGCCTCACGGTCTTGCACGTTGTTGCACGCGTCCTCGAAGTCGCTCAGCACGCCCTGCAGAGGGCACGAGCACATCTTGGCGTGCAGCCACTGGTAGTTGAAGAGCACGTGGCTGTAGAGGTCACCGAAGCGGCGGGCACGCACCAGGTGGAACGGCAACTCACCAAACTGGACAACAGAGGGCGAAAGGGGGTGACAGAGGGCGACAGGGGGTGATAGAGGGCGATAGGGGGTGACAGAGGGCGACAGGGGGTGACAGAGGGTGACAGAGGGTGACAGAGGGCGACAGTGGGTGACAGAGGGCGACAGGGGGTGACAGAGGGCGACAGGGGGTGACAGAGGGTGACAGAGGGCGACAGAGGGTGACAGAGGGCGACAGGGGGTGACAGAGGGCAACAGGGGGTGACAGAGGGTGACAGTGGGTGACAGAAGACGACAGGGGGTGACAGAGGACGACAGAGGGTGACAGAGGGTGACAGAGGGCAACATGGGGTGACAGGGGGTGACAGAGGGCAACAGAGGGTGACAGTGGGTGACAGAGGACGACATGGGGTTACAGGGGACGACAGAGGGTGACAGAGGGTAACAGGGGGTGACATAGGGCGACAGAGGGTGACAGGGGTGACAGGGGGTGGCAGAGGGTGACAGAGGGCGACAGAGGGCGACAGAATGTGAAACTGGGCGGCAGAGGGTGACAGTGGGTGACAGAGGACGACAGGGGGTGACAGAGGGCGACAGGGGGTGACAGAGGGTGATAGTGGGCGACAGAGGGCGGCAGGGGGTGACAGAGGACGACAGGGGTGACGGATGGCGACAGAGGGTGACAGTGGGTGACAGAGGACGACAGGGGGTGACAGAGGGCAGCAGGGGGTGACAGAGGACGACAGGGGGTGACAAAGGGTGACAGAGGGCGACAGAGTGTGAAACTGGGCGACAGTGGGTGTCAGAGGGTGACAAAGGGCGGCAGAGGGTGACAGAGGGTGACAGTGGGTGACAGTGGGTGGCAGAGGGTGACAGAGGGTGACAGAGGGCGACAGAGTGTGAAACTGGGCGACAGAGGATGACAGTGTATGTCAGAGGGTGACAGAGGGCGGCAGAGGATGACAGAGGGTGACAGAGGGTGACAGTGGGTGGCAGAGGGTCACAGAGGGTAACAGAGGGCGACAGAGGGTGACAGTGGGTGACAGAGGGCGACAGAGTGTGAAACTGGGAGACAGAGGGTGACAGTGGGTGGCAGAGGGTGACAGAGGGCGACAGAAGGCGACAGAGTGTGAAACTTGGTGACAGAGGGTGACAGTGGGTGGCAGAGGGTGACAGTGGGTGGCAGAGGGTGACAAAGGGTGACAGAGGGCGACAGAGGGTGACAGAGGGTGAAACTGGACGACAGAGGGTTACAGAGGGTGACAGAGGGTGACAGAGGGTGACAGGGGGTGACAGAGGGGGACAGGTTGACAGAGGGAGGCAGTGGGCGACAGTGACCAGACGTTGACAAATAGTCCCTATCTCAAATGCCATGGTGGTTTTGCATGGATTCTGGCGGGTTGGAGCAGGCTCTGACGCTCCTGTGATTGAAGGTGCCAACTTTTCCATCCCTCCTCTGACAGATAAAGACTTGTCATAGTTGACCCTGCGGTATGCATCTTCAGGCATTGGTGGCAGCGGTTTGACATGACACGACATCATGCATTCACCAACGCTGACACCACAGCTTTAGTTCTACATTATGTTGCACAGGCGGAATAATCAGCATTCATGTAACGTGATGCGGATTAATATTGTGCTGTGACAGCCAGGACATGCTTAGACATATGGCGTGGGGGATGGGACCCTTGCCCGCACACTTCCGGACCTTAGTACGGGTAGATATGAGTTAGGTATGTGCGAGATGTCCATTATGTACAGGTGAGATGAGTTCGGTACTGATGATATGTAAGTTCGGTTTGGTGCGGGTGAAATATGAGCTAGGCGGTACGAATGAGATGTAAATTCGGGAAGGATCCGATTTCAGATGCGAATATGTGTTGGACATGACTCAATTGCAAGTAGGATGTTTCTACGACAGCCATTCGAGTTTCCATCTCTGCGTTTGCATATTGTCACAATGTTTTTTTTCTGAGGATTATTGATCCAAGACGACAATCCAATTGCACTACCATGTGAAATGTTAATATTTACACCCGGAGCCGGCTACATGAAATCCGCGCCTTGATGCTGGACTACCTTCCTCAGGTTGTATCTGGAGACGGAGCCGTCCTTGGAGTGGAACATGAGCGGCTGGAGCGGGACCTTCCGGTCGGCTGTGCCCTCCTTCTCAGCCAAGTTGAACCTGCCGACATTTGGCGGCCACCGCCGTCCGTCAGTGGTGTGGTCCGTGTCGGGTGTGGTCCGTCCGTCAGTGGTGTGGTCCGTGTCCGATGTGGTCCCTCAGTCCGTCAGTGGTGTGGTCCGTGTCCGATGTGGTCCGTCAGCCCGTCAGTGGTGTGGTCCGTGTCCGGTGTGGTCCGTCCGTCCGTCAGTGGTGTGGTCCGTGTCCGGTGTGGTCCGTCCGTCAGTGGTGTGGTCCGTGTCCGGTGTGGTCCGTCCGTCCGTCAGTGGTGTGGTCCGTGTCCGGTGTGGTCCGTCCGTCAGTGGTGTGGTCCGTGTCCGGTGTGGTCCGTCAGCCCGTCAGTGGTGTGGTCCGTGTCCGGTGTGGTCCGTCCGTCCGTCAGTGGTGTGGTCCGTGTCCGGTGTGGTCCGTCCGTCAGTGGTGTGGTCCGTGTCCGGTGTGGTCCGTCACCGTCCGTCCGTCCGTCAGTGTGTGTGGTCCGTCGTCCGGGGTGTGGTCCGTGTCCGGTGTGGTCCGTCAGTGGGTGGTCCGTGTCCGGTGTGGTCCGTCCGGTGTGGTCCGTCCGTCCGTTAGTGGTGTGGTCCGTGTCCGGTGTGGTCCGTCAGTTAGTGGTGTGGTCCGTGTCCGGTGTGGTCCGTCCGGTCCGGGGTCAGTGGTGTGGTCCGTGTCCGGTGTGGTCCGTCCGTCCGTCAGTGGTGTGGTCCGTGTCCGGTGTGGTCCGTCCGTCCGTCAGTGGTGTGGTCCGTGTCCGGTGTGGTCCGTCAGTCAGTGGTGTGGTCCGTGTCCGGTGTGGTCCGTCCGTCAGTGGTGTGGTCCGTGTCCGGTGTGGTCCGTCCGTCCGTCAGTGGTGTGGTCCGTGTCCGGTGTGGTCCGTCCGTCAGTGGTGTGGTCCGTGTCCGGTGTGGTCCGTCCGTCCGTCAGTGGTGTGGTCCGTGTCCGGTGTGGTCCGTCCGTCCGGTCCGTCAGTGGTGTGGTCCGTCCGTCCGTCAGTGGTGTGGTCCGTGTCCGGTGTGGTCCGTCAGCCCGTCAGTGGTGTGGTCCGTGTCCGGTGTGGTCCGTCAGCCCGTCAGTGGTGTGGTCCGTGTCCGGTGTGGTCCGTCAGCCCGTCAGTGGTGTGGTCCGTGTCCGATGTGGTCCGTCCGTCCGTCAGTGGTGTGGTCCGTGTCCGGTGTGGTCCGTCAGCCCGTCAGTGGTGTGGTCCGTGTCCGATGTGGTCCGTCCGTCCGTCAGTGGTGTGGTCCGTGTCCGGTGTGGTCCGTCAGCCCGTCAGTGGTGTGGTCCGTGTCCGGTGCGGTCCGTCCGTCCGTCAGTGGTGTGGTCCGTGTCCGGTGTGGTCCGTCAGCCCGTCAGTGGTGTGGTCCGTGTCCGGTGTGGTCCGTCAGCCCGTCAGTGGTGTGGTCCGTGTCCGGTGTGGTCCGTCCGTCCGTCAGTGGTGTGGTCCGTGTCCGGTGTGGTCCGTCAGCCCGTCAGTGGTGTGGTCCGTGTCCGATGTGGTCCGTCCGTCCGTCAGTGGTGTGGTCCGTGTCCGGTGTGGTCCGTCAGCCCGTCAGTGGTGTGGTCCGTGTCCGGTGTGGTCCGTCCGTTCGTCAGTGGTGTGGTCCGTGTCCGGTGTGGTCCGTGTCCGGTGTGGTCCGTCCGTCAGTGGTGTGGTCCGTGTCCGGTGTGGTCCGTCAGCCCGTCAGTGGTGTGGTCCGTGTCCGGTATAGTCCGTCCGTCCGTCAGTTATGTGGTGCTCTCACTGAATGTTTCTCAGTCGGTGGTCCTCAGCCTGTGGTTCTGAGCCTGTGGTCCTGAGCCTGTGGTCCTCAGCCTGTGGTCCTCAGCCTGTGGTCCTCAGCCTGTGGCCCTCATCCTGTGGTCTTCAGTCTGCGGTCCTCAGCCTGTGGTCCTCAGCCTGTGGTCCTCAGTCCGTGATTCTCAGTCGGTGGTCCTCAGCCTGTTGTCCTCATTCTGCGGTCCTCAGTCCATGGTCCCCAGTCGGTGGTCCTCAGTCGGTGGTCCTCAACAGTAGACCTCAGTCGGTGATCCCCATACTGTCCCCAGCAACTGGTCATCAGACAGTAGACCTTAGTCAATGGTCTCCAGTCAGTGGTCCTGACAAAACAGCACAATACTTAGGAAGTTGGCAGGAGAGAACGAGCAGCAATCTATGAATTGGCCCGAGCATGATGCAGGACTGTGGTTCGGGGATATATATATATATATATATATGTATATATATATATATATATATATATATATATATATATATATATATATATATATATATATATATATATATATATATATATATATATATATATATATATATATATATATATATATATATATATATATATATATATATATATATATATTATATATATTATATATATATATATATATATATATATATATATATATATATATATATATATATATATATATATATATATATATATATATATATATATATATATATATATATATATATGTGGCGATGGTTTGTGCATACCATCGGTAACACCCTTTGCCGGCCCGTCCCGAGGGGTGGGGGGCGGTGTGCTATCAGTGACCGTTGACATGGGGGGCGGTGTGCTATCAGTGGCCGTTGACATGGGGAGCGGTGTGCTATCAGTGGCCGTTGACATGGGGGCGGTGTGCTATCAGTGACCGTTGACATGGGGGGCGGTGTGCTATCAGTGACCGTTGACATGGGGGGCGGTGTGCTATCAGTGACCGTTGACATGGGGAGCGGTGTGCTATCAGTGGCCGTTGACATGGGGAGCGGTGTGCTATCAGTGACCGTTGACATGGGGAGCGGTGTGCTATCAGTGGCCGTTGACATGGGGAGCGGTGTGCTATCAGTGACCGTTGACATGGGGGGCGGTGTGCTATCAGTGACCGTTGACATGGGGAGCGGCGCGACTCGCACCTGTGCCGCTGGATCTCTGTGTAGCGGAACGGCTTGGGCGTGCCGCCGCCCCACACGCCCAGGAAGTAGTCGGCGATCGACGAGTGGAAGTACTGGCTGAGGTTCTGGTTCGTGAAGTACCGCTTCCTGGCCGCCTCTTTGAACTGCCTGCGAAACACGGCGCACATTCAGTCAAACGTTTTGGTGTTTGTTCTGGAGGGACGGTCCGCTGGCTGAAATATGAATGGCACCTAGAGATGGGTTCAAGGGTAAGACGACGGCGCTCAAAGAACCTCATTATATGATAATACGGAAGTCGCCAACTAGCCCTGGGTGAACTCTGCTTTTGGACGGTAAAGCAAACTTCAGGTCAGCTAATGTCATACCCAGCCCCCACCCCCGTCTGCATTTCGCAGTTGCATAGCTGTCGATGACTGGACTAGCCGGGGAACAAGAACTGAACAATGCTGAGCTCTGGAGATATAGAGCTCACCGCTCTAGCGATGTGTTGTCAAAGAAAACAAATTAACACGCGCCCTGGAGGGGGGGGGGGGGCGAAATCCGCCCACCCCTCAGGTGTTTCGTAGATAACTCCAGATTTTACCGGCCGATATTCGCCATTGTTTGTGTACCTCCCAATAAATGACCGGCGCGTTGTTTGAAGTAAGAAAAATTAAAATCGACCGAAACTTTTTCGGGTTAAGGGTCGCTAAAGTCAAAAACATTTCCCAGCGCCAGATCACAAATATCGTCGCTGATGCCCTTCCGGTATACTAGCAAAAAGGAAGTGTTCTTGGCAAAACTAGCGACTTGTTTGATGTACATTGTCATGCTACATTGTTCCAGTCATGTCAAGTCACCGAGGTCAAGTCAGGTCAAGTTCATAACAGGTTAACACACGCTCTAGAGGGGGTATGGCGAAATCCGCCAATCCGTCCGATTTTTCGTACATAACTCCATATTGTACCGGCCGATGTACGCCACATTTATCACGTACCATCTTAGAAATGACCGGCGCATTGTTTAAAGCAAGAAAAGTGGAAATCGGCCGAGAAGTTTTCAAGTTAGGGGCCGTTAAAGTAAAAACAATTCACAGCGCCAGACCACAAAAATCGGCGCTGATGCGCTTCCCGTATATTGGCAATAGGGAAGTGTTCTTGACAACAATAGCGACTTGTTTGATGCATATTGTTATGCTATATAATTTAAAAGTCATGTTAGGTCGCCGAGGTCAAGTCAGGTCATGTTCATGACAGGCTAATGGAGGCAAACTTCGTCAACTGGAATGTGTCATAAATGCAAATGACTGTCATGCGATTGATGTCACTTTACATGTTACTCCCTATACATCCCGAAATCTACTGTTTGTCATTGTGTGCCTAAGCATTTCCATCCTTTATTCATGTATTTCACTCCTTTATTTGCGAAGCCAATTGTGCCGAGCCGCCCAACGGAGCAGTCGGGATGGGAGCCCGGTTCCAGTAACTGGGGCAGGTAATGACCTAATAAAGTGCTCCTATATAGGTGACCTGAGGTCAAATGGCGGATCTGACATTTGTATTGCATCATTAGTAATGTCCAAAACATCATTAATGCCAATTTTGGAGCATTTAAACACAACCAAGTGATTCATAACAATGACAAGCCAAGCCACGCAAAACCAGAAAATCTTGCTATTTTGACCTCATTTGACCTTGAAGATATTGACCTACGGTCATGCACTTTGCATACAATAGAGTTCAGTATCGTGCCCATCCACCCTGTGAATTTCGTTGCTCTAGCCTTCATAGGAGCTGAGATCTTAGGGGGGCGGAATCCGCCCCCCCCCCTCTCCAGGGCGCGTTATTTTCAGAGGTCCTCCAGGGCGCGTGTTAAAAAGATAACTATTTCAATGCCAATTTTTCGTCACGGATATTGTCATGGTACGCTCGAATGGCACAGGCTCAATCAATGGGGGTATTATCAGTATCAGATGCAGGCTCATCTTCACTCCCAGAAACTCACGTCTGTGTTCGGACAAGAAGCTTCCCCTTTCATTGAAGAGTGGTTGTAAGAACGTTAGAGTGGTTTAATGAAGAGTGGTTTAATTGCCAAGACAATTAAACTAGTATTCATACATAGCAACCCTGATAAACTGATACCTGTGGTACCATTTGATTGATTGATTATTTGGGCTTAGAGGGCGCATCAACTGCTACTGGTTATGTAGCGCCCATTACCTGTGGTACCAGTTCAGCACACTGACACCGTCTGATGCTTGCGCGGACAGTTGTTGTTGTTGTCGGGGACCTACCTGTGGTACCAGTTCAGCACACTGACACCGTCTGATGCTTGCGCGGACAGTTGCTGTTGTCGGGGACCTACCTGTGGTACCAGTTCAGCACACTGACACCGTCTGATGCTTGGGCGGACAGTTGTTGTTGTCGGGGACCTACCTGTGGTACCAGTTCAGCACACTGACGCCGTCCGCCTCTCTCTCGGACAGGTAGTTAGGCAGATCGTTCCTGATTCTGGTCCAGAGCAGCGGAGGGATTCTCCGGACCGGCGGCAGGTGGTACTGGTACACGTCATCCAGCACCTAACAACGGCGGCAGGTGGTACTAGTGCACGTCACCCAGCACCTGACAACGACTGCTGGTGGTACTGGTACACGTCACCCAGCACCTGACAAAAGCAGCTGGTGGTACTGGTACACGTCACCCAGCACCTAACAACGGCGGCTGGTGGTACTGGTACACGTCACCCAGCACCTGACAACGGCGGCTGGTGGTACTGGTACACGTCATCCAGCACCTGGCAACGGCAGCTGGTGGTATTGGTACACGTCACCCAGCAGCCGACAACGGCGGCTGGTGGTATTGGTACACGTCACCTAGCACCTGACAACGGCAGCTGGTGGTACTGGTACACGTCACCCACCACCTGACAACGACGGCTGGTGGTACTGGTACACGTCACTCAGCACCTAACAACGGCGGCTGGTGGTATTGGTACACATCATCCAGCACCTGGCAACGGCAGCTGGTGGTATTGGTACACGTCACCCAGCACCCGACAACGGCGGCTGGTGGTATTGGTACACGTCACCCAGCACCTGACAACGGCAGCTGGTGGTACTGGTACACGTCACCCACCACCTGACAACGGCACCTGGTGGTACTGGTACACGTCACCCAGCACCTGACAACGGCGGCTGGTGGTATTGGTACACGTCATCCAGCACCTGGCAACGGCAGCTGGTGGTACTGGTACACGTCACCCAGAACCTGACGACTGCTGGTGGTACTGGTACACGTCATCCAGCACCTGACAACGGCGGCTGGTGGTATTGGTACACGTCACCCAGCACCTGACAACGACTGCTGGTGGTACTGGTACACGTCACCCAGCACCTGACAACGGCAGCTGGTGGTACTGGTACACGTCACCCAGCACCTGACAACGGCGGCTGGTGGTATTGGTACACGTCACCCAGCACCCGACAACGACGGCTGGTGGTATTGGTACACGTCACCCAGCACTTGACAACGGCAGCTGGTGGTACTGGTACACGTCATCCAGCACCTGACAACGGCGGCTGGTGGTATTGGTACACGTCACCCAGCACCCGACAACGACGGCTGGTGGTACTGGTACACGTCACCCAGCACATGACAACGACTGCTGGTGGTACTGGTACACGTCATCCAGCACCTGACAACGACTGCTGGTGGTACTGGTACACGTCACCCAGCACCTGACAACGGCAGCTGGTGGTACTGGTACACGTCATCCAGCACCTGACAACGGCAGCTGGTGGTACTGGTACACGTCACCCAGCACCTGACAACGACTGCAGGTGGTACTGGTACACGTCACCCAGCACCTGACAACGGCGGCTGGTGGTATTGGTACACGTCACCCAGCACCTGACAACGGCAGCTGGTGGTACTGGTACACGTCACCCAGTACCTGCAACGGCAGCTGGTGGTACTGGTACACGTCACCCAGAACCTGACGACTGCTGGTGGTACTGGTACACGTCACCCAGCACCTGACAACGGCGGCTGGTGGTATTGGTACACGTCACCCAGCACCTGACAACGGCGGCTGGTGGTATTGGTACACGTCACCCAGCACCTGACAACGGCGGCTGGTAGTATTGGTACACGTCACCCAGCACCTGACAACGGCAGCTGGTGGTATTGGTACACGTCACCTAGCACCTGACAACGGCAGCTGGTGGTACTGGTACACGTCACCCAGCACCTGACAACGGCGGCTGGTGGTATTGGTACACGTCACCCAGCACCTGACAACGGCGGCTGGTGGTACTGGTACACGTCACCCAGCACCTGACAACGGCAGCTGGTGGTACTGGTACACGTCACCCAGCACCTGACAACGGCAGCTGGTGGTACTGGTACACGTCACCCAGCACCTGACAACGGCGGCTGGTGGTACTGGTACACGTCACCCAGCACCTGACAACGGCGGCTGGTGGTACTGGTACACGTCACCCAGCACCTTACAACGGCGGCTGGTGGTATTGGTACACGTCACCCAGCACCTGACAACGGCGGCTGGTGGTATTGGTACACGTCACCCAGCACCTGACAACGACTGCTGGTGGTACTGGTACACGTCACCCAGCACCTGACAACGGCGGCTGGTGGTACTGGTACACGTCACCCAGCACCTGACAACGGCGGCTGGTGGTACTGGTACACGTCATGTACCATGTATCATTGTCTGCCGAGTTTGATTGAAGTTGCTGCCTGTCACTGAAAGATGCTATTGCAATAATATACCAGGGGTTATCGTTAACGTTGAGGTCCATAGAACTCGTAGCCCAAAGAGGTCTGACGGAAACATGCGCGAAATGTCCGATGAGCGCTGCGGATAAAAATACTTTACTACAATCATGCTAGAAATTGTTGGGAGGTTATCGGACATACCTAGATTCTCAATTGTTCAAGTTCAACCTTCCAGAAACCAAAGATTATTGGACGCGACCATCCGGAAACCAAGTATTCATTTGGATGGAATGACTTTTTTTTAAAGACTACAGGTACGAATTCCCGTGGGAATAATGTTGGAACGATATATCTGGTATATTCCACACGATTTTCTATTATTTTCAGCTCTGTGTTCAACTTCACCAGCCGAAGCATCACTAAAATTATTCGGGAGAGCTATCTTTCTTGCTTCATTATAAGTATGAATGTATATTGCTAGCCCTCCTATCCGCGTACCTTATCATCGAGTGAAATGAGGTCCTCCAGCTCTGACTCTGACAGGCCCGATTTGGAGGCGGTGATGTAGGCGAGCGCGTGCGATACTAGCAGACGACCGTGCTGTAACGGACAGGTCACAGGTCACAGGTCAATCACACACACACACTCATACACATATATACACACATACACACACACACACACACGCACGCACGCACACACGCACACACGCACGCACGCATGCACGCACACAGGCACGCACGCACGCACGCACGCACCCACGCACGCACGCACGCACGCACGCACGCACGCACGCACGCACGCACGCACGCACGCACGCACACACACACACACACACACACACACACACACACACACACACACACACACACACACACACATACATATATATATATATATATATATATATATATATATATATATATATATACACGATTTCAGCCAGCTGGATCTGTGACGCCGGTGACCAGCTGATGAGGTCTCGCTGGTAATTGGTGTCAAATATCAGCTGATGCACCAGCAGCATGTGATGTACCGTAAAATGACGTCCATTCACATGCGAAACACTTACACGTTTCTCGCAGATTTTTGCCAATCAAGTCCGTAAAGTAATGACAAATGAGCGCACGTTTCCAAGCGGTATCGATGTGTAGGTCAAGGACCCTGAACGCCGACGGTTGTAGGTCAAGGACCGTGAGCGGCGACAGTTGTAGGTCAATGACCCGAAGCGCCGACAGTTGTAGGTCAAGGACCCTGAGCGCCGACAGTTGTAGGTCAAGGACCCTGAGCGCCGACAGTTGTAGGTCAAGGACCCTGAGCGCCGACAGTTGTAGGTCAAGGACCCTGAGCGCCGACAGTTGTAGGTTAAGGACCCTAAACGCCGACAGTTGTAGGTCAAGGACCCTGAACGCCGACAATTGTAGGTCAAGGACCCTGAACTCCGACAGTTGTAGGTCAAGGACCCTGAGCGCCGACAGTTGTAGGTCAAGGACCCTGAGCGCCGACAGTTGTAGGTCAAGGACCCTGAGCGCCGACAGTTGTAGGTCGAGGACCCTGAGCGCCGACAGTTGTAGGTCAAGGACCCTGAGCGCCGACAGTTGTAGGTCGAGGACCCTGAGCGCCGACAGTTGTAGGTCAAGGACCCTGAACGCCGACAGTTGTAGGTCAAGGACCCTGAACGCCGACAGTTGTAGGTCAAGGACCCTAAACGCCGACAGTTGCGTCTCGTGTCCGATGTGCGCGTTGCCGGCTCAGTCCATGCTGTACGTCTCGTGTCCGATGTGCCCGTTGCCGACCCAGTGCATACTGTACGTCTCGTGTCGGATGTGCCCGTTGCCGGCTCAGTCCATGCTGTACGCATGCCATTTGGACGTGTTCGATTCAAAAGTACTTGGAAATAATGGTTTGGTGGTGGCGATTCACAATAAGGAAATTTGAGTTTCCCTCAGGTATCAAGCGTTTGTGGTTCTAAAGGGGGACTTAACGTAATGGTGAGCATAGGCGCACCGGAGGGGGGTCCCAGGCCCCCCTCTCCATGAGACCAAATTGCCCTTTATTCCTAAAGTGCCCTTTTGACCGAAAAGTGCCCTCTTGGCCAGAATGCCCAAATGTAGCCCAAAAAATCACCTGCCTTATGTGCCCCGCCTGTGCCAAAGGTGCCCCTTGGGCCCAAAACTACTCTTTTGGCCAAACAAATTCACGCACCCCCCCCCCCCGGTCAACAAACCTTCCAATGTGCCCTGGGCCACGAAGTGGCCTTTTGGAGCCGGTCAAGTGCCCTTTTCGGTCCGGTCCCCCCCCCTGGAAAGATCATGGGTGCGCGCCTGATGGAGAGTGCAATTTACCTTACGAGGCGAAGAGAGGCAACACAGCCACCGTGCTGAGGGCGGTTTTGGTGCCGGAACGCAACCAGAAAGCCAGCGCTGCGAATGTTCTCAGATGACGAAGCGAAGCGTGCTCACCTGTTTCTCGATCTTCTCGAACAGCATCATGATGGAGTCCATGACGTTGCTGGCGAGGTGGGTGTCCTGCGGGCGGGAATAGCTCTTCCAGCGACAGATCTCGGCGAACACCAGCTTGACGAAGATTGGCAGTGAACAGCGCCCCAGAGCATTGCTCACCATTCGCATTTGGTAGTTGTTGAGGTCGCGGTGTCCGTCCACCATCCAGCGTCTGCGGCAGGTCACACGCTATCACAGGTCACAGGCCAAAGGCCACACACCTCAGGTCGCGTGTCACTGAACAACACACACTGTAGATCACAGATTACAGATCACAAGCCACACAGCACCTGCCACACGTCACAGATTACAGGTCACAGGTCACAGATCACAGATCACAGATCACAGATCACAGATCACAGATCACAGATCACAGATCACATATCACAGATCACAGATCACAGATCACAGATCACAGATCACAGATCACAGATCACAGATCACAGATCACAGATCACAGATCACAGATCACAGATCACAGATCACAGATCACAGATCACAGATCACAGATCACAGATCACAGATCACAGATCACAGGTCACAGGTCACAGATCACAGATCACAGGTCACAGGTCACAGGTCACAGGTCACATATCGCAGGTCAAATATCATAGGTCACAGGCACAGGCCATAGGTCATTGGTCACTACCTACCTGGACACCTCTTCAGTGAATGCATTGAATGTTGTCTTATCATTTTTAGCACAACCAGTCCCTTGCTGACCGGAGGCAGGATAATGCGCTTGCACAGTAATTAGCGGGAGAAAAAGGCACACGAAAGTCCGAGTGTTGATCTTAATTGTTTTGAAAATAAAATATTTGAGGGGGATAGGCCAAAAGCCGGTGAAACTTGTCCTCTCCGGTGAAACCAGGGAAGTAGAAGATCTCATGCACCTCGAAATCTTCCGCCGGTATTTTAATCGGTAGAAAATACCATGATTCACGGGCGTGACCGTGCGAAAACTTGAGAACAGACTTCAATCGTCACCTGTTGTTCGAGACGACAATTGATGAGCTCGTCCGCTTCTTCACGGAAATCCTGATGACCACGCTGATGAGCAAGCCTAACCTCACGGCAATCCTGATGAGCGAGCCTGACCCCACGGCAATCCTGATGAGCGAGCCTGGCCTCACGGCAATCCTGATGAGGGAGCCTGACCGCATACGCCGCCACAGCCTTCCCCATTGGCCTGACCACGCCGCCACAGCCTTCCCCATTGGCCTGACCACGCCGCCACAGCCTTCCCCATTGGCCTGACCACGCCGCCACAGCCTTCCCCATTGGCCTGACCACACCGCCACAGCCTTCCCCATTGGCCTGACCACGCCGCCACAGCCTTCCCCATTGGACTGACCACGCCACCACAGCCTTCCCCATTGGCCTGACCACGCCGCCACCTTCCCCATTGGCCTGACCACGCCGCCACAGCCTTCCCCATTGGCCTGACCACGCCGCCACAGCCTTCCCCATTGGCCTGACCACGCCGCCACAGCCTTCCCCATTGGCCTGACCACGCCGCCACAGCCTTCCCCATTGGCCTGACCACGCCGCCACAGCCTTCCCCATTGGCCTGACCACGCCGCCACAGCCTTCCCCATTGGCCTGACCACGCCGCCACAGCCCTAAGCCGCCACAGCCTTCCCCATTGGCCTGACCACGCCGCCACAGCCTTCCCCATTGGCCTGACCACGCCGCCACAGCCTTCCCCATTGGCACGCCGCCACAGCCTTCCCCATTGGCCTGACCACACCGCCACAGCCTTCCCCATTGGCCTGACCACGCCGCCACAGCCTTCCCCATTGGCCTGACCACGCCGCCACAGCCTTCCCCATTGGCCTGACCACGCCGCCACAGCCTTCCCCATTGGCCTGACCACGCCGCCACAGCCTTCCCCATTGGCCTGACCACGCCGCCACAGCCATTCCCCATTGGCCTGACCACGCCGCCACAGCCTTCCCCATTGGCCTGACCACGCCGCCACAGCCTTCCCCATTGGACTGACCACACCGCCACAGCCTTCCCCATTGGCCTGACCACACCGCCACAACCTTCCCCATTGGCCTGACCACGCCGCCACAGCCTTCCCCATTGGACTGACCACGCCACCACAGCCTTCCCCATTGGCCTGACCACGCCGCCGCAGCCCTCCCCATTGGCCTGAACACGCCATCAGGAAGCGAACGGAGCAGTTTCTCCCAAGCAAACGCCTTTTCCTCTCAGGGGCGCTATTTCTTCTGAGAAAGTGGCAGGCCCCTTTCCACAGTCAGAGGGGCGGTGCATATGGGCCCCACGGGGACCATATGCCCCACTCCCCCATGGTTTTACCCCTGCTTGAGATACGTATGCTGAGCTGTACTTGTCCATGCAAGCAGCAATGTCACATACTGTCGTAGCGGAAGTCACGTGTCCGACCTGCAGCTATCGTCCACCTCGATAGCGCCAGCTGATTACAGAGCAGTCGGAAGTGGCATGATATGAAAGCATGGCGTCATAGCGGGTGGGTTATCTGACACCGTTTGTCTACCATTGCGTTTGGTTTCATAAGGCTCATAGTGCATTAGTTTCTTCAATGCTCTTGTATGCTGATTTTAAATTGCTAAGAAAACTTACCAGAAGAGCGGGCTCCCGCACTACCAACGCACGCTTCAAAAGACATACTGAATGTCGAACTCCCGTACTGCCAACATGCGGTTCGAAACACATGCTTAATTATTCCTGGGCAGTTCCCGAAGCGGAGGCCACTGGAGAGCTTTGAGGGCATCTCTGACATGATAGTGTTCCCCTGGCCCGTTACATATACCTTTACTTTTTAGCCCTGTGCACGTCCAGCATTACAACTACCAAAATATACAGCCGTGTCACGCCTGGAGACTGAGAGCACCAAGCCATTCACCAACGGTATCGCGTCACGGGGAAGGCTATCACCACGTGGTCAGGCCAATGGGGAAGGCTGTCACGACGTGGTCAGTCCAGTGGGGAAGGCTGTGGCGGCGTGGTCAGGCCAATGGGGAAGGGTGTGGCGGCGTGGTCAGGTCAATGGGGAAGGCTGTGGCGGCGTGGTCAGTCCAGTGGGGAAGGCTTATTCAGATGTCTGCCCCCTGTGGTTTTTCCTAATTTGCCGCCATACTAATCGGGTTAGCATGGCTAAACCTCGCATGGCTGCTCATTAGTCTTTTCCGATTATCTTCGTACATTTTTAACCCTGTGTCAGGTCAGGCACCAGGTCAGGCGAAGTGACCCAACATCCCTCGGAGTTCTAGGTGGCATAACTTCCACAATAATTTGGCGATTGATTTCAAACTTATAACACGTTATGATTTCATCAGGGACCATAATATGTATCACGTTTTTTCGTAGCATTGACCTGAGGTCAGATAGCGGCCATGGCTTCCCTCATTATAGGGCTAGGGTCAGATATACAAATGTTTCCTGGTTACATATGTGCTCTCGGAATGACCTCACAACGGTTGTGGCGTGAAGTTTGAAGCTATGTTCAATGTTGCCGCTGACATTTTTACTCAGTGACCTCGCCAAGGTCATCTGAGGTCACATTGAAATCACTAGCACATTTCTGCGCATTATATCGCACTGCATTGATCTAGAAAGCTGAAATTACCGTCATTGTGCTTGTATCGCCAAAACGTGACGATTGATACATTGCATCCCCTCCCTGGGATACTACTTCATAATCTTGACCTGAGGTCATAGTTTTGTTTGACCTAACCTTAAATCACACCGCCTATTGTCGATAGCACATTTCAAGGACTGTCGAACAGCGTTCGCCGTTTGTTTCTATCTGTTACAGGTCCTGGGATATGTGTAAATATCTGATAGTGTCACCCGATCTGGTCGAATTTGACCTATGATGACCCAGTGACCTGAATATTGACCTGAGCGAAAAATGACCGAACCAATTTCGATAGAGCCTGTCACCAACTATCCAACGCTGTTTTCCGTTTGTCGTTAGCTGTCATAGTTCTAGAAATCTTATGGGGGCAGATCCCCCCCCCCCCCGGACAGGCGAAGTTGGCGCGGACCGCCGGACGTGCGAGTGATATTATCTGTTACTCCGCGCGCAGCAATACTGACTTGACGAGAAGGGCAGTTTGAAGGCGCATGTTAGTTTTCGATGGAGGCACCTTGGGTGAAGTGATCTATGTTAAGTGGCAGAACCTCGAAAACGCATACAACCTGGCAACAATAAACTGTAATGCGAGTTGCGAATCTGCAGTTGAAAACTGGACGTTGAGATCACGCACCTACAAAGACTACGTACCTTAGTAGGGCACATAGATCAAGATACGACTTCGGGTAGCTGTGAGGCTACCAGCGTTGTACTAGGTTGTTGCCTGATATATATGGGGGAAAACCATGGTATGAGCATCCCATACCAACGTTTACTCAATGAAACAGATGAGGACTGTGGTATAAGGAATCAACCACTCAGAGGCCGCGCCAGGACAATGGTGGTGACCAGACAACAGATGACAGGACTGTGGCACCAACCACTCAGAGGCCGCACCAGGACAATGGTGGCGACCAGACAACAGATGACAAGACCGTGGCACCAACCACTCAGAGGCCGCACCAGGGCAATGGTGGTGACCAGACAACAGATGACAGGACTGTGGCACCAACCACTCAGAGGCCGCACCAGGGCAATGGTGGCGACCAGACAACAGATGACAGGACTGTGGCACCAACCACTCAGAGGCCGCACCAGGGCAATGGTACCAGACAAAAAAAAAAAGGCACAAACCCCTAGAGCCCAGGCAATGGTGGTGACCAGACAACAGATGACAGGACTGTGGCACCAACCACTCAGAGGCCGCACCAGGGCAATGGTGGTGACCAGACAACAGATGACAAGACCGTGGCACCAACCACTCAGAGGCCGCACCAGGGCAATGGTGGCGACCAGACAACAGATGACAAGACCGTGGCACCAACCACTCAGAGGCCGCACCAGGGCAATGGTGGCGACCAGACAACAGATGACAAGACCGTGGCACCAACCACTCAGAGGCCGCACCAGGGCAATGGTGGTGACCAGACAACAGATGACAAGACCGTGGCACCAACCACTCAGAGGCCGCACCAGGGCAATGGTGGTGACCAGACAACAGATGACAGGACTGTGGCACCAACCACTCAGAGGCCGCACCAGGGCAATGGTGGTGACCAGACAACAGATGACAAGACGTGGCACCAACCACTCAGAGGCCGCACCAGGACAATGGTGGACCAGACAACAGATGACAAGACCGTGGCACCAACCACTCAGAGGCCGCACCAGGGCAATGGTGGCGACCAGACAACAGATGACAAGACGTGGCACCAACCACACCACCAGGCAATGGTGGCGACCAGACAACAGATGACAAGACTGTGGCACCAACCACTCAGAGGCCGCACCAGGGCAATGCCGTCTTGTCTTACTTGATGACGTCCATGGCTAAGTCGTATCCCAGCGACGTCACGGACAGAAAATTTTCATCGTTCTCGATGATGTTGCGAAGAGTGATGCAGTCTCGTGATATCACTGGGTCGCTTTCCTCGTACACACACGATACGACAATCTGCGGAAACAAATTACCACGTGTCAGTAAAAACATCACGCCTCATGGACGTACAACGCGCATTAAAAGCTACCTTCCCTCATGCCGCGACATGAGTAGCGAGAATCTCAGTGGGGGGGGGGGGTGGGGGGGGGGGGCGGCTCGATTTGATCTTCCTGAGGTGTTCCGAGATAACTCGTAAGCCAATGAAGACACCGCTGTGAAATGTGGCATACCCTAAAGCATTTGATCGTTGTACACTGCGTCGAAAAAAAAATGTCTGGTGGATTGGTGTCACAGAGTTAGGGCATGCTAAGATCGGATCACGGATCTGGGACATGCTAAGATCAGATCACGGATCTGGGCCATGCTAAGATCGGATCACGGATCTGGGACATGCTAAGATCAGATCACGGATCTGGGACATGCTAAGATCGGATCACGGATCTGGGACATGCTAAGATCGGATCACGCCCGCGATTCAATGCAGTGTCTAGATGTAAATTTAAACGCTCTGATTAACAAACCAGTGAACCAACATTAAAACGCTTAGTATGAGTACATAGACAAACTATCAGAACGCGATGCGGAAATGCACAAGTAGAAATGGCTCAACGAGGGTAATTTTGCATGCTGATTTCGCTTCTTATGTGCCTGTAGTTACTAAATATGATTTTAAAATTGGCATGAAACTGGGAAGCTTCATACGATTGCTAAAAACATGTTCTCTCAATCGAAGTTCTCAGAAGGGGGTTCAGTCGGCTGTGTGTTGTCACTCGTTGCCTCTTCATGAACACAATCTTCTGAAGAAGAAAAGTCACCGGCTTTCACAACCTTTCACATATTTCCTGGTGCTCCATCGTGACCTACCCCGACATATAGGTCGGGGTAGGCCCCGACAATAAACGAGGTAAGTAAACTGTCCAAATAACACCGAAAATTTCACAGCATGGAGCCACCTGATGTTCTCCGCATCTCTATCTACCCTCGAACAGTTTCGTGAAGTGAAGGTTCGGTGAAGTGAAGGTTCACATTGGCCACCGCACTGTGAGCAGTAGAAGATCGTGTCTACCTGCGACGGCAGTCGAGAAAGGACGGTGTCGGGAACAAAACGCAGTCGAGAAAGGACGGTGTCGGGAACAAAACGCAGTCGAGAAAGGACGGTGTCGGGAACAAAACGCAGTCGAGAAAGGACGGTGTCGGGAACAAAACGCAGTCGAGAAAGGACGGTGTCGGGAACAAAACTTGGTGTCGTACGGCACGCGTACCATTACGTTAGCCATGCCGTATTGCGTGCCAATACGCACAGGCACGTTGATCGTTCCCGAAGTCTGTGTGCCATCGGTGACGACGAACCGCTAGCGGCTGGTGTTGGGGCTGCAACACTCAGGGTCGTCGGGGAAGTGCTCAGCTTCACTCGGCCTACGTCACGTTGTGCCGTTGACAACACCTTCCATTTCTGAACGTTTGCGTCAAAAAATAGCATCACAGTATCACGATGGCATTGTGGTTTCATTATGGTACGCAGCGATCATGTTGTGTGGCTGATTTGCTTCTATTGGCTGCTCGTTGCATTGGCATTGTGAGGCGAAAAACGGTGCTTGGCAGTGTGTGGTTTGCATCGTTAGTCTGCTACCAAGTTTCCACCTGTGTTTACATTCTCACGCTTACACACTAAGTATTGTTAATACTTGTAAGCAAAATGTCCAGCGCCGCCTCTAGGCGGATGTGGTCATCTTGCCGTCTGGCTTTTGCTCACCTTGACGTGTGGAGGCAGTCGGGTGGGAAGGCAGAGGACCCTACCGTCTGACTTTTGCTCACCTTGACGTGTGGAGGCAGTCGGGTGGGAAGGCAGAGGACCCTACCGTCTGACTTTTGCTCACCTTGACGTGCGGAGGCAGTCGGGTGGGAAGGCAGAGGACCCTACCGTCTGGCTTTTGCTCACCTTGACGTGCGGAGGCAGTCGGGTGGGAAGGCAGAGGACCCTACCGTCTGACTTTTGCTCACCTTGACGTGCGGAGGCAGTCGGGTGGGAAGGCAGAGGACCCTACCGTCTGGCTTTTGCTCACCTTGACGTGCGGAGGCAGTCGGGTGGGCAGCCAGAGGACCCTACCGTCTGACTTTTGCTCACCTTGACGTGCGGAGGCAGTCGGGTGGGAAGGCAGAGGACCCTACCGTCTGACTTTTGCTCACCTTGACGTGCGGAGGCAGTCGGGTGGGAAGGCAGAGCCCTACCGTCTGACTTTTGCTCACCTTGACGTGCGGAGGCAGTCGGGTGGAAGTCGGGTGGGAGGCAGAGGACCCTACCGTCTGACTTTTGCTCACCTTGACGTGCGGAGGCAGTCGGGGGGAGCCAGAGGACCCTACCGTCTGGCTTTTGCTCACCTTGACGTGCGGAGGCAGTCGGGTGGGAAGGCAGAGGACCCTACCGTCTGACTTTTGCTCACCTTGACGTGCGGAGGCAGTCGGGTGGGAGCAGGGACCACTACTTTTCCACCTACCGTCTGACTTTTGCTCACCTTGACGTGCGGAGGCAGTCGGGTGGGAAGGCAGAGGACCCTACCGTCTGACTTTTGCTCACCTTGACGTGCGGAGGCAGTCGGGTGGGCAGCCAGAGGACCATACCGTCTGACTTTTGCTCACCTTGACGTGTGGAGGCAGTCGGGTGGGAAGGCAGAGGACCCTACCGTCTGACTTTTGCTCACCTTGACGTGCGGAGGCAGTCGGGTGGGCAGCCAGAGGACTTTGTTGACATCTGTGGCGCCAGTCAGCTGATCGACGCTGTCCAGAAACATCAGCAGAGGCTGCGGCGGGCACCGGCGTACGTCAGACATCGTCAGATGTCAGACTGGCAGGGTAACATGGGGGCAACACCACGGTCCGGCGAGAGGCGGTGGGGGCGGTGGCACGACTGGGAGACATCGTGGGGGGCAACACCACGGTCCGGCGGGAGGCCGTGGACACGGTGGCACGGACTGGGAGACATCGTGGGGATCGTCAGAGGTAGCAGCGCAGACTGGGGAGACATCGTGGGGGGCAACACCACGGTCCGGCGAGAGGCCGTGGGGACGGTGGCACGGACTGGGAGACATCGTGGGGGGCAACACCACGGTCCGGCGAGAGGCCGTGGGGACGGTGGCACGGACTGGGAGACATCGTGGGGGGCAACACCACGGTCCGGCGAGAGGCCGTGGGGACGGTGGCACGGACTGGGAGACATCGTGGGGGGCAACACCACGGTCCGGCGAGAGGCCGTGGGGACGGTGGCACGGACTGGGAGACATCGTGACAGACACAGGCCAGTTCCTGCGTCTAGCGTGCTAGAAATGAAGTGATTGGAATATGGCGGTGTCTGGATTATTCAAGTTGTGCTGCATTTGCCGCCCACCTGCTCTACTGTTGACCCCCCACCTGATGTGCCGTTGACAGTCCACCTGCTGTGCTGTGGACCGCCCACCTGCTGTGCTGTTGACCATCCGCCTGCTGTGCTGTTGACCGCCCACCTGTTGTGCTGTTGACCGTCCGCCTGCTGTGCTGTTGACCGCCCACCTGCTGTGCTGTTGACCATCCGCCTGCTGTGCTGTTGACCGCCCACCTGTTGTGCTGTTGACCGTCCGCCTGCTGTGCTGTTGACCGCCCCCTGCTGTGCTGTTGACCTCCCACCTGCTGTGCTGTTGACCGCCCACCTGCTGTGCTGTTGACCGTCCGCCTGCTGTGCTGTTGACCGCCCCCCTGCTGTGCTGTTGACCGTCCGCCTGCTGTGCTGTTGACCGCCCACCTGTTGTGCTGTTGACCGCCCACCTGTTGTGCTGGTGACCGCCCACCTGCTGTGCTGTTGACCGCCCCCCTGCTGTGCTGTTGACCGTCCGCCTGCTGTGCTGCTGACCGCCCCCTGCTGTGCTGTTGACCGTCCGCCTGCTGTGCTGTTGACCGCCCCCCTGCTGTGCTGTTGACCGTCCGCCTGCTGTGCTGTTGACCGCCCACCTGTTGTGCTGGTGACCTCCCACCTGCTGTGCTGTTGACCGTCCGCCTGCTGTGCTGTTGACCGCCCACCTGTTGTGCTGGTGACCGCCCACCTGTCTGTGCTGTTGACCGTCCGCCTGCTGTGCTGTTGACCGCCCCCCTCTGTCTGTTGACCGTCCGCCTGCTGTGCTGTTGACCGCCCACCTGCTGTGCTGTTGACCGCCCACCTGGTGGGTCGATTGCCTGCTGTGCTGTTGACCGCCCGCCTGCTGTGCTGTTGACCGCCTACTGTGCTGTTGACCGTCCGCCTGCTGTGCTGTTGACCGCCCCCCTGCTGTGCTGTTGACCTCCCACCTGCTGTGCTGTTGACCGTCCGCCTGCTGTGCTGTTGACCGCCCACCTGTTGTGCTGGTGACCGCCCACCTGCTGTGCTGTTGACCGTCCGCCTGCTGTGCTGTTGACCGCCCACCTGTTGTGCTGGTGACCGCCCACCTGCTGTGCTGTTGACCTCCCACCTGCTGTGCTGTTGACCGTCCGCCTGCTGTGCTGTTGACCGCCCACCTGCTGTGCTGTTGACCTCCCACCTGCTGTGCTGTTGACCGTCCGCCTGCTGTGCTGTTGACCGCCCACCTGTTGTGCTGGTGACCGCCCCCCTGCTGTGCTGTTGACCGCCCACCTGTTGTGCTGGTGACCGCCCACCTGCTGTTCGGTGGCGTTGAGCAGGAGCTCCTTGAGGTGAGCCGTCAGCGGCACCATTTCGTCGGGGATGTCCTCAAACGGCAGCATCAGGTTGTAGGAGATTTGGTGACACAGCGAGATCAGCATCGGAGTCACAGCGCTCGAGTCGGGTGTGGTACCTGTCCCAGACAGCGTCAGACTACTGTCCCAGACACCGTCGGACTCCTGTCCCAGACACCGTCAGACTATTGTCCAGACACCGTCAGACTATTGTCCTAGACACCGTCACACTGTCCCAGACACCGTCAGACTCTTACTGTCCCAGACACCGTCAGACTACTGTCCCAGACAGCGTTAGACTTCTGTCCCAGACACCGTCAGACTACTGTCCCAGACACCGTCGGACTCCTGTCCCAGACACCGTCAGACTATTGTCCCAGACACCGTCAGACTGCCCCAGACACCGTCAAACTCCTGTCCCAGACACCGTCAGACTACTGTCCCAGACACCGTCAGACTCCTGTCCCAGACACCGTCAGACTACTGCGCATATGGTCCGACTACTGTCCCACAGTCAGACTTCTGTCCCACGGAGTCAAACTCCTATCCCACAGAGACAGACTCCTCCATGGCGTCAGACTCCTATCCCACAGAGACAGACTCCTCCATGGCGTCAGACTCCTGTCCCACAGAGTCAGACGCCTGTCATACAGAGTCAAACTCCTATCCCACAGAGACAGACTCCTCCATGGCGTCAGACGCCTGTCCCACAGAGACAGACTCCTCCATGGCGTCAGACTCCTGTCTCACAGAGTCAGACTCCTGTCCCACAGAGACAGACTCCTCCATGGCGTCAGACTCCTGCCCCACAGAGTCAGACGCCTGTCATACAGAGTCAAACTCCTATCCCACAGAGACAGACTCCTCCATGGCGTCAGACTCCTGTCCCACAGAGTCAGACGCCTGTCCCACAGAGTCAGACGCCTGTCATACAGAGTCAGACGCCTGTCATACAGAGTCAGACTCCTGTCCCACAGAGTCAGACGCCTGTCATACAGAGTCAGACGCCTGTCATACAGAGTCAGATCCTTGGGACATGAAGTCGGTTTACTGTACCATAGTAGCAGACCCCTGTCCCAGATAGCATCATGCTACTGTCCCACAGCTTCAAATTCCTGTTCTACTCACACGTCCAATAGTCTCTGCTCACACGTCCAACAGTTTCTGCTCACACGTCCAGTAGTCTCTGCTCACACGTCCAGCAGTTTCTGCTCACACGTCCAGCAGTTTCTGCTCACACGTCCAGTAGTCTCTGCTCACACGTCCAGTAGTCTCTGCCCACACGTCCAGCAATCTGCTCACCGAGGAAGCGCAGGATGAGCAGGGGCTTGGCGGGCGCCAGCCACTGTGGGGTGAGTGAGGCCGACCTGGCCAGCAGGGAAGTCTTGCCGCAGCCGCCCTCGCCGTGCAGGACTAGGGGCTTGGTGGACGCGCCCACAATGTACTGCCGCACCTTCTCCAGGTCATCCGACCTGCCGTAGAACACCTGACCGGAGCGGCGCCGGTCACGTGTCAGAGAGCCGGCCAACAGAGGCGGGTCGGTCAGGAGCTATTCGCCTGAACATCTGACCGGTGCGGCGCCGGTCACGTGTCAGAGAGCCGGCCAACAGAGGCGGGTCGGTCAGGAGCGATTCGCCTGAACCCAGGCATGGGATTGCCTGCATACGGGGAGGGCCAGGTCGGGTTGGATGGTTTGGAAAGGCAATGAATTGCTAGAGTTAACATGAAGGCAAATGTATTCGAGGATAAATTTGTATTATATATATATATATATTTTGGAAGGTCCAATCCTGTCCACGTCTTGAAAGAGAACAAGACTGCAGAGGTGCTCAATACTGCAATTGCGGTGACCAGCAACAGATGTCGGCGATGGCAACTCGTAGCCATTGACAAATGACAACTGACAAATGACAGCTGACAACTGGCCAGTGACAGCTGAAAACTGAGTCATCCCTGGCAATTTGGTCGCGGATACCGCGATGAATCACATCATCAGTCATCAATAAATAAGACTCATCATCCACTTACTCTGACTGAATTGTTGCAGGCGTGGAGGTGCTGCAGCAGTTCGGTAATTATTTGCCCCTGGGCGCTCGAGTCTTCCTTGCGCATGGCGCGATCCACCAGCTTCACCATGTTCTTGTAGAAGTGGGTGATGAAATGCTGCAGGTACTCCTGGTGGGTGTCGAGATCGAGGCCCTCCCGACCTGTCCACTCCACCGTGTACCTGCGGCACCAGGGAAACTTCCAGGTCATCCAGGCCTGTCCACTCCACCGTGTACCTGCGGCACCAGGGAAACTTCCAGGTCCTCCAGGCCTGTCCACTCCACCGTGTACCTGCGGTACCTGGGCAAGCTTCATAGGTTGGTTGTAATGTTGATGTTTACATTACTATTCAGCATGCTAAATGTTATGGCCCCCGCGACTCAGTGTTGTCAGTGTTCAGTCTTTGTTGAAGTGTTCTCAGTGTTCAGTCCTTGTCTCAGTGTTCTCGGAGCGTCCATTGCTCCTATTCTCTGTGCGCTCGCATGCTGATCTCTACTGTCTACAGTTGGCTGGACTAGGCATTGATGGATCCACAGCGGGGATGGTGCTCAACCCTCTTTAGGTTCCCAGGACGTAAGGAGTTGCCTGGGTCAGCAAACCTTTGCAGGTTGGTTGACTCGATGCGCGCGGGCAACCGGTTGTCTCGCAGGTCCGACAGCAGCTTCACAGACTCCGTGTCGATGTTGCGGTTGACTATGTCAATGAAATTGGAGGCGCGTTTGACGTTCTGCATGTTTATGTTGTTGATGTACCGCACGTAGGCCAGACAGTGGTTCTTGGTGTTCTTTACGGCCAGAATTCCTCGTATCACCTCGCGTTCCGTCACTGAAAACCCGCCAACACAGAGGTCAACCAAAACTGAACAAATACCGGGCGGTGGAATCATGCGGCTATACGATAGGTAGATGTAGATCACAGACATTGGGCATGCTCAACATTTCTCTCACACATTTCTCACCTGGCAATTAATACCCGCCATTGCGCCCTGTTTTTCACCCCTTCCAGCCTTTTTCCAGGTCTGCATAATTCCGAGGACTTCTCGCCCGCAGGAAGTTTCACTTTCAACATATTTCGCCTCCGTTTGCTTGAGTGATGGGACACGCGGACATAAAATTTGAAGACCAACCAGTTCTTGCTGCGACTTCTAAGTTAGATGCTCTGGATAAGTACTACCACCTGCACAAAGTGATGCATTCTTCCAATTCCAACAGAAAATTAAACTTCCCAAATCTGTTTTTCGTTGAAACAGTTTAATTATTAGTAGACTTTTAGCTTCCACATTTAGTAGAGTTTTTAAATACAGCAGATGCATTAGCTGCGCTTCTTCTCTACAAATCATGTAGCATTAAACAACCTTTATCGATGCTTTGGTTAAAATATCGAGCGGAAAGTGAAGAGCAGCATGTGTCCTATTCGATTTGTTCTGGAATAGAGTGTACTGCCAGGGGAAATTTCCTCGCGGAAATAAGTAATTTGCAAGCAGTGCCAAAAGATTGTGTTCGACATGCACCAAATTGGTGAAGTTCAGAGTAACACATCTTTGGAATTATGAAGACGAGAGCAGAGGAGCATCCGGACGAACCACCAGCGATGACTGTCCGGCGCAGCGTAGCCTCAGGTCATGAAGCCATCGCCGTCGCGCTCACAGAAGGAGAAACACTTTTAAATACTCGATTAAGAGTGTAAAAGAACCTTGGGCCCTTATAGAGAACAATACTCAGCTATCCAGACAAAATCTCCACCCCTAGTCTCATGGGTCATTAGTTGGTGAACATTTCATATGCTTTGATTCGTACGAAAATATTCCTGAGGACGGAAAACATAATGATAATCTGAGCATTATTGTTTTCACTGGTACTAGCCTGAACTACCTAAACAAATATACTATCAACAACATTTCACAAGATCTCTACTGGAATTTTCCAGAATTCCAGCCACTGACTAATCTTTGTATCCTGCTACATGGGGACGAATTGGGCGAAAACGACCGTTGGGAAGTGGCTTGCCATTTTCCTACCTTTTTATTCGAAACCCACAGATTTGACATGCGCTAAAATTGATACCCAGTTAATAATGGCCTAAAGTTGCACTAAATTGGGGTCGCGACCCATGCTGGATTAGCTTCACAGATGATCTGTGGCGTCGGCGGCCAGGGAGATATCAGAAAATATCCCGTTGAGAGGAGCACACTTATGCATATCTTTTACTCCACACCTTCAAATAGGTGCCATGAAACTCGAAATAAACCGTAAAAACAAAAGTGTCCAAATAGGTTTGACCCACTTAGGGCACTTTTTTGCGCTGGCATCAGGTCACTCGACGGAGATCTGTCAAATTGGAAAAGCAACTTCCCCGCATATGTCTGCATGCATACCAAGTGTTAAATTTCGGCTTCAAGAATATGCAAAGTACAAGAATTTGCAAATTGATTTAACATTGACCGTGGCCTTGGGTGGCGAGGATGACCTTAAACGGATACCCCAGATATACACTTTGTAGGCAATGGTTAATTGCATTCACAACCCACGTTTTATTTCAAAATATTTTTGTTTCGGTGTGTTCTTGCTCCTGAAACATTTTTGGAGGAGATCCTCTTTGACCTGAGCTACGTCAATCACTTTGCATAATCAGAGGTTGTGACTCACATCGGATACGAAAAAGACGTCGGAAACTGTTCTGATAATTTCGGCGCGCTGCGCGGTACCGTCTTCTCTATAGCGGAACAAACTAACGGGGGCGTAAAGGGACCACTTCCGAGATCGGGTAGGTGAATATGCAGCATAAAGACACAGGTGTATGCCTTCCCGGCATCATGTTCAGGCATGCATAGCTGCATGACCACGTGCATCCAGCCATGCACATGCATACATACATACATGCATACATTCACACATACATACATATATACATACATACATGCATGTATACATACTTACATACATTCATACGTACATACTTACATGCATATATAAATATACATATATACGCGAGAGTGCACATCGAACCAAACCCGCATTGAGTGCTACACACACATATAAATTGAGTCGAACTGAAGATACTCCCGGCAAGTCAATTATTTCTTCTGCGCCAGGTTCACTCATATCACTA
This sequence comes from Imbricaverruca yamaguchii, assembly GCA_034440575.1. NCBI lineage: Eukaryota > Metazoa > Arthropoda > Thecostraca > Neoverrucidae > Imbricaverruca > Imbricaverruca yamaguchii. The sequence goes on along the minus strand of JAOTOL010001263.1, from coordinate 113,281 downwards.
GGCCCCAGCATGGTGCAGGTCCCAGCGTGAAGTAGTGCCACACCACCAGGTCACAGCGTGGAGTAGTGCCACACCACCAGGTCCCAGCGTGGAGTAGTGCCACACCACCAGGTCCCAGCGTGGAGTAGTGCCACACCACCAGGTCCCAGCGTGGAGTAGTGCCACACCACCAGGTCACAGCGTGGAGTAGTGCCACACCACCAGGTCCCAGCGTGGAGTAGTGCCACACCACCAGGTCACAGCGTGGAGTAGTGCCACACCATCAGGCCCAGCGTGGAGTAGTGCCACACCACCAGGTCCCAGCGTGGAGTAGTGCCACACCACCAGGTCACAGCGTGGAGTAGTGCCACACCATCAGGCCCAGCGTGGAGTAGTGCCACACCACCAGGTCACAGCGTGGAGTAGTGCCACACCACCAGGTCCCAGCGTGGAGTAGTGCCACACCACCAGGTCACAGCGCTGTGACGGTGTGGCTCGGACACGATGAGACAGACGATGAGACAGACGATGAGACAGACGATGAGACAGACAGATGGCTGCTGACCTGCCATGAAGTAGTTGTGCATGGCGTCGCTGTCGATCTTGTTGCTGGAGAACAGCGCCTGGGCGGCCTTCCGCAGCAGCTTCTGCATCTTGCACATATTGTCCCACCAGGTGGCCTGGTCCTGCTGCTGCAGCTTGGGCACCCGCTGCCACCAGGCAAGGCATGGCACAGTAGTCATGAGGTACGGCACACTGGTCATGAGGTACAGCACATCCGTTCTGAGGTACAGCACACTGACCATGAGGTACAGCACATCCGTTCTGAGGTACAGCACACTGACCATGAGGTACAGCACACTGGTCATGAGGTACAGCACACTGATCATGAGGTACGGCACACTGACCATGAGGTACGGCACACTGACCATGAGGTACGGCACACTGGTCATGAGGTACAGCACACTAGTCATGAGGTACAGCACACTGGTCATGAGGTACAGCACATCCGTTCTGAGGTACAGCACACTGATCATGAGGTACAGCACACTGGTCATGATGTACAGCACACTGGTCATGAGGTACGGCACACTGGTCATGAGGTACAGCACACTAGTCATTATATACGGCACACTGGTCATGAGGTACGGCACACTGGTCATGAGGTACGGCACACTGGTCATGCGATACGGCACACTGACCATGAGGTACGGCACACTGGTCATGATGTACAGCACACTAGTCATGATATACGGCACACTGGTCATGAGGTACGGCACACTGGTCATGAGGTACGGCACACTGGTCATGCGATACGGCACACTGACCGTGAGGTACGGCACACTGGTCATGAGGTACGGCACACTGACCATGAGGTACAGAATACTGGTTATGAGGTACAACACACTGGTCCCAAAGTACAGCACACCTGTTCTGTGGTCCAGCAAACTGGTCATGGGGTAAAGCACACTGACCATGAGGTACAGCACACTGGTCCTGAGGTACAGAGCATTGGTCCTGAAGTACAGAACATTGGTCATGAGGTGCGACAAACTTCTCATGGGGTGCAGCACACTGGTCCTGAGGTACAGCACATTGGTCATGAGGTGCGACAAACTGGTCATGAGTTTCGGCACATTGGTCATGATGTACGGTACCGTGGTCATGAGGTATTGCACACTGGTCATGGGGTACAGCACACTTGTCATGGGGTACAGCACACTTGTCATGGGGTACAGCACACTGGTCATGGGGTACAGCACACTGGTCATGGGGTACAGCACACTGGTTATAATCACACTTTCATGGTACAGCACACTTGTTAAGACACACACTGTTGGGGTACAGCACACTTGTCATGGGGTACAGCACACTGGTCATGGGGTACAGCACACTGGTCATGGGGTACAGCACACTTGTCATGGGGTACAGCACACTTGTCATGGGGTACAGCACACTTGTCATGGGGTACAGCACACTGGTCATGGGGTACAGCACACTTGTCATGGGGTACAGCACACTTGTCATGGGGTACAGCACACTGGTTATGAGGTACAGCACACTTGTCATGGGGTACAGCACACTGGTCATGAGGTACAGCACACTTGTCATGGGGTACAGCACACTTGTCATGGGGTACAGCACACTTGTCATGGGGTACAGCACACTTGTCATGGGGTACAGCACACTTGTCATGGGGTACAGCACACTTGTCATGGGGTACAGCACACTTGTCATGGGGTTGTCATGGGGTACAGCACACTTGTCATGGGGTACAGCACACTTGTCATGGGGGTACAGCACACTTGTCATGGGGTACAGCACACTTGTCATGGGGTACAGCACACTTGTCATGGGGTACAGCACACTTGTCATGGGGTACAGCACACTTGTCATGGGGTACAGCACACTTGTCATGGGGTACAGCACACTTGTCATGGGGTACAGCACACTTGTCATGGGGTACAGCACACTGGTTATAAGGTACAGCACACTTGTCATGAGGTACAGCACACTGGTTATAAGGTACAGCACACTTGTCATGGGGTACAGCACACTGGTCATGAGGGTACAGCACACTTGTCATGAGGTACAGCACACTTGTCATGAGGTACAGCACACTGGTTATAAGGTACAACACACCGGTTTTGAGGTACAGCACACTGGCCATGAGGTACAGCACACTGGTTCTGAGGTACAGAAGATTGGTCGTGAGGTACGACACAGTGGTCATGAGTTTCGCCACAGTGGTCGTGGGGTACAGCACACCACCTCTCGCAGAACTGCCGGATGGTACGGGGGGAGTGGCTGGTGCGCGGCTTTGTGCCGTGGCTCCACCTCGTCTAGGAGCGAAATTGCCAGAGGGCAACAGGCCCTCGAATGGAAATGATGGTGACATGGCCTTTGATAGTGCGGGAATACATGTAGCCGTGAAGCTGCCTGTGAACGAGATGTCATACAGCATATATGCTGTGTAGCTACAGTCACAAGCTACATATGTATATACAACTTGCTGTTTTGCTAAACGACAAAAAAGTACTTAGGATATATTGTGCAACTTTGCATTGTGTCGGTTTAGGGGATTGCAAATATGAGGAAATGTGAGATAATCCAAGCTTTCTGTGAAACAAAATTTAGGGAAGATGTGCAGAACTGGAGGAGACAAATGAGAAATTTTCGAAACCTGGGTATGTGTAACAGAGTTGCTAAAAATGTACTGTTTGAGCCGTGAAATGTGTATACTAGCATAGTACCGTAATGCCGGGCCGTAACTGTAATACTGTGACCCCGTAAGCCAGGCGACGGGCAGCTGAATTTAAGCCGGCCGGTGGCTTGCCGGCGGCGGCCGGACGTGGGGCTAAAGTCCAATGACCGGCGGTCGCCGGCGGGGCGGGGAAAGGACACCTGGCGGTCGCCGAGAGCCAGGGCGGTGGCCAGACCCCCGCTGACACAGAGCGATCTGGACTGTCGAGCCGCGCGGGCCTGTCGCGCGGTCGGTCGCGTGTATAAATCGTTAACTGTATTTCGGCCTCCAAATTTACAACTGAAGTCAATTGTTGTCGACCGTCGGCCTGGAACATTATTGCGTGCGTCTTTTCTGTCTTCGAGCGTCACCATATATTCACTCTACTTTCTACACAATATATCATGCAGAGAACATATCATTTTGGCAACAGGAGTGATTCGTACACGCGGTCGAGACCCTAGACTATTCACTACATATGTGCCTCCCCCCCCCCCTCCAGAACCAGCTAACGTTGAGCGTAAGGTGTTGATAAAACGCGTACCTACGACCAAGCTATTCAGTAGACTAGCCACGCTCGTTTTAGAAACGAGTGAACACGTCATCTGCATGACTTGATGCAGAAGAGGTGAGAGCCACTTCTAAAGGACATCAAACCCGTCAACACGACTTTGATTCAACTTGAGCCTCGCTGCACCACCTTCAAGTTTTTAAGATTGTGAGCTGTAACTTTGGGAAGCCTGCTCTTGCACCCAGTGGCACCAGAAAAAAAACGCTGCCGAAAAAAAAGTAGCAAGCACTTTTCCGAATCGGCGCGATCCACTGTACATACAGGCATTCACAAGGCGCTGCTGACGGAGGTGACGGTCGATGTGCGCATCACCTTGTTGAGGAAGTTGATGAGCACGCTGGAAATTGGCTGCAGAATGTAGATGGCCGGAACAGCATTCGTGTCCCTCATGTACCACGTGTCCAGCAGGATGACGTCGGTTCCCATAGCGACGAGTACGTCTCGCAGCATGGCGAACTCCGACGCCAGGATGTAGGTGGGAATGGGTCGGTAACCGTACTTCTGGCCCAGGAATACCTGCGAAAATAACGGCCGACGTTGGCAAACGCGCGCCATTGTATTTGCTGCGTTGGCACTGCGGTCGGGTCCACACATTCTCCGAACATGGTAGCAGTACAGAACGTGGTAACAGAATATGGTAGCAGTGCAGAATATGGTAGCAGTACAGAACATGGTAGCAGAACAGAACATGGTAACATAGCGGAACATGGTAACATAACACAACATGGCAGCAGGCCGCTGGACTCGGCAGCCTCAGAATGGACAAATTTATGGCTGAGGAATCCACCACTCACAGTAGGAATGTGCCAGTCTGGTTTCCCCGATTTGTCACTATTCTGTCCCAGCTAACGCGACTTGCATCGAAATTTACGTGAGTATCACATAAGTAATTCACATTTTGTGTAGGGAATATCACAGCAGCAACTTACATTCTATGTAGGAAATATCACAGTAGAAATTCGCATTCGGATCACGTTTGCCTCCATTGAAAGGGTGCTCGACTATCAATGCGCTAAGAGGAATTACTTTATCATGTGCAGCGTACGTCAAAGTACATTTTCAGAGAGATATCACATGCTACAACAAAACAATGTGACGTCATTCACCCGCTACGAGTCACACACCACACACCACATTCCACACGTCAAGCTGGACCAGGGGGACATGAGGTCCGGTGATCGGAGGTGTGACAGTTCAGGCAGTGGGCTGGTTTGGAGCAGGTGGGTTCGGGATGAGGTGCCTCACCGCACTTGGATCATCGGGCTAGTTGACGGCATGCTTTGCTGCCATGGCCAAACCGCTGGCAGTTAAAACAACCAAAATAATTGAGAATAAAGACGAGGACTTGGTATCGAAGGTAGCTGGCGAGGACGGCCTTTGGAAAAGTGGATGAGTGGAATGGATGCTCGCATCACGTTTCTGGTCGTCTTTGAAGGATGTAATGCGGCGGATGTGGGTAACCCCCCGGCCTGAGCTCCGCCTGAATATCTTCCTCAGACATGAAGCCGAGTTCCGGCGCGAAGATAATGCTTTTGGTAATGTTGCGGTTTGAATGGAGAGTAATTGTGACGGATTTACCACAGAATATGGTGCTACGGAGGAGGACATTGGTCTGAGCTCGGGTTTGGGTTGTTATGACGAGGTTTCTGTTGTCAGGGGATACGATGTCAGGATTGCCTAAGGAGCAGATGGCGATGGGTTACTTGGTCGGACAGAAAAGGTTGATCGACAGAAGAAAACGGTTTCCTCGCCATATTGATAACTATGTACGTGCCAGCACTGTCGAGGTAGGGTTCGGTGGATTGTATTTAGTCAGGCTGGGAGCGCGTGGTCTAGTTCGAGCATGGGCCAGCGGCATGGAACGTGATAGTTTGGTTCGGATTGTGAGGCGGGGTCGTGCTCTTGGAACGAGCAGGGGTCGGCGAGGCACAAAAGGTTTCCATGGCGCCATCGAGTGGAATAGTCCGGTGTGGATCATCAACGATTGCATCAAGTGAGGGAGCATCAAGAGCCAAGTCCGTGCTCGTGCGATGGTCGTCGGGTGTGGTCGGTGTAGGACATTTCGATTCGGGGTCCGGTGGCGAGCAGGGGTCAGTGTCTTCTCGCGTCTTTTTCCGATCGTGGATGACACGTTCTCTATAAAGTAATTAAAGTAATCACGAAGAACATACAGAAAAACAGGAAACGAAGGTAGGCCGACGAAAAATAACGTGGGGTGACGAGTCTCATGTCATCCCACCAGTAATAAAATGTGGAAGGAGCGGCGAGTTCTGTGATGAAAGTCAAGGAAATTCAAAATGAAAACACGAGTACGAAAAATAAACAAATGCAAATACCAGCAGTCAGTCAAATCAATCGGCAGGCCGGAGCGTTCAGCAAGCATGGAGAGAGCTATATCCTGATCAGGTAGTACTGACACTCCATGGCATCTTTGTTGATATATGGTAGCGACACAGAGGAGCTCCAGCTTCCAGTTCCCTCTATTAGTTTTATTTATATGGAAGCAGTACCATTTCAACTAACGAAAACAATTCCTCCACTTCTGCTGGTTGAGATATGTTTGATACACATACGCCTCATCGTTGCGCATTAAACGCAGACGAGATGTGGTCACAGTTAGCCGTAGCTTACCACAAAGTTTGGTCCCATGGAGAGCCGCTGGCAGTTCTCGATCTCTTTCATGCAGAGTTCTGTTGTCATGTGGTCGTCGGTAGCCTCATCACGAACACCCCACCTCATGTCCACCACCTGCCGACATAGAACACCCACCTCATGTCCACCACCTGCCGACACACAACACCCCACCTCATGTCCCCCACCTGCCGACACACAACACCCCACCTCATGCCCACCACCTGCCGACACACAACACCCCACCTCATGCCCACCACCTGCCGACACACAACACCCCACCTTATGCCCACCACCTGCCGACACACAACACCCCACCTTATGCCCACCACCTGCCGACACACAACACCCCACCTTATGCCCACCACCTGCCGACACACCCCACCTCATGCCCACCACCTGCTGACACACAACACCCCACCTCATGCCCACCACCTGCCGACACACAACACCCCACCTGATGTCCACCACCTGCCGACACACCCCACCCCACTTCCTGTCCCCCACCTGCCAACATAAAATACCCCACCTCATGACGCCCACCTGCCGACATAGAATGTCCTGTACTGACCCACGATGACGGGTTCAGTCCAGCATCTGACGTGACGGCCATTGTGATTATGATGTTTCGGCATCCTAGATGGCTGATGTAGCCCAGGTGTGATGTACTCAGGCCAGCCATGTTGTCTGGGAGGGGAACAGTTTACCTGAAACTCTAGTCCGTGCCGTTCGCGGCAGTAGTCCTTGAGACGAGGATACGCCTCAGCCATCAGTGTGTTCCTCTCCAGGGTGGTGTCTGTAACGCGGCCACAGTCAACATTACGCCTCAGCCATCAGCGTGTTCCTCTCCAGGGTGGTGTCTGTAACGCGGCCACAGTCAGCATTACGCCTCAGCCATCAGCGTGTTCCTCTCCAGGGTGGTGTCTGTAACGCGGCCACAGTCAACATTACGCCTCAGCCATCAGCGTGTTCCTCTCCAGGGTGGTAACGCGGCCACAGTCAACATTACGGCTCAGCCATCAGCGTGTTCCTCTCCAGGGTGGTGTCTGTAACGCGGCCACAGTCAGCATTACGCCTCAGCCATCAGCGTGTTCCTCTCCAGGGTGGTGTCTGTAACGCGGCCACAGTCAGCATTACGCCTCAGCCGTCAGTGTGTTCCTCTCCAGGGTGGTGTCTGTAACGCGGCCACAGTCAGCATTACGCCTCAGCCATCAGTGTGTTCCTCTCCAGGGTGGTGTCTGTAACGCGGCCACAGTCAGCATTACGCCTCAGCCGTCAGTGTGTTCCTCTCCAGGGTGGTGTCTGTAACGCGGCCACAGTCAACATTACGCCTCAGCCATCAGCGTGTTCCTCTCCAGGGTGGTGTCTGCCTCAGCCATCAGTGTGTTCCTCTCCAGGGTGGTGTCTGTAACGCGGCCACAGTCAACATTACGCCTCAGCCATCAGTGTGTTCCTCTCCAGGGTGGTGTCTGTAACGCGGCCACAGTCAGCATTACGCCTCAGCCATCAGTGTGTTCCTCTCCAGGGTGGTGTCTGTAACGCGGCCACAGTCAGCATTACGCCTCAGCCATCAGTGTGTTCCTCTCCAGGGTGGTGTCTGTAACGCGGCCACAGTCAACATTACGCCTCAGCCGTCAGTGTGTTCCTCTCCAGGGTGGTGTCTGTAACGCGGCCACAGTCAGCATTACGCCTCAGCCATCAGCGTGTTCCTCTCCAGGGTGGTGTCTGTAACGCGGCCACAGTCAACATTACGCCTCAGCCGTCAGTGTGTTCCTCTCCAGGGTGGTGTCTGTAACGCGGCCACAGTCAACATTACGCCTCAGCCATCAGCGTGTTCCTCTCCAGGGTGGTGTCTGTAACGCGGCCACAGTCAGCATTTTCATTACGCGGCCACTCAGCCTCAGCCATCAGCGTGTTCCTCTCCAGGGTGGTGTCTGTAACGCGGCCACAGTCAGTATTACACCTCAGCCATCAGTGTGTTCCTCTCCAGGGTAGTGTCTGTAACGCGGCCACAGTCAACATTACGCCTCAGCCATCAGTGTGTTCCTCTCCAGGGTGGTGTCTGTAACGCGGCCACAGTCAACATTACGCCTCAGCCATCAGTGTGTTCCTCTCCAGGGTGGTGTCTGTAACGCGGCCACAGTCAGCATTACGCCTCAGCCGTCAGTGTGTTCCTCTCCAGGGTAGTAACGCGGCCACAGTCAACATTACGCCTCAGCCATCAGTGTGTTCCTCTCCAGGGTGGTGTCTGTAACGCGGCCACAGTCAACATTACGCCTCAGCCATCAGTGTGTTCCTCTCCAGGGTGGTGTCTGTAACGCGGCCACAGTCAGCATTACGCCTCAGCCATCAGCGTGTTCCTCTCCAGGGTGGTGTCTGTAACGCGGCCACAGTCAACATTACGCCTCAGCCATCAGTGTGTTCCTCTCCAGGGTGGTGTCTGTAACGCGGCCACAGTCAACATTACGCCTCAGCCGTCAGCGTGTTCCTCTCCAGGGTGGTGTCTGTAACGCGGCCACAGTCAACATTACGCCTCAGCCATCAGCGTGTTCCTCTCCAGGGTGGTAACGCGGCCACAGTCAACATTACGCCTCAGCCATCAGCGTGTTCCTCTCCAGGGTAGTAACGCGGCCACAGTCAACATTACGCCTCAGCCATCAGTGTGTTCCTCTCCAGGGTGGTGTCTGTAACGCGGCCACAGTCAACATTACGCCTCAGCCATCAGTGTGTTCCTCTCCAGGGTGGTGTCTGTAACGCGGCCACAGTCAGCATTACGCCTCAGCCATCAGTGTGTTCCTCTCCAGGGTGGTGTCTGTAACGCGGCCACAGTCAATATTACGCCTCAGCCATCAGTGTGTTCCTCTCCAGGGTGGTGTCTGTAACGCGGCCACAGTCAGTATTACGCCTCAGCCATCAGCGTGTTCCTCTCCAGGGTGGTGTCTGTAACGCGGCCACAGTCAACATTACGCCTCAGCCATCAGTGTGTTCCTCTCCAGGGTGGTAACGCGGCCACAGTCAACATTACGCCTCAGCCATCAGCGTGTTCCTCTCCAGGGTGGTGTCTGTAACGCGGCCACAGTCAGCATTACGCCTCAGCCGTCAGCGTGTTCCTCTCCAGGGTGGTGTCTGTAACGCGGCCACAGTCAGCATTACGCCTCAGCCATCAGCGTGTTCCTCTCCAGGGTGGTGTCTGTAACGCGGCCACAGTCAGCTACGGCTCAGCCATCAGTGTGTTCCTCTCCAGGGTGGTGTCTGTAACGCGGCCACAGTCAACATTACGCCTCAGCCGTCAGCGTGTTCCTCTCCAGGGTAGTGTCTGTAACGCGGCCACAGTCAACATTACGCCTCAGCCGTCAGCGTGTTCCTCTCCAGGGTAGTAACGCGGCCACAGTCAACATTACGCCTCAGCCGTCAGCGTGTTCCTCCCCAGGGTAGTAGACACACAGACAGACATACAGACAGACAGACAGACAGACAGACAGACTTTATTGAGGTCATCCACAATTGACTCGTGGCTATTATGACATCGCGTCAAACGGATAAAACAACACAGCACAAAAGGTCAAACTCACAGAATAAAAATAAAAATAAAGTACAGCAAATCGAGCATTCAATCAGTCCGTCACGGGTGGCACGTCAAACAGGTACTGCCGTTGTAACGATGTTCAGAATAATAGGGCAAGTCGTGCCTCTGGAATGACCACAATGCATCCTGTTGATAAGGCACACCGCACACGGCTGAACGGGCATGTTTATGACGAATCGTCGGAGAACGTGGCCCCGTCCAAACGTGGCATTCCTAAAATGTCCTGACACGGCCGCCACCGGCCGGAAAGACTCCGCAACCTGGCGGGTTGCCATGCCGACAGCCGCGCCCTCATAGCACCTCAGTCTGCACGGAGCCAATGTCAACGCCCGCTCGGTGCAAGTGCATGTGACCTTTTGACCTACCACGCCCCCAAGCAATGGCCGCTACCCGACTAACCGATCACGATCCAGCACACACTTTAGCTAGTGCGCCGCGCGGGTTCACCAACGAAAACGATGCTTGTTCGGGATGGTGCATAGTGTAGACGGTGTCGTGTTTATATGTACCTGTACCTCGTTGAAAATAAAGAGAGGGACCCAGGAGGCACACAGAGACGGACGCTGGTGTTTGCCATATACCGGGGTAATTCCCGGTCACTTCAGTCCACTGGCGTTGGCGACTCCAGTCGAGCAAATTCGTTGCCAACTACCATAGTCATTTCGCCCCCGGAGGTTCTGAGCCGACGTGGCTAATAAGCGAGTTGTCCTCACACAAAAACCGGGGAGTATCAAGAACGCGTAGGTCCATCCCTAGTCTACCCACGGCCAGGGTAATAACTAAATGACACCGTAGGTGGCGACCAAAAATCGACACGGGAAGTCGCGTCAGCTCAGGTGGCGGTGAGTTGTACATATGTGGCGCTCTGATGCTAAAATGTCTCTTCCCCATCTCGGTGCGGGACCGGGGGACATGCAAGTTATGGTCTTGACGGGTGGTCCGGTCACGAATCTCCGCCATGGTGGTGAGATCGTGAGCCAGTGACTCTGGCTCACCATGAAGTCGCACCTTGTGTGTGAGGCGAATGGCGTGATATCCGGTCAGGTTCTCCGCGCTGAGCCAGCCCAGCCTCCTCAGCAGATCCGAAACGTGATCAAACTTTTTGCGTCCGAAAATTACCTTTGCGCAGTAGTTTATAATTGTTTTAATGCGAGATAGGCTCTTTTTGGCTCAGTTACCATACACAGAAATACAGTAGCGGATCTGTGAGAAGACCAGAGCATTGACTAGCGCGGTGATGACGGCAGGTGGAAGGTGCCCTCTCAGATGCGACAGACCACCCAGAACTCCAAAACAACGCCGAGTCAATTCTGAGACGTGCGAGTCCCAGTTGAGCAAGCGATCGAAAATAAGACCGATACTTTTGTATTCCGAAATGGTGGGTAGATCGCGAAATTTCACTGTGATATCCGGTAAGACACGCAGATTTTGTGGGCTGCCCAACATCATCAGCTGTGTCCTAGTTACGTTAATTTTCAGTCCATTTACTCGAAACCAGATGTCGAGGGAGGCCAGAACTGTTTCCATATGAATGACGACGTTTTGAATGTTAGATTTCTTATTACTGACCAAAATATGGGTGTCGTCGGCGTATTGAACAACCACTGCGCCTTCGGCGAACAGGCTGAGGTCGTTGGCGAAGACACAGTAGAGGAGAGATCCGAGAGTTGATCCTTGAACAACGCCGATGCTGTTGGGCAACGGGGCAGATTTTTGGACGACACCCAGACTGTCAGTCAGGCTGACACTCTGGGTGTGGTTCTGAAGGTAAGCCGAAGACCAGGAAGTATCGATGCTGTGGAGACTTAATTTTGACAGGAATCTTGAGTGATCTATCACATCAAAGCACTTGCTCAAATTCAGCAGGCAGAGAAGGGACACCTCTCCGTGGTCACATGCGGATAGGATCTGGTCAGATATGGAGGTCAGAGCGGTTTCCGTCGAGTGACGAGGACGGAAGCCGTGCTGAGTTTGGGAGAGGAGGTGGTTATCGGACAGGTAATTGTAGAGTTGCTGGTAGACGGAACGCTCTACAATTTTCGCAATGACTGGGACGATGGAGATAGGAGTAACGCGGCCACAGTCAACATTACGGCTCAGCCGTCAGTGTGTTCCTCTCCAGGGTGGTGTCTGTAACGCGGCCACAGTCAACATTACGCCTCAGCCGTCAGCGTGTTCCTCTCCAGGGTGGTGTCTGTAACGCGGCCACAGTCAGGATTACGCCTCAGCCATCAGTGTGTTCCTCTCCAGGGTAGTAACGCGGCCACAGTCAGCATTACGCCTCAGCCGTCAGCGTGTTCCTCTCCAGGGTGGTGTCTGTAACGCGGCCACAGTCAATTACGCATACGCCTCAGCCATCAGCGTGTTCCTCTCCAGGGTGGTGTCTGTAACGCGGCCACAGTCAGCATTACGCCTCAGCCATCAGTGTGTTCCTCTCCAGGGTGGTGTCTGTAACGCGGCCACAGTCAACATTACGCCTCAGCCGTCAGCGTGTTCCTCTCCAGGGTGGTGTCTGTAACGCGGCCACAGTCAGCATTACGCCTCAGCCATCAGTGTGTTCCTCTCCAGGGTGGTGTCTGTAACGCGGCCACAGTCAACATTACGCCTCAGCCATCAGCGTGTTCCTCTCCAGGGTGGTGTCTGTAACGCGGCCACAGATCAGCCATTACGCCTCTCCAGCCGCGGCCCAGTGTGTTCAGTGTTCCTCTCCAGGGTGGTGTCTGTAACGCGGCCACAGTCAACATTACGCCTCAGCCATCAGCGTGTTCCTCTCCAGGGTGGTGTCTGTAACGCGGCCACAGTCAACATTACGCCTCAGCCATCAGCGTGTTCCTCTCCAGGGTGGTGTCTGTAACGCGGCCACAGTCAACATTACGCCTCAGCCATCAGCGTGTTCCTCTCCAGGGTGGTGTCTGTAACGCGGCCACAGTCATTCCCTCAGCCATCAGCGTGTTCCTCTCCAGGGTGGTGTCTGTAACGCGGCCACAGTCAGTATTACGCCTCAGCCATCAGCGTGTTCCTCTCCAGGGTAGTGTCTGTAACGCGGCCACAGTCAGCATTACGCCTCAGCCATCAGTGTGTTCCTCTCCAGGGTAGGTGTCTGTAACGCGGCCACAGTCAACATTACGCCTCAGCCATCAGTGTGTTCCTCTCCAGGGTAGTGTCTGTAACGCGGCCACAGTCAACATTACGCCTCAGCCATCAGCGTGTTCCTCTCCAGGGTAGTGTCTGTAACGCGGCCACAGTCAACATTACGCCTCAGCCGTCAGTGTGTTCCTCTCCAGGGTAGTGTCTGTAACGCGGCCACAGTCAACATTACGCCTCAGCCATCAGTGTGTTCCTCTCCAGGGTAGTGTCTGTAACGCGGCCACAGTCAGCATTACGCCTCAGCCATCAGTGTGTTCCTCTCCAGGGTGGTGTCTGTAACGCGGCCACAGTCAACATTACGCCTCAGCCATCAGCGTGTTCCTCTCCAGGGTAGTGTCTGTAACGCGGCCACAGTCAACATTACGCCTCAGCCATCAGTGTGTTCCTCTCCAGGGTGGTGTCTGTAACGCGGCCACAGTCAACATTACGCCTCAGCCATCAGTGTGTTCCTCTCCAGGGTGGTGTCTGTAACGCGGCCACAGTCAGTCAGTATACGCCTCAGCCATCAGCGTGTTCCTCTCCAGGGTAGTGTCTGTAACGCGGCCACAGTCAGCATTACGCCTCAGCCATCAGTGTGTTCCTCTCCAGGGTGGTGTCTGTAACGCGGCCACAGTCAACATTACGCCTCAGCCGTCAGCGTGTTCCTCTCCAGGGTGGTGTCTGTAACGCGGCCACAGTCAACATTACGCCTCAGCCATCAGTGTGTTCCTCTCCAGGGTGGTGTCTGTAACGCGGCCACAGTCAACATTACGCCTCAGCCATCAGCGTGTTCCTCTCCAGGGTAGTGTCTGTAACGCGGCCACAGTCAGCATTACGCCTCAGCCATCAGTGTGTTCCTCTCCAGGGTAGTGTCTGTAACGCGGCCACAGTCAACATTACGCCTCAGCCATCAGTGTGTTCCTCTCCAGGGTGGTGTCTGTAACGCGGCCACAGTCAACATTACGCCTCAGCCGTCAGTGTGTTCCTCTCCAGGGTGGTGTCTGTAACGCGGCCACAGTCAACATTACGCCTCAGCCATCAGTGTGTTCCTCTCCAGGGTAGTGTCTGTAACGCGGCCACAGTCAACATTACGCCTCAGCCATCAGTGTGTTCCTCTCCAGGGTGGTGTCTGTAACGCGGCCACAGTCAGCATTACGCCTCAGCCATCAGTGTGTTCCTCTCCAGGGTGGTGTCTGTAACGCGGCCACAGTCAGTATTACGCCTCAGCCATCAGTGTGTTCCTCTCCAGGGTGGTGTCTGTAACGCGGCCACAGTCAACATTACGCCTCAGCCATCAGCGTGTTCCTCTCCAGGGTAGTGTCTGTAACGCGGCCACAGTCAACATTACGCCTCAGCCATCAGTGTGTTCCTCTCCAGGGTGGTGTCTGTAACGCGGCCACAGTCAGCATTACGCCTCAGCCATCAGTGTGTTCCTCTCCAGGGTAGTGTCTGTAACGCGGCCACAGTCAACATTACGCCTCAGCCATCAGCGTGTTCCTCTCCAGGGTGGTGTCTGTAACGCGGCCACAGTCAGCATTACGCCTCAGCCATCAGTGTGTTCCTCTCCAGGGTGGTGTCTGTAACGCGGCCACAGTCAGCATTACGCCTCAGCCATCAGTGTGTTCCTCTCCAGGGTGGTGTCTGTAACGCGGCCACAGTCAACATTACGCCTCAGCCATCAGTGTGTTCCTCTCCAGGGTGGTGTCTGTAACGCGGCCACAGTCAACATTACGCCTCAGCCGTCAGTGTGTTCCTCTACAGGGTAGTGTCTGTAACGCGGCCACAGTCAACATTACGCCTCAGCCAACAGCGCGTTTCTATCCAGAATAGTGTCGTGCAGGTCAGTCTAGAGTGTCTACTGAAAATATGGTGGTAATATTACTTTTTCATTTGGTATTTGAATGCATGTTTTTTTTGTTCACCACCGTTTTTGGTGGCTGTAATACAGCTTAAGCATACAATATTGTTTCAAACGGGCCTGTTTCATATTTCCATCCGGTAATCCACAGAGGTTGGTTCGGCTGGAGAAGGCATTTGGTGGACTGTGGCGGGACGTGGTATCGCCGGCTCAAGTAGCACTCACTGACCGGTGAAGGTGGACGATGTGAAGATGCGGACGATCTTGCTGCTGACTGGCGGCAGGCTCTCCAGACTGCCGGCGAAGATGCGGTCGACAGTGCGGTCGTCCATCTCGTTGGTCTTGGTCGACGACGAGCTGCGGGCAGCGAAAATGGTGCCCTTCATGTTGACGTCGGCAGCGGCGGCTCTGAGCTACCAGGCCGGTGGCGGTCCCCGCCCTCGATAGATACACACACCAGCTGAGGCCGGGTGTCGAGCACCGGGCAACAAGGCGCCCGAGGATCGTCCAGCTGGAGAGCCGAGGTGTGGTGCGTCAGCCAGCCCGACGGTACTGAGAGTTTGAGATCAGGACGCACACGAGCGTCCACCGGGCTCCGCTTTCCCAAACTGAGCGTCCACCGGGCTCCGCTTTCCCCAACTGAGCGTCCACCGGGCTCCGCTGTCCACAACTGAGCGTCCACAGCACGACCATCTGGACGGCGCTACAGTAACGGTCCCGTGTCCCGTGCCGCTGTCAGCCGTGTCGGCCGGCCGGCGACGTTGTCCGGTGGCCGGCAGGACGACTGACACCACTCTGACTGACGACTGACACCGCCGGCTCCGCCAGACACTCTCCCAAATTGCCGCGCTTCAGTAATGCATCCGGCCAGGACCGGGCCGACCTTAACCATAGACAGCGAGCACGCGAATCACAGCATTCGGGATCCTGCATTGCATTAAATTAACATTTTGTATCAATGGCTTCGTAGCCACTATTGCGCCGATTTGCACGGAGCTGCGAGCCTCACCTGTGAGCTGAAAATATCCGGAGCAACACCTGACTTTAGGAAGGAAGACATTGAATTCATGAGGACTACCGGCTACCACCTTCGGCAAAATCTAGTTCCCGGACACGGGCGAGGACAAAGTTCAAGCGAGGAGACCATGCCGTTCTACAAGTCGTACGATCCTAGCATTGTTTGAGAACACACGGCCCGCAGGGTATCAATCACTGTTGAAGTCGGCTGCCGGATACGGCTTATCATGTCACCATGAGGCGCGTTCGCTTGCTTTAACGGGAGCACTTCCGAGTTGAAGGTAGCATGTGTTACATCTACCAAACTTGGTGGTCCGGTAGCCAGTCAGCTGGAGACCGGTAGTCAGCTATGACCGACAGTCAGCTATGAACGACGGTCAGCTATGACCGACGGTCAGCTATGACCGACAATCAGCTGGAGACCGACAGTCAGCTAGATACCGACAGTCAGCTATGACCGACAGTCAGCTGGAGAACGACAATCAGCTGGCGACCGACAGTCAGCTGGAGACCGGCAGTCAGCTGGAGATCGACAGTCAGCTATGACCGACAGTCAGCTGGAGACCGACAGTCAGCTATGACCGACAGTCCGCTGAAGACCGACAGTCAGCTATGGGCTACAGTCAGCTGAAGACCGACTGTCAGCTGGAGACCGGTAGTCAGCTATGACCGACAGTCAGCTATGACCGACAGTCAGCTGGATACCGACAGTCAGCTATGACCGACATTCAGCTAGAGACCGACAGTCGGCTATGACCGACATTCAGCTAGAGACCGACAGTCGGCTATGACCGACATTCAGCTGAGACCGACAGTCATCTATGACCGACATTCAGCTGGAGACCGACTGTCAGCTATGACCGACGGTACGCAATTTACAGAGGTGGGCACCGAGGCGTGGTCGTCATGCATGTGTAAGTCTATTGTACCCCTGTTACAGCTGGTGATGACTACAGCATATTCTAAGAAGAGCACGCCTCTGAAGCTTCTGGAATAAGTGCATCACACGGATCCAGCCGTTCAGTGTGTTATTCGCGAAGCGGGGTGTATAGGCTAGCCTAGGCTAAGGGTTAGGAAAATCTAGGCTTGGTTAGTTCAGACGAGGTCGGGCCAATTTAGCAGAATAGGCTAAGTCAGTTTAGGTTAGCTCGATTCTCACGGAGGATCTAATTACGCCCCCCCCCCCTCACACTTTCCCGAGACATTGGGAAAACCAAGGTGCACAGCACCACAAGAGTGTCGATACTTGTTGTTCCATCGCCACTTTTACATCTAAAAAGAATCTCAACTTCAGGTAATATAAGTTCATTGACTTAGCCCAGGTCAGACCACGTCCAAAAAAGATTTGAGGATCGATACCTCATACACTTGGAGGCATATTCAAATGAAACTGACTACGTGTGTGAAATTGGACTGTGTCTCCAAAAGGTATATGTCGGATTTTGTTTCAGATCGGGTCAGCCACTTCAGATCACGGGCACTTTTGCCTAGTTTGGACAATTTTTGTTGTTGTAATATGCATGCTCTTCTCACAGCACTTTTACCTTAGGATACATGCAGAAGCATCAGGAAAAGTTCTTTATCCAATTTGTTTGATTCTTGTTCAAGTAGCCTGAAGTCGGGTCTTGACAAAGTGCGCAATGTGGGCTAAGCCTCTTTAGACATGGCTACTTCTATGGTTTATTTTGTGATTGCATGCCCTATATAGTGTCAAAGAGACATTGTACGACCTGAACTACCCTAATATTCCGACATAAAAGGCTTATATTTGTTTAATAATAGACATTTTGGCTTTCAATTTCATAAAGAACAATGTACGATCATTTTTGCTCCTTTTCGTGGAAAGCGTTCCGATGGTGCCCCGCTCTGTTTTCGTGTAATGCTTAGTTTGGAAGTTAAGTGGCGACCTTAATGACCACCCCTCCCCCACGAGATGTGACGTGAAGATCTAGCAGAAGGAAGGACGCGGGTAAACCAGGTCAGAACACTGGACGGCGAAAATACGTGGTAATGTAATGCATGTCTGAGTTTCACCACACCATTTTTCAGCATGAGGAAGAAGAGGGACTGGCGTGCCTCTATTGCACAACGACATACCGAGTGGTGCGGAAGAAGAGTGCATCTACTGCATAACGAGACACCGGGTGGTACAATGTAATCATGCTCTCGATGAGGATTTTGCGCAAGTATACGCGATGGTCAAATAATCGCATATTTGTCGATGCACGTCATCAGTCTGCACAGCCAACTTGCCCTTCCAGTTCAGAGGCGGAGATCCCGGGGTGGGGTCAGGAACCCCTATTAGATTGGGATCGACCGTTCCAGTAGGATCAGGGGGAGGGGTCCAGCAAATGGAGACATACGCAAAGTTGTACGAGAAAAAGAAAGGCAACAGCGATGCCATCTCGATGGTCGGTAGGTACAAAAACTCCATTGGTATCAAACGATTTTAAACCCTCCGGATTTTTATCACGAAATGTCATTTCCCCTGGCTTACTGGGTCTAACTGGATTACTAGGCAAACTGGATCTCACGTTGCACTAACAGATGTTTGGCACTAATGGATTTTTGTCCTCAATTTGTTTCGTTTAGTAAGAGTGTCGTCGAATGATGGTAGTGGTTTCAGATTATCTTAAAATCGTTGCCTTTGATGTGGGTAATGCGAGATCAAAACAGGTCGGAAGAGATAATGTGACGTACTGTTAGGTGGTGTCAAGGTGCTTCGGTGCAGAATCATCATGATATACATACGCTACAGCAACGCTTTAACAATGGTAGGACACGGATTCAAGGAATGCTAACGGTTTTGGGAAGCTCGGCAGTGTATGACCTGTGACATTGTTAGTGGTGAGAAACTCAACAGTGTAGGACTGGTGACATTGTTAGTGGTGAGAAACTCAACAGTGTAGGACTGGTGGCAACGTTAGTGGTGAGAAACTCAACGGTTTAGGACTGGTGGCATCGTTAGTGGTGAAAGGTTCAAAGGTGTAGGACTGGTGACATTGTTAGTGGTGAGAAACTCAACGGTGTAGGACTGGTGGCATCGTTAGTGGTGAAAGGTTCAACGGTGTAGGACTGGTGACATTGTTAGTGGTGAGAGGTTCAACGGTGTAGGACTGGTGACATTGTTAGTGGTGAGAGATTCAACGGTGTAGGACTGGTGACATTGTTAGTGGTGATCAACTCGACAGTGTAGGACTGGTGGCATCGTTAGTGGTGAGAAACTCAACAGTGTAAGACTGGTGGCATCGTTAGTGGTGAGAGATTCAACAGTGTAGGACTAGTGACATTGTTAGTGGTGAGAAACTAAAGTTGACTGTGGCATCGTTAGTGTAAGGTTCAACGGTGTAGGACTGGTGACATTGTTAGTGGTGAGAGGTTCAACGGTGTAGGACTGGTGACATTGTTAGTGGTGAGAGGTTCAACGGTGTAGGACTGGTGACATTGTTAGTGGTGAAAGGTTCAACGGTGTAGGACTGGTGACATTGTTAGTGGTGAGAGGTTCAACGGTGTAGGACTGGTGACATTGTTAGTGGTGAGAAACTCAACAGTGTAGGACTGGTGACATTGTTAGTGGTGAGAAACTCAACAGTGTAGGACTGGTGGCATCGTTAGTGGTGAGAGGTTCAACGGTGTAGGACTGGTGACATTGTTAGTGGTGAGAGGTTCAACGGTGTAGGACTGGTGACATTGTTAGTGGTGAAAGGTTCAACGGTGTAGGACTGGTGACATTGTTAGTGGTGAGAGGTTCAACGGTGTAGGACTGGTGACATTGTTAGTGGTGAGAAACTCGACAGTGTAGGACTGGTGACATTGTTAGTGGTGAAAATAACAGTTAGGACTGTGCATCGTTAGTGGTAAAACTCAACAGTGTAGGACTGGTGACATTGTTAGTGGTGAGAAACTCAACAGTGTAGGACTGGTGGCATTGTTAGTGGTGAGAGGTTCAACAGTGTAGGATGGTACATTGTAGTGGTGAGAGGTTCAAGGTGAGGACTGACATTTTATGGAGAGGCTCAACGGTGTAGGACTAGTGACATTGTTAGTGGTGAAAGGTTCAACGGTGTAGGACTGGTGACATTGTTAGTGGTGAGAGATTCAACAGGTGTAGGACTGGTGGCATCGTTAGTGGTGAGAGATTCAACAGTGTAGGATTAGTGATATTGTTAGTGAGAGCCGCGAAAATGTGGGCTTCATGACAGCTACGCAGTTTACATGAGCAGCAACACTTCCGAGTATGTGATGCGTTTAGCAAAACGTGCTAAAATATTTATATCCTAAACAGGCTTCTGGCAAAGAAGGACTTCTGTGTTATTCTGAACACAACATTGGGGCATCAGAGCAGAATAGAGAAGCCAGGAAGAAGAATGTAGTTATGAAAAAGGTTGTTCGCTTTGAGAGAGTACAAAAGAGGTCCTTAAAAGTGGTTAATGATATAAGCAACCTGGCATATGAGGAAAGTTTGAAGAAACTGAGTATTTTTGCACTTAGATATAGAAGGCTGAGAAGAGATCTCATCGAAGTCTTTAAATTTGTTCATGGTCAGGACAAGGGATACCTCAGGGAAGTGTTTGAATTGACCAGAAACGATTCAATTAGAGTTCAATTCAAAATTAAAGCCTACCACAGCAGAACAAGGTCAAACCAGTCTGTGTTCACCAACAGGGTAAGAGAACGCTGGAACTAGCTGCCGGAAACCATTGTCAGTAGCAGCACACTGAACATCCTTAAAAAACAACATAGACAGTCTTTATAAGAATAGAGGGCTTGCTTTTCAGTATTCCAGGGAGGGCTGATTGACGGATTTGGTGGGGAACTGTTTGATTGCACAGAGTGCAACCAAGAAGGGTCATTGTGGCTTATAGTTGCACTGATCTTTTTATGGGGTTCGATTCTTTTATACCCGATTAGGCGTCATTTGCGCCGCCTTTAAAGGAACACGTTGCATATCTGTCTATGAAAGCGAGTGTTACGATCAAGGTACAGGCAAGTGGACATTTACGTTAAGGGAATTTTGCGTTATACTTTGTGCGAAGTATTTGGATGCTGGAGGCGGGGGCTAGGTTGGGGACGTCTCCCTGGTGTCTAGCTGGTTTTAATTTTACTTTACTCCTCCACATAGTAATTTGTGGTTTGGGTGGGGCTGGGGTGTTTTGAGTGTCGAGTTGATTTTGCCAATGTGTCGGCTTTAGCCTACTCCTATCGAAGAGCACCGAGGGAT
This sequence comes from Imbricaverruca yamaguchii, assembly GCA_034440575.1. Lineage (NCBI taxonomy): Eukaryota > Metazoa > Arthropoda > Thecostraca > Neoverrucidae > Imbricaverruca > Imbricaverruca yamaguchii. Next base: position 92,048 of record JAOTOL010001263.1, on the reverse strand, counting down.
TTTTACCGTGCGGACAAAGAGGCAATTGTCCACACCGCCTCTCACGCCGGCTGCCGCGTGTTAGTTGTTAGTAGTTGGTTAGTTTATGCATGCCATGCAGGGTTGTCAGTTGGGGTAGTACGGTGTTTCAAAATTTGGCTCCTCTACGTCCGCTGTTCCTCTGGGTAGCCATTTACGTTAGGTGTCGGAAGGCAAGTCGGCTCATCTACGCCCGACGGCTCCTCTGGGTAGTGGTTTTACGTTAAGCTAATTTTTGTGTTTTTGTAAGTTTCGTTGTTTTCCTAAAGCAAGTCGGCTCATCTACCTCCGACGGCACCGCTAGGTAGCCAATTATTCCTAACTGGGAAGCAAATCGGCTCCTGTACGTCCGACGCCATGCGGGGATGGCTATCTACGTGTTTCCTACCAGTGTTTCGCGGTCATGTATTGCAAGTTGATGTGAACGTTGGTGGTGCCTAGAGAGCTCCTGCAAGACTCATAAATTGTAACTATATTCTTCGTGCACACTAATGAACATCCGGGCGCGCATGTCGCGGGCGCATGTTTCAGAGTTCTTGAATGGTATCAGGAACCTACCTGTTTTCTTTCTATACTGGGAGTCCCCCTGATGTCCGCATTAACATTGCGTCTGACGCTTAACGCAAAACATTCCGAAGGCCTAACAATACTTTCGGAAGTTTTCCTGATAGCATCGTATTCGGAAGTTTCCTTGCTGATAGGATGGGGGGATGAGAGACTCGACAGCGCAGTTTAGATCGGCACGGACAGCTGTGTTGATATTTGATGTGCAGGTACTCACCGTCGTCCGGCTGCGGGGGGCCAGCCGGTGTCGGCCGTCACTGTGACAGCCGCCGCCCCAGGGACGCTCGGCGACGCCGGTCACCATGGCAACGCGTGGCGCTGGCGTGTTTGGTCGACTGTCGACCGTCCGGGAGGTGCTGAAGGACAGATCAAAAGGCCGCCGCGCTGTCGGCGGTCACGCAGGGTCTCCAGGCGCTGGCGCCGAGTCGTGTCATTGTAGAGGTCATGTCCCTCCCCACCTTCCACACACATGCTGATGTTCTCCCTCCCCCAGCCCCACATGCTAATCCTCTCCCCGGGCAGCATTGGTAGAGCCCGTACGCTGGCGTTAGCATTCCGTAACTGCACGTGACGTAGTAGTGGTGTCCTTACCGAGTTGGTGAGTCATGCACAACTGGATATGGGAAGGTGTGGGGTGGGCTGATATGCGATGGAATATGGAGACCGTGGTAACTGTTTTACGCAGATGGATATGAGGTGTGGGGTGAGCTGATATGCAATGGAATGTGGAGACCTGGCTAACTGTTTTACGCAGCTGGATATGAGGTGTAGGGTGAGCTGATATGCAATGGAATGTGGAGACCTGGGTAACTGTTTTACGCAGCTGGATATGAGGTGTGGGGCGAGCTGATATGCGATGTAATGTGGAGACCTGGGTGACCTGGGTGTTTTACGCAGCTGGACATGAGAAGGTGCAGGGTGAGCTGATATTCAATGGAATGTGGAGACCTGGGTAGCTGTTTCACGCAGCTGGATATGAGAAAGTGTGGTTGGTTATTGGTTTTACGACACGTTGACCGTTGAGTCATGTAGCGTCGCTCTCTCACGTCGATTGGTCGCGAGCGAAGAGTAGCGACAAGTGCCGATATGACATGAGAAGGTTTGGGTTGAGCTGATATGCAAAGGAATATGGAGACCGGGTTAGCCGTTGTAGTTCCTCACAGCAGCGTACAAACATGTATTCATGAATACAATAGCGAAAATGTAGATCGCCAGTCCATGCCAATCCAATACCAAAGATGATGCTGATCTACAGACTTTGCGTCACGTGACCGAGGAAAATGATGGGCTCATTGCTATCATCACCGACTATATTTACCACCCAACCATCACATGAGTGTCACACACATACCCAAGTAAAGGATCATTGTCGGTTGAATAGCTAAGGTCGGAAATGCTGCTGATACCTTCTTGCCGTAGCCGAACATAAACAAAATTCATACCCGGCTTGTATGAAACAGTTGACAAGATTCCAACTTGTCTATCATATTTTGTGTCATCAATGAATGTTTTGTAGCACATGTACCATATGATATGATATGTGTCATAAAGAACTACAAGCAAAGCGCATATTTAAATGTGTCATACCGTCATGTAGTCAAAAAGTGTTCAGACATATTATGAACCACAGCGTCCCATTCTGGCTTGGCCTATAAAAAGCCTGTATTCTGTGTCGGTGACTCTGGTATGATAAAAGATACTGAACAAGTCACCTTAATTTGCTTTCCCTTTTATTTCTATATTACAAGTAGAACCTATCTATATAATTATGTTGATGTTCAGCTGTCGGTTCCCTGACCACTTGCAGTATGCCTATGACACTAAACCTGAGGTCACACGTGATAGGATGATGTCCCGCTGTCCGTCCCCTGACCCCTTGCAGTCTGCCCGTGACACTGGACCTGAGGTCACACGTGATACGATGATGCCCCGCTGTCCGTCCCCTGATCCCTTGCAGTCTGCCCGTGACACTGGACCTGAGGTCACACGTGATAGGATGATGTCCCGCTGTCGGTCTCCTGATCCCTTGCAGTCTGCCCGTGACACTGGACCTGAGGTCACACGTGATAGGATGATGCCCCGCTGTCCGTCCCCTGATCCCTTGCAGTCTGCCCGTGACACTGGACCTGAGGTCACACGTGATAGGATGATGCCCCGCTGTCGGTCCCCTGATCCCTTGCAGTCTGCCCGTGACACTGGACCTGAGGTCACACGTGATAGGATGATGCCCCGCTGCCCCTTGCAGTCTGCCCGTGACACTGGACCTAGGTCACACGTATAGGATGATGTCCCGCTGTCGGTCCCCTTGCAGTCTGCCCGTGACACTGGACCTGAGGTCACACGTGATAGGATGATGCCCCGCTGTCCGTCCCCTGATCCCTTGCAGTCTGCCCGTGACACTGGACCTGAGGTCACACGTGATAGGATGATGTCCCGCTGTCGGTCCCCTGATCCCTTGCAGTCTGCCCGTGACACTGGACCTGAGGTCACACGTGATAGGATGATGTCCCGCTGTCGGTCCCCTGATCCCTTGCATCTGCCCGTGACACTGGACCTGAGGTCACACGTGATAGGATGATGTCCCGCTGTCGGTCCCCTGATCCCTTGCAGTCTGCCCGTGACACTGGACCTGAGGTCACACGTGATAGGATGATGTCCCGCTGTCGGTCCCCTGACCCTTGCAGTCTGCCCGTGACACTGGACCTGAGGTCACACGTGATAGGATGATGTCCCGCTGTCGGTCCCCTGATCCCTTGCTGCCCGTGACACTGGACCTGAGGTCACACGTGATAGGATGATGTCCCGCTGTCCTGCAGTCTGCCCGTGACACTGGACCTGAGGTCACACGTGATAGGATGATGTCCCGCTGTCCGTCCCCTGACCCCAGGAGATGTCCCCTTGCAGTCTGCCCGTGACACTGGACCTGAGGTCACACGTGATAGGATGATGTCCCGCTGTCGGTCCCCTGACCCCTTGCAGTCTGCCCGTGACACTGGACCTGAGGTCACACGTGATAGGATGATGCCCCGCTGTCGGTCCCCTGATCCCTTGCAGTCTGCCCGTGACACTGGACCTGAGGTCACACGTGATAGGATGATGCCCCGCTGTCGGTCCCCTGATCCCTTGCAGTCTGCCCGTGACACTGGACCTGAGGTCACACGTGATAGGATGATGTCCCGCTGTCCTGCAGTCTGCCCGTGACACTGGACCTGAGGTCACACGTGATAGGATGATGTCCCCGCTGTCTGCCGTCCTCCTGAGGTCCACGTGATAGGTGGTCCCTCTGCCCGTGACACTGGACCTGAGGTCACACGTGATAGGATGATGTCCCGCTGTCCTGCAGTCTGCCCGTGACACTGGACCTGAGGTCACACGTGATAGGATGATGTCCCGCTGTCCGTCCCCTGACCTCTTGCAGTCTGCCCGTGACACTGGACCTGAGGTCACACGTGATAGGATGATGCCCCGCTGTCGGTCCCCTGATCCCTTGCTCTGCCCGTGACACTGGACCTGAGGTCACACGTGATAGGATGATGTCCCCGCTGTCGGTCCCCTGATCCCTTGCAGTCTGCCCGTGACACTGGACCTGAGGTCACACGTGATAGGATGATGTCCCGCTGTCCCTGCAGTCTGCCCGTGACACTGGACCTGAGGTCACACGTGATAGGATGATGTCCCGCTGTCGGTCTCCTGATCCCTTGCTGCCCGTGACACTGGACCTGAGGTCACACGTGATAGGATGATGTCCCGCTGTCCTGCAGTCTGCCCGTGACACTGGACCTGAGGTCACACGTGATAGGATGATGTCCCGCTGTCCGTCCCCTGACCCCTTGCAGTCTGCCCGTGACACTGGACCTGAGGTCACACGTGATAGGATGATGTCCCGCTGTCCGTCCCCTGACCTCTTGCAGTCTGCCCGTGACACTGGACCTGAGGTCACACGTGATAGGATGATGCCCCGCTGTCGGTCCCCTGATCCCTTGCAGTCTGCCCGTGACACTGGACCTGAGGTCACACGTGATAGGATGATGCCCCGCTGTCCTGCAGTCTGCCCGTGACACTGGACCTGAGGTCACACGTGATAGGATGATGCCCCGCTGTCGGTCCCCTGATCCCTTGCAGTCTGCCCGTGACACTGGACATGAGGTCGCACGTGATAGGATGATGTCCCGCTGTCCTGCAGTCTGCCCGTGACACTGGACCTGAGGTCACACGTGATAGGATGATGTCCCGCTGTCCTGCAGTCTGCCCGTGACACTGGACCTGAGGTCACACGTGATAGGATGATGTCCCGCTGTCCTGCAGTCTGCCCGTGACACTGGACCTGAGGTCACACGTGATAGGATGATGTCCCGCTGTCCTGCAGTCTGCCCGTGACACTGGACCTGAGGTCACACGTGATAGGATGATGTCCCGCTGTCCGTCCCCTGACCTCTTGCAGTCTGCCCGTGACACTGGACCTGAGGTCACACGTGATAGGATGATGCCCCGCTGTCGGTCCCCTGATCCCTTGCAGTCTGCCCGTGACACTGGACCTGAGGTCACACGTGATAGGATGATGCCCCGCTGTCCTGCAGTCTGCCCGTGACACTGCATACCGTGGCCGGCGCCAGCCTGGCCGTGGCAGCCGCCGCTATCAGCTGCACCGTGTCGTGATACCAGGGGCCAGATTGTGCCGTGATACCCGGGGCCAGATTGTGCCGTGATACCATGGGCCGGCCGCATTCTGCGCCGCTACTGACGTCTACGCGGACATCAGCCGCCGCCCAGCCTGGGGCCAGCCTGTTGGTGTGTGTCCCAGCGGCCAGCCAGCAGTGAGCCAGCAGTGAGCCAGCAGTGAGCCAGCAGTGAGCCAGCAGTGAGCCGGCAGTGAGCCAGCAGTGAGCCCCGGCAGTGAGCCAGCAGTGAGCCGGCAGTGAGCCAGCAGTGAGCCCCGGCAGTAAGCCAGCAGTGAGCCAGCAGTGAGCCGGCAGTGAGCCAGCAGTGAGCCGGCAGTGAACCAGCAGTGAGCCCCGGCAGTGAGCCAGCAGTGAGCCAGCAGTGAGCCAGCAGTGAGCCCCGGAAGTGAGCCAGCAGTGAGCCAGCAGTGAGCCGGCAGTGAGCCAGCAGTGAGCCAGCAGTGAGCCAGCAGTGAGCCAGCAGTGAGCCGGCAGTGAGTCAGCAGTCAGCCAGCAGTGAGCCAGCAGTCAGCCAGCAGTGAGCCGGCAGTGAGCCAGCAGTGAGCCAGCAGTGAGCCCCGGCAGTGAGTCAGCAGTCAGCTAGCAGTGAGCCAGCAGTCAGCCAGCAGTGAGCCGGCAGTGAGCCAGCAGTGAGCCAGCAGTGAGCCGGCAGTGAGTCAGCAGTCAGCCAGCAGTGAGCCAGCAGTCAGCCAGCAGTGAGCCGGCAGTGAGCCAGCAGTGAGCCCCGGCAGTGAGCCAGCAGTGAGCCGGCAGTGAGCCAGCAGTGAGCCAGCAGTGAGTCAGCAGTGAGTCAGCAGTGAGCCAGCTCAGCCGACAGACCACCCATCATGCGGCGGCCAGAGCCGATGCCTAGTGCACAATGGAGTCCGTCCGGCGTGGCGGGAGTCCCAAACTTCAACCCGACGGACGCGGAGTTCCTAAACTGCTTCAGTCGCCGCGTGGGTGTCATAGCCATCTGCTTCGTGATTCTGGTGAGTGGTGCCGTACTCAAGCATTGGCTATCGTCACGGCTCAGTCACTGTCACTGTCACGGTCACGGTCACGGTCACGGTCACGGTCACGGTCACGGTCACGGTCACGGTCACGGTCACGGTCACGGTCACGGTCACGGTCACGGTCACGGTCACGGTCATGGTCATGGTCATGGTCACGGTCACGGTCATGGTCACGGTCACGGTCATGGTCACTGTCATGGTCACGGTCATGGTCATGGTCATGGGCACGGTCACGGTCACGGTCATGGTCATGGTCACGGTCACGGTCACGGTCACGGTCACGGTCACGGTCATGGTCACGGTCACGGTCACGGTCACGGTCATGGTCACGGTCACGGTCATGGTCACTGTCATGGTCACGGTCATGGTCATGGGCACGGTCACGGTCAGCAATGCACTAAGCTGCGCTCAAGCACTGGCTATCATTTTCCAAATATATGTATAATAATACGACTCCAATATCCTGACACTGACTTGTCATTTCGTTCCTTGTCCGAGTCGGAGTCAGTCAGATTTATTCAGGTATCCACAGTAATATTGATAAGAGGGCTTTTCAGCCCTCCTATCAATACATTGCTGTAAAACTATATACATAATCCTCTTCTCGTGTCAATAAGCAAGTCAATTAATAATCATCTAGACATAAATAACGCTTTACCTAGTGATAGAACGCGCCTCCAAACGACCGTTCCACGCAGTTACGGCTCTGAACGGGTAGCTACGCTTAGCGAGTTCGGAGCGAACTCGCGGGAGCTCCAACATCCCTGTGGCTGCGCGCCGAGTGCTCCTGGACGACACATCCGCATAGATGCTTGATGGAGCACGCCAGCGTAGGTGGGACACCAGACGACGTTAGCTTCCGGATCATTACTACGTCGCGCTCCTCCAACATGGCATCAAATTTCAACCATCCAAGTGCCTCTGGCGTCGGGGTGATGTGTTCTCGTCGGTCGAGGCCGAATACTACATGGGCACCAAAATTTATCGCCTTCTGAATCCTATTTCTCTGGGTTTTGTTGGAACTTCCCCAAACTGTCATACAGTAGTAGATGTGGGGGAAAGCCAGTGCATGAATGAGGAGTTTCTTCGTTTCTGAGGGTAATTTGTGTCGAAATTTTGACAGGCCAACGAGAACACTATAACACCTCCGAACCACCTGAGACACCTGTCTATCCCAGATCAGAGTCGAATCGACGTGCACACCGAGGATTTTTGCATTCGGTGACGGCTTAATTTCAGCATCTCCAAATTTGATCGATAAGGTGTCACATTTCCGGCGCTGAGATTTGACAACCAGGAGCTTAGTCTTTCCAGGGTTTATTTTTAGCCGACTTTGTGTGAACCAGTTCATAGCTGTATCCAAGGTGTTTTCTACACGTTGTTTCAGCGCAGACATGTTGCCTGGGGCGTCAGAGTCCAGAAGGGAGCTGTCCCGACGTCTGTAGGAGGTCCGACGGCCGGATATTGGGCCGTCTGTCGGCCCTCCAGCCATACTACTAATCACCCCTCCATGGTCACCATATCCGCTCACATCATTATATGGCCCACCCACTGCAATGGTAATCTTCACTTAACCTGCTGGTGGCAAGGCGGGGGATAAAGCACAGTACTAACTTCAGTCACCTTTATCTGTCCTTCGCCGGGTCGGGGAGCTGGGGGACTTTTTAAAGCCCCCGCCCTCCACTCATAAACTTCCTACCTATGTATGCTAGGATGAAATGCAGAAGACTGAAAGCTCTCGTAGGCAGCTCGACACATTCCTAATATTTGCATTTTGACTGGTAATAAGGTCACCAGAGATCGCACGAGGCCAATATATAGACCCTAAGTTACGTCCCTGGAGATGATAGGAAGACATGACTGGTTTTCGTTCGACATTACATTTCAAGAATGAATATAAATGAATGCATTTATATTGAGCACAGTGAGAAATGGTCAAGACAGGGTAGGTCAGATCGGTATCAGGCTTGAAAGCGAACTTCCAAACCATACATGACAGGGAAAATGGGAAATATTTTGTTTGCCATTGGCAAACAGATATAGTCAAGAGCTCATGTCACATCAAATTTCTCCCTTTTCGGTCATGCTAAGGTCTTCAAAATGAAATAGGTCACCCAAGCGAGGTAGTATTTACCTTGGAGAACAGCACGGAAAAGGTTAAGATCTGTATCGAGTCCTTCTAACAGAACCACTCGAGCAAAATGTTTATGTCCGATGGATATCTGAAGATTCTAGTGTCGGGTCATGTCATGTGATCAGATCAAATACGTTCCAGCTTTAATATGGCCGCAACATTACTTATGAAGTGGAAAATCGTGTTCCCAAAAGAACTGATATGACGCTGAGCATCTTTGTAAACTATCCAGCTTCTGACCTCAGGACCACATCACAGGTCACGCTGGGACAATGCACACATTTATAAATGTCTTCATCATTCGCCTGCGTATGCACTGTTTGGAAGGTAATTAAAAACACGGGTCACATCAGGTTAAATCAGGTCAGCGTACGCGAAGCCGGGCCATCTCAAGCCATTCGTCTGTCATCCAATATCATGCCCTACGACCTAGGCAGTGTTGAAACCTAATTCAGGTATCATTTCGTAGGGAACAGCCACTTCCTACATAAGATAGCGCTATGTACAATATGCATGAAAAATGATCTTACCTTATGTCATTGACCTTTGCTACATAAATTAACCCACAATGTTCACTGCATGCTCTGCATAATTTTTGTCGTGACGAATTACCGTTGAATTGAACTTTACCCACTGAACACGGTAAAAAGAGGGAATCGACCTAACCTCACGTGCATAATCTGAATCTTTGTGAAGATTTCCCGATAGGAGTTTGTTCGACTTCATGAAAGGACAGTATGTTCTGAGCTTGGTGCTTATATGTTGCAACTACTATGATTTACGGCACTGGAACATGGCTCGTTTTGACCCGCTCCAGGTCAATGGCCGTTCATGATCTGGACCTGAAGTCTTTACACAAAATGCAAAACAGATGTATAATAAGGTAGTGAAAATGTGGTCCCTCTGTGTCGACTCGTCCTGCAGCTATTGCGGAAAAACAGCCGGGTCCTTCGAAGCCCCACCCCAACCCCCCACCCCACCCCCCACCCCCCACACCCCGGGCACCGCGAGGGTTAGCTTCATTTTGGTATATCCAGGGATGAATTCGATGTTTCGTAAAGAACAGAGGAATCTAATTTTCAAGAAATCGTCCAAGAAGTCACGTTTTAAATTCTACACCTCGTATCGATCGCAAACTGTCTGTTTCGGGAACTCAGATATAATTGTATATACTAATAGTGCCTCGCTTGCATATATTCCAAAGCTGAAAATCACTCACTTCAACACGCAATGAATGCCCGCATTACATTGGAAGGAAGCACGTGAATGGCCATCCCCGAATGTCATCGAACCCAAAGGAGCCGATTTGCTTTCCCAACACCGTACCAACCCTACTGACAACCCTGCATGGCATGCTGCTGCTAACCCTTGACCAACATCTCACACACGGCAGCCAGTGTGATGGGCGGTGTGGGAAATTTCCTCCTTGTTCACACGGCAGCAACCCCTCTTCAACAAGAGTAGTCTAATCCCGAAGCCCTGCGAAAATAAACTTTCTCGTCACTCAAAATCTCCATCCTCAACCCCAGCTACAAATTATCTTGCAAAGGAGCAAAGTAAAACTAAAGCCATTTAGACAGCCGGGAGATATCCTTCACAAAGGAATCCTTCATCAAATAAAGCATCGAACACACCATAAAGTAAAGCTCCCTTAACGTTAATGTGCCTTAGCTTTGCTTGCAACACACACTCGTTTTGACGGCTGCGCAAATGACCTTTGTGGTCCGGCACGGCTCTAAACATAACTCTTTCCCTTCCCCTTTTACTTGAGGAGCTGCGCTAACAATCAAATGCAGAATGCGGCAGAAAATACGGTACTTCCAGATAGGCTAGTCAGCCGAATGCAAATCGGTCAAACGTCTAACGAAGCATTTTGGATATACCTAAGCTACGTCACGACAGATATTTTTACGCATGTTTCTTGTGCACCAACCTTCGGTATGCACATCTCCTGAGTAGCCAGATAGTCGTAGTGACTAATCACGGGTCCGTCTTCCACAAGTCGATGGGCTCGCGGCTGGGTGACGACTGCATTAGCTATGTACTGGCCGTGTTCACGGCTGTGAATTTCACCTCACCCACATGTTTAGTTCATTCGACAGGCAGTATAGACAAATCGGCACAAGGCCAGTACTTTGTCACCGTCGCGGCCAACGTTAATCCGGATAAATGCGAGTAGAGGATGTTCAAATTTTAGTTTCCTTTTCCACATGCAGCCCACTACTTCTCCACAACTTCAGAAAGATAATGATGGGATGTATTGACCAGCAATGCATTACGGCAAAACTGACACTGTATAGGAATGCCAAAGCCGTAGCTCACAAAACCGTAATGGGAACGACACCATTGTCCTGGATGACCTCTGCCGGAAGTCTCAACTCTTGCAGTGCCCCCACCGTCGTGAAGTCGGACATGGCGTGGATGTCGGGTCCCTTCCGTGCCATCCTACCGTGCCGCCCGTCCTGCCAATACAAGGTGACATTCTCCACTCATCCTACTGTGCTGTCCGTCCTGCCAATACAGGGTGACATTCTCCACTCATCCTACTGTGCTGTCCGTCCTGCCAATACAGGGTGACATTCTCCACTCATCCTACCGTGCTGTCCGTCCTGCCAATACAAGGTGACATTCTCCACTCATCCTACCGTGCCGCCCGTCCTGCCAATATAAGGTGACATTCTCCACTCATCCTACCGTGCCGCCCGTCCTGCCAATACAGGGTGACATTCTCCACTCATCCTACCGTGCCGCCCGTCCTGCCAATATAAGGTGACATTCTCCACTCATCCTACCGTGCCGCTCGTCCTGCCAATACAAGGTGACATTCTCCACTCATCCTACCGTGCCGCCCGTCCTGCCAATACAAGGTGACATTCTCCACTCATCCTACCGTGCCGCCCGTCCTGCCAATACAGGGTGACATTCTCCACTCATCCTACCGTGCCCCCCGTCCTGCCAATACAGGGTGACATTCTCCACTCATCCTACCGTGCCCCCGTCCTGCCAATACAGGGTGACATTCTCCACTCATCCTGCCGTGCCGCCCGTCCTGCCAATACAGGGTGACATTCTCCACTCATCCTACCGTGCTGTCCGTCCTGCCAATACAAGGTGACATTCTCCACTCATCCTACCGTGCCGCCCGTCCTGCCAATACAGGGTGACATTCTCCACTCATCCTACCGTGCCGCCCGTCCTGCCAATATAAGGTGACATTCTCCACTCATCCTACCGTGCCGCCCGTCCTGCCAATATAAGGTGACATTCTCCACTCATCCTACTGTGCCGCCCGTCCTGCCAATACAAGGTGACATTCTCCACTCATCCTACCGTGCCGCTCGTCCTGCCAATATAAGGTGACATTCTCCACTCATCCTACCGTGCCGCTCGTCCTGCCAATATAAGGTGACATTCTCCACTCATCCTACCGTGCCGCTCGTCCTGCCAATACAGGGTGATCTGGGAATCGTGCACCCCAGCAGCCTGCTCCATCGATCTCGCAGTCGTGCACCCCAGCATCCTGCTCCATCGATTTCGCAGTCGTGCACCCCAGCATCCTGCTCCATCGATCTCGCAGTCGTGCACCACAGCATCCTGCTCCACCGATCTCGCAGTCGTGCGCCCAATTATCCTGCACCCAATTATCCTGCACCCAATAATCTTGCACCGAATTATCCTGCACCCAATTATCCTGCACCCAATTATCCTGCACCCAATTATCCTGCACCCAATTATCCTGCACACAATTATGCTGCACCCAATTATCCTGCACCCAATTATCCTGCACCCAATTATCCTGCACCCAATTATCCTGCACCCAATTATCATGCACCCAATTATCCTGCACCCAATTATCCTGCACCCAATTATCCTGCACCAAATTATCCTGCACCCAATTATCCTGCACCCAATAATCCTGCACCCAATTATCCTCAGCCCAATTGTAGGCTGGGGTCTACAATTGATGATCTGAGGGACGCGTGTCATCCACAAGGACACGCTACTTTACGTACTGTCATGTGATTTATCACTGCATGGCGAAAAGTCCTAGGAAACATCGAAATGAGAGTCTACACTATTTTGAATTGTGTGGGCGAGATCATTGACAATGTGTGCATCCCCGCGCCCAGGTGATGACCTCCATCGGCCTGCTGAACACCATCGAGCTGCTGACGCTTGCCGTCAGGGGAGCCGACATCGCCCTCCTCGTCATCTACCTGCTGATTCAGCTGACGGACATCACGCTGGCCTGTCTGCTGTTGCTCGGCATACGAGACAACGTGGTGCGCATGAGGATCAACATCTGGCTGGTGTGGTCGGCCGCCTACAACGCGCTGATGCTGCTGATCTTCATTGTGTACCTGGCGGTGCCTTCCAACATGCCGGCGGGCGCTACCGTCCTGATTTGTATCCAGATGATGATGCTGCTCGGCTTCCGGCTCTTCTCCATGTGGACCGGCTACAAGTTCCGGGAGGAGATCATGGCCGCGCCGCCGCCACAAGTTCAAGTCCGACCCGAGAACATGTCCACGTACTAAGACACATTACCACATACTGAGACGCGAGGACGTCACCCACGCACTGAGACACGACAACATCTCCCCATATACTGAGACACGAGAGCAGCTCCCCATATACTGAGACACGAGAACATCTCCCCATATACTGAGACACGAGAACATCTCCCCATATACTGAGACACGAGAACGTCTCCCCATATACTGAGACATGAGAGCATCTCCCCATATACTGAGACACGAGAACGTCTCCCCATATACTGGGACACGAGAACATCTCCCCATATACTGAGACACGAGAACGTCTCCCCATATACTGGGACACGAGAACATCTCCCCATATACTGAGACACGAGAACATCTCCCCATATACTGAGACACGAGAACATCTCCCCATATACTGAGACATGAGAGCAGCTCCCCATATACTGAGACACGAGAACATCTCCCCATATACTGAGACATGAGAGCAGTTCCGCGGACTGATACACGAGAACATACCCGCGTAATGAAGCCCGAAAACGACAACCGTAGTATGCGTTTCTAGATCGAGACATGGTTATTCCTTCCCGCACCGAGTAAGGAGAGCAGCGAGGAGTGTTGCTGTACCTGGTGGTGTCTCCCAACATGCCGGAAATGCCACCAAGTTGGAACTTGGTGGCATTGGACAGTGAACTGGCACTTGGCAGAGAATGAGGACTGAGACAAAAGAACAAGGAAGGTGCATTATTACCGCCTGTCTGGTGTGGGTGAAAACAGCCCAAATGCGTTGACATGTATCTTGATCCAGTTCAAACACATGTATGATATTTTAATGATTATACCTGACGAACTGTGCGAGGAATGAAATGCGGAATGCGACAGTGAAGACGATCTTTCCAGACAAGCTAATCAGTCAAATTATTGTTTTTTATCAGCTGAATGTGCAACGCAAAACGGTTGAAGTAATAACGAATTATTTATGATATACAGGGACTGTGTCACAATAAATATTTCATACCAATGTTACTTGTTTGCGAACCTTTAGCATCCATATTTCCTAAGTAGCCAGAGTCGTAGTGATTAATCATCTTTCACAAGTTGAAAGCGTCGCGCCGACCCGGGATTGGCGCTGTCGTAGCTCCGTCGGCCCCGCTGCGCGCCGCCGGCACCGCCATCTATACTCACCGGGCGACGTCCTAGGTTGCACAGCTCTCCGCCAGGTGACGGCAGCGTTTACTGGTCCGAATGTGGGAGGGCGTTCACAAACCCCGCCATTTGGTAAAGACAAGGAGTCAATCGGACCGATTCTACATCAGTGCTGATGATGATCCTGTGATGGGATTGGTCCCCATGATGGTACTAGTAATCACTAGCCACGTGATCAGTGACACGGCCGGTTTTTTTTGGAGGAGGGAGACCGATGCCGTAGGGGTGCGTCTTCACTCGAATGCCGCTTGCTTCCGTTGTTCTCCCCTAACAAGGTTGAGAGTGACAAATATATATATATATATATATGTGTGTGTGTGTGTTTGTGTGTGTGTGTGTGTGTGTGTGTGTGTGTGTGTTCATGTTTGTGTATTCCCCAATATGTATTGAATGGTCATGTCTTGAATGAATTCCCCGAATATTGTATCGGAAACCTATGCCCACGCGCCTGTATCCTACGATAAATGTGGCGGCGAAAAAGGTGAAGGTGTCTTGGTAACCAGGACCGTGTTTCTGGGAATACAGTTCAGGAGCAGGAGAGCGAGCGTTATTCAACATCGGCACTGTAGCGGGGAGGGCATCCGATGAACTCAAAATTTTGAAAAGACGGAAGCAAAACAAGGATTTATTGCGGTGCTCACCGATCAAAGCTACGCAAGGAAATTCAAAAATGGATACATTCTTTAATCAAATAAATTTCCCGAACATGTAGATAGTTTTTTTCGCCCAGTTTTTAATGGGCCTGTCCTGGTTGTAGTGCAACGTAAGGTCAACTCGCGGCAGGACAGGAGCAAACTCCGAAAATCACTCCAAATTACAAAAATCACTTTAATATTCTGGTCCCTATGCATGGCACGTATCAGGTATTCAGCCCATCGGAACAGATGTTTCTTTGTTTCAGTAAATGCTAAAAATGATACAGTATTCCAACAGACAAGCATTTACTCGTAGCCGGGCACCACGCTGGTGTTCGGCCAGACAACAATCTGCTCTGGTGCGCCCCAGGCGGCCGAATCCCGGCCTGGTAGTCCGCACTGGAGTGCACACCACTGAACACATAGAAATGGAAAACGAAATAATCGGATTAAAAGCTGGCGCCGTAGGTCACGGCCGCAACACCAGCCAAACGGCTAGAAGCGTTAAAATGGCGGGTAGGATGCACGGCGGGACTCCCTCTAATTAAAATAAACGAGTAACAAAAACAATAAAAAATAACAACGTAACACGTCTCAACATATGAAACAGTGGTTACCAAGGCGGCCAAAAGGGCCATAAAAGCCGTGGCCGGAGAGGTCGTCCGTCATAACACAAACAAGTAGAAATGTTAAAGCGTTCTTCCACCCCGCGGCCCACAGAGCAGGCCAGGCGTGGGTACCACACCCACCAGCCCGGGGCGGCGCGCCAACACAACACACAGTCGGCACGCCACCCCGCGGCCCGACCGTCACGCCCCACGAGTTGCAGCCGGGCCAAAGGTCGGGGCGGCAGCGACCAACGCTGCTCCAGGCAGCGCCAGCCGCCGCCACAACGCCCGAAGGGTGCATGGGTCCTGGGGAAGGAAATGGAGCCTCCCTGCGTGGCTCGACAGTCGCGGTGCCCACGTGGAGTACGGAGCCGGGGACAGCAGCGTGCCACGCGATGGACACGCGGGAGGCAAGCGCCACAGTGGCGACACGAGTACGCGTGAATCGTGAAGACGCGTCACCGCCATCTCGCATCCGCTCTCCATTCAGGTGGGCTGCCAGGTCAGCTGGTGTGGGTGCCCGGCCCAGCCGACGACGGACCACGGTCTCGAGCTGGACGCTGGCGAGGCGCGCCGTCTCTGGGTTCACGGGAGCGGAGGAGCTGCGACGTGGCCATTAAGACGTCCGCCTCCGGCACATACTCCGTCAGCCCCACGCCACCCGACGAGACAGGCGCGTACTGGTAACCCCCGGCGGCACTACACGGCACGCCGAGAATCCCCTTCACTCGCCAGCGGAGCGCCACGTCGAAAGCTCGAAGTGGCCCCTTAGGCAGCACGCCGAGCCGCAGGCAGTGGGTGAGTCGCGGGACGATGAAAGTACGCAGCACGTCCAGCTGTTGCCAAGGGGCAAGAGCCGAATCGCACAGTCTTTCATCATCCCGACGAGCTTCAGCCAGCACCTACAGCGGCGGCTGCGAGAGTAGAGTGTAGCCCACCTGTCGGCCCAGGTACCGGTAAAAGCTGTCCACCTGGATGGCGGGCAGCAACACCCCACACGGCCTGAGGTCGGGCGTGTCGACGGGCCGCACCCCGCTGTCTATGTTTATACATATATATATATATATATATATATATATATATATATATATATATATATATATATGGCTATATGTATATGCCTCATGAACGGCACCGTACATCACGAATGATGCGGAGTGCCCGTGCCCGTTCATGATTGCGGCAAGTATGAATCATGCTGTGCTAAATACTTCCGATATGCTCGCTTTCTTGGCGCCATGGCTTGAGCTATTGAAGTACAGCACCAATTTGAAGGATTTTGTTTTGTGAAAGAGGTCTTCCTTGGAATTGCCGCAGACCCTGCCTCTAAAAGAGTGTTTGTGAAAGGTGGCTTACATTTTTTCGGCACCAAAATTTGTATATTGTTCTCATCCGAATAGACCGCCAGACGTCCATCCAGACCCTGGCCACCTTCCCCTTCCCTTACAAATATTTTCCCGGAAAGCCAAAACAAACGCGAGTGGCGCGGCGATAAGATAGAAAACGGCTCTGGAAACAACAACCCGAGTAATGCCCTGGCACCTTCAGCTGGCAGACAGGGGTCCAAACACCAGCTGGACCACCTCTGGAAGAAGGGTCATAGGCCCGTGAGGTCGATGCCCGGACCTGGAGCCGTCCCCACCCAAGCCAGAAAAAATCGTCATGAAGGCCCCAGGCGGAAAAGGCTACGGCACATTCTACCAATCAAAAGCGTGAGCTCACTCCGAAGCCCTGGAAGCGGGCTACAGAAAAAAGGAGGCGGGGCTACAGAAAGTTGAAGAAAACTGACGGACAGGCAGAAATCGCTCTCTCACGCGTTCAAGCTCAGGCTGACACGATCACACTCTCGGGAGCGCTTGCTCTTGGAAGCCCCCGCCCTCTCTCTCGCTCTCTCTCTCTCTCTCTCTCTCGGAGATGGAGTAATCTCGGGCAGAGTCGAGGCGGGCGAAGAAGCCAGCCGTCCACCAAAATGTGAGTACCGTCGGGAGGGCATTCCTTCTTCCTTCTTCCAAACTGGCCCAACTTCTATCACCTTATCCGGGGAGCAAGAGTCTCCTGGGCAGTCGATAGGAAAGAGACGACGCGCCCAAACTACCGGCAAAAATGTGAGTGTTGTCGACCGACACCTCCCCTCCATCTTCGGAATGCCCCATGAACCCTACTCAGTGTAACTGTACAGGCTCTTCCCGCCCGGCGCCGTCGCCGCAACCCACAAGGACCAAGTCATTCATCGGGTGATTAGCCGGGGAGGGACGTACGAGCGGACAGTGGCATTGACTCCACACGTCTATTTTAGAAAAGCATGTTAGGTAGGCATACATGGGAAAGGGGAGGGGCGTTGGATGGAAAATGCGTGTGTCAGGACCGTGCTCCGACCCTGTTGTCGAACCCTGAAAAGACATGTAAATATACTACCTTTGATGATGGAAACGTTTAAGCGACCAGTCGACACAGGGATCGATTGCCAAGCTGTCAACGAGCATAACTTGTGCTGACGAGCGGGGATACTCGCCACAAACCGGCTCCAAATATCCGTCGTTGCCAGGTCCCCGGACACGAGTGCGCCTTGAAAAAGGCTATCTCTCGTTCGACCCTCTTTGGGGAACATCAGCAATGGATGACGTCAGAACTGCGACCCTCTTCAGACGGTACCCGCGTAGTAAATACATCAGCGACCAGGTGCGAGGAGAGGAGGATATTTACGTCCAGAATTTAAATGGCGGCCGTGCCGCGGGTGATGAGGAGTGCGCTCCGCGCATTTCGCTATGGCCGGGTCATCAACAGCCGACCCGTACACGGAGATAGTACCGTGAGTACTTCCCGAGAAGGTGGAATGATTCATACAGGATGCTTGGATATGTGCCTGATATTAATTTGTACCAGGAAGTAAATTTATCAGCGAAGCTGCCGACCTGCGAGCCGTCCTCCTATGGACTGAACGTTTCCGGGTGGTCGTAGTGACTGTTGACGCCAGTTAAATTTTCTAGAATATTATTGTTGTTATATATATGACGTGCGTTTGGATAATGCCTACTTGCGAGAGGATGCAATGAAGGAACACTTCGGGGACATTAGTTCACCTGCTCTGGATCTTTGACTGCAAAATCACGCTGGCCTCTGCGATCCAGGGGTGCAGGTGAGGGAGCGAACAAGGCATGCATGTGGGAGGGGCCGATCAAAGAGGCCACCACATTGCGTTCGCCGGAAGTCTGGCGCCGGACTAAATGGTTGAGGCAAAACACTGCCCGGTACTTTGTCCACCCCCGAACTCGCGCACGTGGGCCTGTTGGTGCAGATAGTTCGAAGGACACATGAACGGGTCTGGCATGGCATAAGCCCCGAGGCTAAAAATGGTAGGGCTGGCTAGGGTATAACGACGACCGGGTACGTGCCCAACGTGGTAGGGATCCGTGCCCGCCCATGGGATACGTCAGACCTGGTCGCAAGTGTACGACGAGTAGGGCCCAGCACGGCATCGATCGAACTTAAGGCTAGGTATGTCGGTCAAAGACACCAGAGCACTAGTATCAGCCCTCGGAGCCAGTACGATGAGCCCCTCGTTGCAGTGAAGACTTTGTCCAGGCGAGGAACGCTGCCCATAATGGCTCGGCCAGCCATGATTGGAAGTGAAAGGTTTACTTATTCGGTCAACGTACCATCAAAATTAGAGCAATGGTTTGTCGATCTATGTGTTTGTGTACCGCTGAGGGGTTGGGGGGGGTCGGAAGCTAAATTTGGGGACCAAGCAATTCGTTAACTAATACGGAGAGCATGAATGGGGTGAGTAATTGTGAAGTGAATGAGGGGAATGGACGTGAGTAGGTAGATTTAAGGATCAGCGGAAACCGCATGGGGCTCAACACAGGCACTTATTTCGTGCGGTACATTGCACAAAATTATACTATTACTAGAGTCCAAAGAGTCCCAACACGGGACATGTCCTTCAAACCAATGCCAAATTTAATTATCCTCAATTCCCTAATGCAACGTATTAATTGTAATCTGGCTGAAGACTCTCACTTACCTATATGGTGTTCTTCGACCGCACAAATATAAGTTGTTTGTTCAAACAAACAAACTTTGGCTGTTCAAAACTTTGACCGCACAAATATAAATTCGTGTTAGGGACGGCAACTGAAACCAACATCACGTCGACCGAGGCTTCGGGAATGTGTGGTGGAGGTGGAGGTAAAGCACAATACAATACACCACTGACATGGGCACAATCAACAAAGGAGTGATTTAAGTCAAGTCCTCAATAAATTCAGTCAGTTCAAGTAGTTCAATCAGTTCTAGTCGAGTTTAGGCTGGATCAAAACACATTTTACACACCCATGCCTCTCACCCCGAGTTTTAGCTCTATCAGGAACACCCATCACCCACACCCCACTCACCCCACACACACCCATACCACTCACACCCCGCACACCTACACCACCACAACACCACGCACCCTCACTCGCCACCACTCCCGACACTTCACCGACGGCAGAGCCGCCACCCCTACACTGGCACCCAACGTGGGAGTTTTCAAAACTTAAGGTCACCATGAAGCCCAGGAACTGGCACAGGTCACCAAACCCAAAGGATAACACATGGGGGGAACGCACATGGAGTAAACTAAGTAAACATTTTTGGTCTGCAGTTTCTGTTCAGAATGCGAAGTTCAGCGATATGAATGAAGAAATAGGTATACAACGCATAAATAGCAGTGTAGCTACATGCATTTATAATAGCTGAGGTCGGTATCCGGTCAGGGCGCGGTCGAAACGTGTACCCGTTTCCGGAAATCTGCGATTTCGACGGGGTTATGGAGCATCAAGGTTGTTTGGCTCTCTGGAAACTTTTGGGCACTGCGTTTGCTCAGTTTGCACACATCCCGATGTGGGTTACTTCTAAGGTCATTCGTGGTCAAGGACCAGGTGACAGGCACGGCCGGGAATATTTTTTTTCGTGTGTGTGTGATACTCGTGTTGGCAATTAATTCAAAGTTGGTATCTTTTTCCACATTTATGTTGAAACATCAGCTCGTGACACAGTGCATTCGAGATTAGTGACCGAGATGGTCTGGCGAGGTGACAATTTAGCTCGTTTGATGGAACAGGAAGATAGCTTCTAGCGGTTGGTGGGATTTTAGCAATCCTTGCCGCAATGTTTCCAATATTTTACTACAGAGTAGGTCACATTATGCAGTGAGCCAATGGTCTTGTGTGGCCTGATCTCAGCCATGACGTAGCTTTTCGTGGCTTACTTCAAATTCGGCGTGTTTCTTTTAATTTGGTACTAAAACGTCAGGAACTCACAGCGTTATGACCTAGGGCTACAAATATGTATGACGTTGGCCGACAAATGGTGACTAGCTGACTTCGATAAACCCTGGCTACCGGATATTATGCTTCGTTCCACACCCACCTGTTGGAGTTCATTGTTCGGATATTGTTGGCGTGCTATGGGCGGCCTATTTAAACTGTTGGTTTTCACGCTTTCAGCGCCGTGACGTTTATTTGTTTATTGTTTATTGTCCACAATATCCAACACCGTATTGTGCCCTTTACAGGAGAAGTCAGTAGCTAAAAACGTAAACAGAACAGGTGAATAGTTTTCAGTTCAAACAGGTAAACGGCTGTCAGAACTCGTCGATGCCCGATGGCTCCGCGTCTCAGATGTGAGCGTGTGACGTAGCACAGTATCTCACCACCTGCGTCTTAAATGCATTCAGCGAGTTTGTGAAGATGTCCGCACTTGGTGTCATCGCTAAAAATGTGTTCGTTACTCTTAGTAATCTGTTAAACAAGCCACACCTAATGGTTTCTGCGCGTGCATACGGTGCATGTAATATAACAGTTTGCCTATTTCTCCTGACTGGGACACATAATCAGAAGTTTTGCAAGAACACTGATGAGTCCGTCCTGCGACATAAAACATTTCGTAAGAACATGATGTCGGATTGTAGGTGACGAGTGGACACAGATGTCATATTATAAAAGCGAAGAAGGTCCTGATATTGTAGAGGTTCCGGTCGAGGTGTGGCACTACAGTGTTGGGCAAGCCACATAACAAATTTCTGTTTTACCCTATCAATTCTGGTGAGATGTGTTGAGGAGGCTGCGCCTGCCCAGATTAAGGAGCAATGCTCAAGGCGAGACCTAATGTTCGTGTTATATACCGCCAACAGAGCAATTTTCGAGAATTTGCTTCCAAGAACCCCTGCTTGCATTGATCTAATAGAAAGTCCGAGAGCTCCGTTCGCAGATGACGGGGCGGGGATGGCCGAGTGGTTAAGGTGTTGGGCTATGGGTATCAAAGGTCCCGGGTTCGACTCTGGCGCCACTCAGGACATTTCCCAATCCCGCGGCCCACCGGTGAAACAGTGTGGGCCGTGAATGTGCATAAAGTGTGTCGTGAACCAACCAATAAACAAACAAACAAACAAGGTTCGCAGATGACACCAGTTTTTGCCAAAAGTTGTGCGAATGTCAATTTGCTGTCCAGGTACAAACCCAGGTCTCGCATCACTGTCTCACGCTGCAGCGTTGCATTGTGTACCTTATATTCGAAGCGCACAGGAGTACGGCGAAGAGTCATTGTGAATTATCTACATTTTAGAGGGTTCAAGGACAGCATCCAGTCTGCGGACCGCTTACAGAGGGAATCAATGTCCCTCTGCAAGCGTGTCGCGTCGTCCACAGACGCTACCCTCCTAAACATTTTGACGTCATCAGCAAACATCAGACATTCCGAGTCAATCCTGGATGGCAGGACGTTCACAAACAGGGCAAATAACAGAGGAGCCAGCAAGCTCCCTTCCGGTACACCGGAAGTGACGTCAGCCCAGACAGAGACGGCCCCGTTAACTATCACCTGCTGCCGGCGACCAGTCAGGTATGAGTGAATCAGAGAGAGCATTTTGTCTGAAACATGATATGCATTTTCGAGCTTGTATAGTAACAGCTTATGGTTGTCACTTTAGAAAGCCGAAGAGTAGTCCGTATAGATGGCGTCTGTCAGGCAACCAGCAGCGATCGAATCCCAGGCGTTTCTCAAGAAAACTGCCAGGTTTGAAGCACATTACTTTTTGGAATAAAACCGTGCTGGGTGTTAGTGAGTTCTGGAAAAATGTGGTCATTCAGAACATTGTACATGTTTTTTTCTAAAATCTTGCCACACAGGGAAATAAGTGAAATGAATCGGTAGTTCGTCGTATTTTTCCGGTTGCCTTTCTTATATATTGGGGTGATATTTGCCTTTTTCCTCTGGTTTGTAAATTTTCCCTGCCTGATGGAAAGGATGGAAATTTTGTGCAGCGGCACCCATAATTGGTCAGCACACTCACGGAGGATTCGGGCACTGATATTATCTGGTCCACATGCTTCATGCGGGTCAAGTCCAATGAGAATTGTGTGGATTTGTTCTGATGAGGGCCGAAAGTCTGTGAGGTTAGACAATCCATAGTCCTGCAATGATGGGTACTGGGCTACATCCCGTGCTGTGAACTTGGGTGAAAAGGCTCTGTTCAGCAGGTTGGCACGTCCAGCGTCATCGCTGATTAACTTGTTTCCGTGTAGCAGAGACGGAACATAACCACTCCTTTTGAAACATTTCAAAAATGACCAGTATCGCTATGGGTTTGTCTTAAAATCTTCTACTAGTCCCCTGAGATAACTGCAGTAGCTGCGTTCGATCAGACGATTGAAGAAGTCGCGTTTGACTGTAAACTCGCGCCGAATGACACCGTCACTCGGGTGCCTTTTCATTCGACGATGTGCACATTCCTTCGCGGGTAGTGCACGCCTGGACTCACCGTCAAACCAGGGCGAGAGTCTATGGCGAAGTGTCACGACTGGCACATGATCATGAATAGCAGCTTCGAATACCGTGCAAAACATATCAACAGCATTGTCAACCTCTAAGTCATCCAGCATGTTCCACGGTAAAAGTTCCAAACAGCGTCGCAATGAATTAATATCTGCTTTCCTGTAGTTGTAAGCAAGCAATACAAGCTGACATTTTCCACCTATCCGGGGCGGCCAATGCGATTGGTGAAGGGCTCTCACCACACGGGAGTGCACCCCAGCATCCTGCTGCATCGATCTCGTAGTCGTGCACCCCAGCATCCTGCTCCATCGATCTCGCAGTCGTGCATCCCAGCATCCTGTCCCATCGATCTCGCAGTCGTGCACCCCGCACCCCCCACAACACCGCACACCCACACCCACCACCATCCCCGACACCCCACGGACGGCAGAGCCGCCATCCCTACATTTGCAACTAAATTAATGTCTTGTACAGAAAAATGTCTGGGTTGTATTGTAAAGGTGAAGGTTACTAAAATGTGATCCTGTCTACCTTCGAATGTTTCCAGCGAGGGATAAAACTTGACACCCAATCACCCGCAGTTGAAAAAGCATGCTAAATTAATAGGATAATGATCACAAATATCTGTGTCGGTTATCGAGCCAAATTCCCTCGCAAGAGATGGAGAGCAGATTGATAACTCAATTTCAATTTGTGTCAAGATATTTCCAGTTTCTGTGTTGTGTCCTTTGTCGGAAAAAAATGATGGCTATGCATTGTTAAGTAATGCTGAGTTGTACCTGCCCAGTATGTGTTCAATATTGTGTCCGCGAGTGTCAGTACGTGTGCGTGTTGTATACCAGCCTGGATTAGGTGCGTTCAAAATCCCAATACAATGAAAATGGTTTTGAAATGTGCCATGAGGTTTTCTAAGTGTGTCAAGATATTTGTGGCATATGT
The DNA here is from genome assembly GCA_034440575.1 of Imbricaverruca yamaguchii. Lineage (NCBI taxonomy): Eukaryota > Metazoa > Arthropoda > Thecostraca > Neoverrucidae > Imbricaverruca > Imbricaverruca yamaguchii. The sequence continues at coordinate 67,956 of JAOTOL010001263.1, read as the reverse complement.
GTGTAGTGCAATATAAATGAAACACACATCGATGTTCCGACCATGCAGAAGTGAAGTACATGCTACGGCTTGTCATGGTGAAAAAGTATTATTTGTGTGTGTGGGGGGGTGTGTGTGTGTACGTGTGTGTGCGTGTCTGTGACATGCTGTAACGAACCACCCAATAACAGGCTGTAGCAAACGCCCCATGGGTCTCCTAGCTATGAAAACATTGTTGGTTTGAGAGAGTGTACAAAAGAGGGCTACACAAATGGTTAATCGTATAAGCAACCTGGCATATGAGGAAAGATTGAAGAAATTGAATGTGTTTTCACTTAGATATGGAAGGCTGAGAGGAGATCTCATCGAGGTTTTTAAATTTGTCCATGGTCTGGAGAAGGGATATCATGGGGAAATGTTTGAGCTTAACAGAAATGATGCAATTAGAGGTCAACGATTCAAAATTAAAGTTATCCACAGCAGGACAAGGTTAAGACAGTCTTAATTCACCAACAGGGTAGTAGAACACTGGAACCAGCTGCCAGAAACCATTGGCAGTAACAACACATTGACCATCTCTAAAAACAGCATAGACAACCATTATAAGAAAAGGGGGCTTGCTTTTCAGTGTTCCAGGGAGAGCTGATCGACGGATTTGGTGAGCAACTGGTTGAGTGTACAGAGTGCAACCAAGAAGGGTCCTTATGACTCGTAGTTCCACTAATCTTTTATGTCTTTATGTTTTTTATAACAAGCGGACCGAATTCATATAACTAAGGTGAACACATTTAACGTTTCACAAGTATTTCCATACCATTGCTCCGTACTCGGCCAGATAACTCCAGTTAGACCCTTGCCACCAGACCCTTGCCACCAGACCCTTGCCACTAGACCCTTGCCATTAGACCTTGCAGGCCATACCCTTGTTACCAAACGAGACAAATGCTCCGATTGTGATGTATTGCACGACAAAAACTACGGCTGCTGGTTACTCGCAATGAGCCCAGTGATAAGTCGCCGTGCACCCTACCCATGACCCGGCGCGTAACGTAGCTTTTCATGGTGCAGTTTCAATGCAACACAAAAATGGTGCTGCAATAAGAAGTGAATAGCACACACTCCGCTGGGAGCGCACTGCCTCCGTGGCAGATTTTGCTACTGGAGTACTTTTACCACCCGCTAGATGTCGCTGCTCGACACACCACGTTAGTCAGCTGGTGAAATCGAACAGCATATGATGGACTGGCAGGCGGGCGAAGGGTGGACACGGTAGCTGAAGCCAACCACGACCCTGTCGCTGGTGCTGCACTGGAGGGTCCACCTGCAACAGCCGCACGTGTCTAGTCAGTGGAGGGTCCACCTGCAACAGCCGCAAGTGTCTAGTCAGTGGAGGGTCCACCTGCAACAGCCGCACGTGTCTAGTCAGTGGAGAGTCCACCTGCAACAGCCGCACGTGTCTAGTCAGTGCTCAGTGCTCGGTACCTACTCAGTGCTCAGTGCCCAGTGCTCAGTGCCTACTCAGTGCTCAGTGTCCAGTGCTCAGTACCTACTCAGTGCTCAGTGCTCAGTGCTCAGTGCTCAGTGCTGAGCGTTCAGTGGCCAGTACCCCGTACTGAGTGTTCAGTGCCCAGTGCCCTATATTCAGTGCTCAGTGTCCATTGCCCAGTGTTTAGTTCCCCATACTCAGTGTCCATTGCCCAGTGTTTAGTTCCCCGTACTCAGTGTCCATTGCCCAGTGTTTAGTTCCCTGTACTCAGTGTCCATTGCCCAGTGTTTAGTGCCCCGTACTCAGTGTCCATTGCCCAGTGTTTAGTTCCCCGTACTCAGTGATCAGTGCCCAGTGTCCCGTGTCCGAACACATGATCCCATGTCCAGTGTCCAGTGTCCAGTGTCCAGTGTCCAGTGTCCAGTGTCCAGTATCCAGTGTCCAGTATCCAGTGTCCAGTGTCCAGTGTCCAGTGTCCAGTGTCTGGAGCATTGTGAGGGATTGGGCCGAATTCATCCCCTTTACGCGGGACAGTAATAAGAATGTCGGTAAATGTATCCAAAACAGCCGGCTTCCTTCACGGAATCCAACCGAGGACCCTTGAAGATATCAAACCCTACACGCACATATTGCGGAAACAACAGAATTGATCAACGGAGGAACGGAATAGATCAACGGAGCAACGATAATAGCTAGGCAAATTTACGGCAACAAATAGCAGGGAAACCTGCTAACATTAGCTATTCATCGTACCTGTCAACAATATCTGTCGATACTATCTGTCAGCAGTACCTGTCAACGGTACCTGTCAGCAGTGCCTGTCAACAGTACCCGCCAACAGTGCATGCCACCAATAGATGCCGTCCGCCTACCTCTCGGTTCCCGCCAGGTCCGACGTGGCGGCCGTGGCGCCGCTCTGGGTCGGGACCGTCTCGCACCCGGACTGGTCCACGGTGAAGCCGCCGTCCACAGTCGCGCACAAGAACTGATGCGGGGGGCTGAAGCTGGCCGTCACCGACCTCAGGCCAACCAACACGTCTCCGTTCTGGCACCTCTGCTCGGTCTGCAGGACCAGCGACGTCGTGACACACAAGACAGGTGTGGGGTTACAGCCACGTCTCCGTCCCGGTACCCCTGCTCGGCCTGCAGGACCAGCGACGTCGTGACACACAAGACAGGCGGTGTGTGGGGTTACAGCCACGTCTCCGTCCCGGTACCCCTGCCCGGTCTGCAGGACCAGCGACGTCGTGACACACAAGACAGGCGGTGTGTGGGGTTACAGCCACGTCTCCGTCCCAGCACCCCTGCCCGGTCTGCAGGACCAGCGACGTCGTGACACACAAGACAGGCGGTGTGTGGGGTTACAGCCACGTCTCCGTCCCGGTACCCCTGCCCGGCCTGCAGGACCAGCGACGTCGTGACACACAAGACAGGCGGTGTATGGGGTTACAGCCACGTCTCCGTCCCGGTACCCTCCGCCCGGTCTGCAGGACCAGCGACGTCGTGACACACAAGACAGGTGTGGGGTTACAGCCACGTCTCCGTCCCGGTACCCCTGCCCGGTCTCTGGGCGACCAGCGACGTCGTGACACACAAGACAGGTGTGGGGTTACAGCCACGTCTCCGTCCCGGTACCCCTGCCCGGTCTGCAGGACCAGCGACGTCGTGACACACAAGACAGGTGTGGGGTTACAGCCACGTCTCCGTCCCGGCACCCCTGCCCGGCCTGCAGGACCAGCGACGTCGTGACACACAAGACAGGCGGTGTGGGGTTACAGCCACGTCTCCGTCCCGGCACCCCTGCCTGGCCTGCAGGACCAGCGACGTCGTGACACACAAGACAGGCGGTGTGTGGGGTTACAGCCACGTCTCCGTACCGGCACCCCTGCCCGGTCTGCAGGACCAGCGACGTCGTGACACACAAGACAGGCGGTGTGTGGGGTTACAGCCACGTCTCCGTCCCGGCACCCCTGCCTGGCCTGCAGGACCAGCGACGTCGTGACACACAAGACAGGTGTGGGGTTACAGCCACGTCTCCGTCCCGGTACCCCTGCCCTGCCTGCAGGACCAGCGACGTCGTGACACACAAGACAGGTGGCGTGTGGGGTTACAGCCACGTCTCCGTCCCGGCACCCCTGCCTGGCCTGCAGGACCAGCGACGTCGTGACACACAAGACAGGCGGTGTGTGGGGTTACAGCCACGTCTCCGTCCCGGCACCCCTGCCTGGCCTGTAGGACCAGCGACGTCGTGACACACAAGACAGGCGGTGTGTGGGGTTACAGCCACGTCTCCGTCCCGGCACCCCTGCCTGGCCTGCAGGACCAGCGACGTCGTGACACACAAGACAGGCGGTGTGTGGGGTTACAGCCACGTCTCCGTACCGGCACCCCTCTTACGTAACCAAAGCAAATGATAAAGAAAGCACGTATATGGAAAGAAAGAAAACGAAACACTGAGCATACATCATAGACATCTTGAATGCTATGGCGTCCGTGGTGTAAAACTGTGGGAGCGAAGGGAAGCATCCAACGTTTTGCACGCGGCAAAGGATAAAAGCCACGGGCGCTTTTTCGTCTGCAGTTGCTGCACGTGACTGACGAATTACCCAGTGGGTGAAAACTCTGCTGCGGTTGCTTCTGCGGCGCGGAGACGTCCATTCAGCATCACAAGTTGTATCGGCTGCGCAAGGTAGTGGAATATTGGCGCGATATTTGCATGTTATCAATTATTTCAGGCATAAAATAGGGTATCGAGACATCTGTGCTGTCAGTGCGGAAGCGGTTAGGTAGTGAGATCCTGATTACGAGGAGGTGTGGCATAGCACGACGACTGTGATCAGGTGCTGGTCTGTGGCTTTTGCGGTCTGGGGCCGGTCTACAGCCTATGTGGTCTGGTCCTGGTCTGTGGCCTTTGTGGTCTGGTGCTTACCTGTGGCTTTACAATATTATTCATTGAAAACGCACAAACTCAGCAGTTGGTTGCGAACAATGTGTGCGGAAGAGTACGCCGACTGCGCCGACATTCCTGCAGCGGGGCAGACGTGAGAAGATTGGAGTGGCTGCCGGCGGACCGACACCAGCCGGCCGGTGCCGGTGAAGGTGCACCCCGAGCGGTGGGTAGGACATGTGTGCGGAAGAGTACGCCGACTGCGCCGACATTCCTGCAGCGGGGCAGACGTGAGAAGATTGGAGTGGCTGCCCCCGGGTGCTGCCGACGGACCGACACCAGCCGGCCTGCAGCGGGGCAGACGTGAGAAGATTGGAGTGGCTGCCCCCGGGTGCTGCCGGCGGACCGACACCAGCCGGCCTGCAGCGGGGCAGACGTGAGAAGATTGGAGTGGCTGCCCCCGGGTGCTGCCGGCGGACCGACACCAGCCGGCCTGCAGCGGGGCAGACGTGAGAAGATTGGAGTGTCTGCCCCTGGGTGCTGCCGGCGGACCGACACCAGCCGGCCGGTGCCGGTGGAGGTGCACCCCGAGCGGTGGGTAGGACACGCTGGCGAGCAAGGCGGCGCCAACAAACGGAACAAAACAAGTCCGTGCCGGTGAAGGCCCGTCAACACTGACGACAAACCCAGTGAGTGAAGACGACCACAGGTCTGCCGGCGGAGGTGCTGGACCGCGGCTTCTACACCTTCGCCAAGGTGCACTGACAGCGCCGTTAGCGGCTGCAAGACTATGCTGCAGCTTCATGGTTCAGTTTGAACACATCTACCTATAGGTACCTGTTCTGCTCATAACTATCAGCTGACGTCATCTCTAGCCTTCAGTTGTCTAAACATATTATAATCAAGAATTCGGTTGTTATTGTCCGTAAGTCGTCTTTTGGTTTTCACAGTATGAACAGAATAAATGGTGTGCTAAGGGTACCACTCTGGTCATTGTATAGATATCAGACGACATCAATGTGAAGTTGAGGACTTCTGTATGTAAGGTGTTTGCACTTGGCTGATGTCTGCCTGGAATACGAGCACAGCAGCGATGTGAGTACATTAGCGGTGAGAGTACAACAGCGATGAGAATGTGTAGAGTAGAGGTGAGAGTACAGCGACGGTGGGAGTATGTACAGTAGCGGTGAGAGTACAGTCGCGGAGGAAGTATGTACAGTAGTGGTGAGAGTACAGTGGCGGTGGGAATATGTACAGCGGCGGTGAAAGTACAGCAGCTGATGGAGTAGGTACAGTAGTGGTGGGAATTCAGCGACGGTGGGAGTATGTACAGTGGCGGTGTGAGTACAGCAGCGGTAGGAATACAGCGGCGGTGGGAAACTTATAGCGTCCCAGAGGCGGGCTGTGACTGGGGCACCAATGACTGTAGTGTAGCCCGCGCGTACACCGCCACTGAACCGGCCACGTATTGACCTTTGTATGTGACCTATGACGTACGCCGCCACTGAGCGGCAGGTATTGACCTTGATATGTGACGTATGATGTACACCGCCACTGAGCGGCAGGTATTGACCTTGACATGTGACCTATGACGTACGCCGCCACTGAGCGGCAGGTATTGACCTTGACATGTGACGTATGATGTACACCGCCACTGAACCGACCACGTATTGACCTTTGTATGTGACCTATGATGTACGCCGCCACTGAGCGGCAGGTATTGACCTTGACATGTGACGTATGATGTACACCGCCACTGAGCGGCAGGTATTGACCTTGACATGTAACCTATGACGTACGCCGCCACTGAGCGGCAGGTATTGACCTTGACATGTGACCTATGACGTACACCGCCACTGAACCGACCACGTATTGACCGTGACATGTGACCTATGACGTACACCGCCACTGAACCGACCACGTATTGACCGTGACATGTGACCTACGACGTACACCGCCACTGAGCGGCAGGTATTGACGTATGCGACCTAGGACTTACCTTCCCGGGGTTGATATAGATGGCGTCTTTAAGTTTCAGTCGCAGACTGGGGTACCGCTCCATCCGTACACACTTGATGCTGTCCAGTGCCTATGGAGCATACAAGGTCAGGTCAGGTCAGCTTACGTGCAGAGCCACTCTGCACTAATTTCTGTCAACATGACCTCTCTGGTGACCTCATTATCGGTCAAAGTGAAGACGCAAGGTATGCTAGAGGCTTTGCATAAGCAGAGCTTTCTAACGGTATTGTGTGTGTTGTCCTACCTTGCATATATCGAGAGTTAGTAGGTGGCTTTCAGGAGCCCCCCCCCCCCCTGAGGGAGAGGGAACGAGGATTTACCGACTGGTTCGGCGAGGGATAGGTCCATAAGTTCATAAAGTGGGTAAGGCTTAATAAGAGCCACATAGTCCTTCTGGGTTATGCCTATCTCGAAAGGATTCTAGAATAGTACATACTCACACTCAAATTAATCCATTTATCAAGTTTCAAAGGAACTACATACCGCAGCCTGTCTAGCACCATTCCCGTTATTCCATAACACACTCCTCGACAATTCAAAACTCCTGCAATCATGCCCCATTGAGCTAGCATAGCCAATCTCATCAGTATCACATGCCCGAAGGTAAGTGCTGAATCCATTGTTTGGTACACCCTATGTAGTATGATATAATACCAGTAGTATAATATACCCAATATATCTAGTAGTCCCCTGATGAGTCCAGTGGCTTTGCACTCCTTCTATCATATCTACATCTTTTCTAAGCAGGGACTCAAAGCCTGTACAAAATATTCAAACTGGTGTCGCACATTGGCCAAGTACAGCATTTTTTCACTTCTTTGTTCGCGCCAACTTCGCATGTCCGGGGGGGGGGGCAGATGTCTGCCCCACCCTAAGATCTCTAGAACTATGCTAGCTAGCGACAAACGGAAAACGGCGTTGGATAGCTGGTGACAGGCTCTATCGAAAGTGTTTCTGCCATTTTTTCGTTCAGGTCAATATTCAGGTCACTGGGCCATCATAGGTCAAATTCGACCAGATCGGGTGGGACTCTCAGATATTGACACATATCTCAGGACATGTAACAGATAGAAACAAACGGCGGACGCTATTCGACAGTCCTTGTAATGTGCTATCAACAACAGGCTGTGTGATTTAAGGTCAGGTCAACCGAAACTATGACCTCAGGTCAAGATCACGTAGTAGCCTAGTGAGGGCATGTAATGTATCAATCGACACGTCTTGGCGATGCAAACACAGTGACGGTAATTTCAGCCTTCTAGCTCAATGCAGTGCGATATAATGCGCAGAAATGTGTAGTGATCTCAGGTGACCTCAGATGACCTTGGTGAGGTCACTGAGCAAAAATATCAGCGGTAACATTAAGCATAGCTTCCAACTACATGCCACAACCGTTGTGAGATCATTCCTAGAGCAAATATGTAACCAGGAAAGATTTGTATATTTTACCATAGCCCTATAATGGGGAAGCCATGGCCGCGACCGGACCTAAGGTCAATGCTACGAAAAAAACGATATACATATTATGGTCCCTGATGAGATCATGACGTGTTATAAGTTTGAAATCAATCGCCCAATTATTGTGCAAGTTATGCCGCCTAGAACTCCGAGTGTAGTTGGGTCACTTCACCTGACCTGGTGACCTGACCTAAGATGACCCAGGGTTAAAAATGTATGAGGATATGCGGAAAAGACCAATGAGTAGCTATGTGAGGTTTGGCCTTACTAACTCGATTATTATGGCGGCAGATTAGGAAAGACCGCAGGGGCAGATATCTGCTCCCCCCCCGGACCCCCGGACGTGCGCGGGTTAACAAAGATGATGAAGAGAAGTGGCCCCAGAACAGAGGGGCCGCGTTTGCTCAGTCAGTAGAGTGTCGGTCGGACTCTTGATCGCAGGATTGTAGGTTCAAATCTCACAACCGACGCCATTACCGAGTCCTCCCGCGACCAATCGGCGTGAGAGGTTTGCGACGCCGTCTGACCTAGCGGTTCAATGCGTCGTAAAAGGGTCCAAGGCCCTAGAACAGAGACATGTGGCACCCCAATTATGAACAAATATACTTGAACAAATAGATGAGGTACATCATAGCTCGGAGGGCATCCTCGCTTCTTTTTCACCGCAACATGTGGGAGACAACCAATCTTCGACTTGAATTCATCGAATACAGAAACCATATGCTTAGATAACTACACCTGCAGGTTTGGGCGACTAACAAATCGGTACTTACTGGGAGTGCTGCTCCACCACTGGGGTTCGAGTCCTGAAGCCCCTGGACCATTTCAATTGGATTATCTGTGGACTCGAAGCAGCTCAGCAGGTAATACGGCGTCTCCGTGTTCACAATACATTGCGCGTTGCTTGCCGTCGTTTTCCAATTAAGTATTCCTGCAATCAGCGATACCTCAGTTATCTTGCATGATGGGTCAATAACAAAGATTAGGTAGTGCTTTAAAAAGGGCTATATTTCTTACGAAATTACAAGAATTCTTTTATCTTAATGATGTTGTCTGGAAAGAGTGTTTTTTCGTAATCTCAGCACCCCCACTCTGCGCAATTTAGGTTGTGTCGAAACGCACATTTTTCTTTCGTTTTGCCTACGGTTAGCAAAATTATAGTGCCCATGGGTCTATGAACCCCGAATATACATGAAAATTATAGAAAAAAATGCCACACAAAGTGTGCTCCGGCCCTTGGAAGGTTTGGCCGTCTGCCCACAAGAGCCACCTAGCGGGGATAATATCGGCTCAGAAACTAAAGCCAACAGGAAGTAATGTAGTCATATTTTTGGAATCAGCGTACAAAATGATGCCCAATGATGACTATTGCTACTCGATTTAGTCATTATTTATGGTCCTGCAGCGGTATTCGCGTACCGTGTCCGCGCTGCCGTCACGAAATTCCACCAGCCCGCAGGTCTGGCTAAACCGTGCGGGCCCGTCCCCGAGACCTGGAGAGGTTGGGGAAGGACACTCGCGACATGACCTGATACACCGAGCAGGATCGGATCCAGGAGGCGGCCACCCGTCACAGTCGGCACATAGCGGACCCCAACACCCGTCACTGCACATAACGGACACCAGCACCCGTCACAGTCGGCACATAGCGGACCCCAACACTCGTCACTGCACATAGCGGACCCCAACACCCGTCACTGACGGCACATAGCGGACCCCAAAACCCGTCACTGACGGGACATAGCGGACCCCAACACCCGTCGCTGCACATAGCGGACCACAACACCCATCACAGTCGGCATATTGAGGACCCCAACACCTGTCACTGAACATAGCGGACCCCAACACCCGTCACAGTCGGCACATAGCGGACCCCAACATCCGTCACTCCCGCACAGCACCTGCAAGCTAGATTTGTGACGCTCTTGGGACTTGGGAGGAACACTGAAGGGTGAACAAAGCCACATATGAGAACTCCGAGGAGCTAAGGAGAACTCCGAGAGCTGGTGACGTTTGTGAAATTGTGAAGCTGTCTCAGAGCTGCAGGACCTCCCTGAAAGCTAGACAGGCTTGTTGAGGACTGGAAATGGTGTATGCAAGATTGAGAGGGCTCCTGACGGATGCATGGGTCCCTTCAGAGTCAGAGAGGACTGTCCTTGGATGCTCCTAAGCTTTGGGATGGGCAAACGATGGATCAGGTCCAACAGAGGTTAGGGCGTCCTCGAGCACTGACGAAAGGCACAAAGAATACTCAAGGCCAGCCTCATACATGAGATATCCTTGGGAGCCATAGATGTTGCCGACATCATAAACGTTGCCATAGATGTTGCGGCGGCGGCCACCTCAACGGCCACAGCTGTCCTAGCGGTGACGACCGACAAAGGAGCTGCAACTGCTCCAGCTGCTGTGGCCCCTTGGGCGGCGGCGATTACGCTATCGCTTAAGCGATGGGAAAATGGCAGCCCATTGTTAGCTGTGATTGCGGCCGTTCTACAGGCACCAGTTGGACCGGGGCGACACCAACACAGAGAAAAGAAATAGATGCAAAGTTACAAAATTCTATACATTTTACAACGTTGGTAAGGCATGTTGCTAGTCATTCATCTATACCCAGATATTGCGCCTAT